>JAOVVA010000031.1:14640111-14658218 GCA_028565275.1 Leiocassis micropogon
TTTAGTTTGCCGTTATCGTTACAAATATTCTAGTAACCCCACACATAAATGGTCTCAGCATGCTTTAATGTTGGCATCAGCCCTGTGTCACGCCAACAGTAAAGCATCCTGAGACCATTCATGTGTGTTGTTGCTTCTCAGCTAAGGCAGTTGGCTCACTCACAATTTTGACTAAGAACACAGCCATGGTACACAAACATCCTTCAAAGCAACTTCAAGAACAGTTTGGTGATGAACAATGACTTTTCCAGCATGATGGAGCTCCTCACCATAAGGCTAAAGTGATAACTAAGCGGCCTCGGGGAACAAAACACGGAAATATTGTTTCCATAGCCAGGAAACTCCCCATGATTTAATCGCATAGAAAACTTGTGGTCAACGGGCTGCCATCAGTCAGGATGTGGCTCAGAAGTTGATTGACAGCATGCCAAAGTGAATTGCAGAGGTCTTGGAAAAAGAAGGGTCAACAATGCAAATATTGACTCTCTGCATAAACTTAATGTAATTGTCGATAAAAGCCTTGGACACTCATGAAATGCTTGTAACGTCTGACAAAAAGATCTAAAAACACTGAAGCAGCAGACTTTGTGAAACTTAACATTTGTGTCATTCTCAAAACTTTTGGCCGTACACAATAAAAAAAATAAAAAAATCTAAGCATCTCTAGTGTTATTATAATTATTAGAAATATTTAAGCCCAAACTCTGATAAACTTGTAAAAATTCTATTATCTTCCCAGGAATTTGTCATGTACACAATCATACATAGAAATGTTTAAAAGTTGCTTGTTTGATCGGCTAAAACGAGAGAGAGAAAGAAAGCAGAAAAGAAAAGAATCTAAGCCTTCAGGAGGTTTGTGTAGTTAACGGTGGTTGGCGTAGTCATCAGAGTCAAAACGAATAAACATTGATTTAAAGCCCACTACAATTACCGGTGTGTGTGTGTGTGGGGAGTGGGAGGGGGTTGGGGTGGGATGTGTGTGTGTGTGTGTGTGGTCCGTCTTGCATTCTGTTCGAGTAAACAGATGCGCTGAGTGACAGTCTTTTCTCTGCTCTTGCAGTGATAAAACCGAATGTAATCCTCATCACTCCTCCCCCACCTCCTCGCTGCCCCCCGTCCATCCAGAGCGGCACACTTCTCCATACGCTGTTGTTACCTTCATTACCGAAGAGGACGCAATTTATGACTCCCATCCTTTTGTCTTCCCCGAAACATCCTTCTGTCAGACTCTGATTGGGCACTTCAGTGGCAAAGAAAATGCATTTTTACTGTGGTTTCCATTTCCTGTCTTTTTTGTCCTCAGATTACGCACACAAGCTTTTCCTCCATCAAAGAAAAACCAAGTGCCGACTTCTTCTTCATGCACTTTTTTAGAAACAACAAAAAAACCCTAACTACAAAAAGAGCTTACTGTGAAGCCTTTATTTGTAAAACCTGTGATCATCCTTCAAAGTCAGAAATTCCCCCAAAACACCAGTGAAGTATGAATAAATTATTCGGTGAATATAATTATAACTTAATCTGGAACGCTATTGCTATTTAGAAGAAAATAGTGGTATTGTTTATGTACTGAGCCACATGTAAAAGTCATCTTTATATGAGGAGCGTTCAAGTCAAACCGGGACTTGAAGAATGAAGACGTAAATTTACAGAAGACTTTAAGTGCAGGACGGTGATGAGACTCTTAGCCGCAATAAAACATTTAAATGGTGCAAATTTTTGAAAAAAAATGTCTATTGTCTATGAATGATGATCCTGACCGAGGTGGCTCGGAGCCCACTGCAGTAGTTCCTGTGAACATTCAGCGAATAGAACGCCGGATCCTTGAAAATCAAATGATAGCTTGTCACCAACTTGCAGAAGAGATGCATCTATCTTTGGAGACTGCATCACAATCATTCACGGACACTGCTTGCACATTACAGGAACTCGGCTGTGAGTTATTGCCACATCCCCCATACAGTCCTGACCTCACTTCAAGCCATTTCCACATGTTTCGGTCCAATAAAGGAGTTCCTGGGAGGCCAGCGTATTAGACCTGAAGCAGGCAGTCGGATCATGGCTCCGGCATATGGCGAAAACTTTGCTTGATGCTGTCCAAGCACTAGTGAAACACTGGGATAAGTGCGTTAATGTTGCAGGGGATTATATAGAGGAATAAATGCTCATAACTGGATTATGTTATGTCATTCTGCACAATGAAAAGTCCTGCTTTGACTTGAACATGCTTGGATTTGTGCAGTACCATTACATGTACACTCAAAAAATTATTCCGGCCTTATGTAGCTTTTCCATTCAGATATTATATCTATTTTTACTAAATTAAATAAAGTTTGTAATTTCATTAACTGCCTTCATTCACAAGACATTTCGTCACAAGTCCCAGTTTGACTTGAAAGCCATCATTGCTGAGCAGGAGCGAAATGGCATTTCTCAGGACCATGGTGCAGCATAACAGTACAGGATTACGGTATTCAGGGCTACATAAGGCACAAGTACAAATCAGAGTGAGAAGAGTGCAGGAACATCAGGACAGTTAACAACAGGTAATACCTAGTACGCAATAGTAATAATATCCAACCTTCCATTTAGTAGTCCAACTAGGGACTGTGGAAGCCCATAGTGACCACTGTATTTATTCCAATTTTTTCGACCGTGGTTGGACCTCCGGTCAACATTCACACACTACAGGCAATGAGAACGGCAATTAGCCTAACCTGTTTGTCTTTGGGAGAAAACCGGAGTACCTGGAGGAAACTCACCAAGCACAAGTAGAACATGCAAACAGACCCCAAGGAGGGGAATCGAACCCAGACTCTGGAGGTGCAAATCGACAGTGCTAACCACTAAGCCACCGTGCTGCTAGTAATAATACATACGCAAAATAATAAATTAATAATGATGATGCTCTCTGTTGTATACCTTTACCAAGCTCATATTTGTTAAAACATTATTGCCATTTGATTTTTATATCATAAACCGCATAGCATAAATACTAGACTGGACAGAAATGAAAAAGGGTGGAAACATAAACAGCTGCATGTGTAAACTGCAGATAGAAGACCTAAACTGTTTGGTAGACCAACAAAGCAGTTTCCATTACAGCAAACTGAATCATTCACAATATAAACAGAAAATAACAAACTCCCAATTGTCCAGTATAAATATTTTGCTAAAAATGTTGCATTTCTTGTTTCCACTGCATACTCCCAAACGTTTTGCACCTTGTAATGTTTCTGTAAGCTCAATGCATTTGCTAAACAGGATTTTTGATCAGATATACAGTGCGTACATACCTCGGCCCTATGTCTATCCTCCTATACCTACAGTAGAAGTATTTCCTGATTAAAAAACAGAATGCTAAACTCAACCTTACAGGACATACAGTACAGTATATTGTGCTTTTTCTTTCAAACCTTTTCTCCAGCTTTCACCAGAGCATGCCACTCCTCACAGGTCATTAGGGTAAAACCTGATTTATTGCGCTGCCTCATGCTCGACTTCAGCGGCACATGCCTAGGCTCTTTCACTTTCATGCTTCCTTTGTCATCACTCAAGAGAATGGAGATCAATTTTACGGCAGGTTTCGCTCACCCCTAGCCGGCATGGCACACTTCGCATCATCTGCACCTCCCTCTGCTGAGTGCATGCTTTTGTTTCTTTTTTTTTTCTGTTTTGCAAATGAAGGAGAGTGAATGGGGGTGATATTACACCCCATCGATGCTATACAGTGTGGCACACTTCACTTCTCCACTTTATTCTGTAACAGCAGGGAATACAATGCCATATGACACCTTAAAACCACCATGAATAAATTCAGTCTGAATAAATCCTGAATGTCATCATATCTTTTCAATAATAATAATAATAATAATAATAATAATAATAATAATAAAACACATATTTTATATTTCTCCCCTGAAAATGACCTTACAAAAATAGCATATTCCATTTTCTCCCTTTCTGTAATGGCTTGAAAGTTGTGAATCAATTTTTATCAGTTTTATAGCACCCCTGTTCTCCTTCGCTCCCTCCTCACTCACCTTCTCTTTTTAAAGAAGCAGAAAATCCATTTTAAAGGGCCCCCCTTTCAAGATGGCCGTCTAGTCAGCTTCATGGACCCTTTAAAAAGCGGAATGAATCAATCTGAAATCACATTTCTATCTCCTCCCTAGCACATGTGAAACATCTGGCCCTCATCTGAGATTTACCTTTCAAAAGGGGAAAGTGGCCCAAATGGTCTTTTAGTCCGAATTTGCCCCACCTCGGTCTCAATAAAGTGGAAAATGCCAGCGTTCTCCTTCCATTCTTTCAGAGAAAAGCAGGAGGACATCAATATCTCTAAAACTGACATGCACATACAATATACCAATCTGTTGCATTCTATGCAGTTCCCATTAGCATACACACCCCCTGCCCCTTTAGTCCCATTACTCCATGTGGTCATCCTAGAGGTCATACTGAAGTCATGTCTAATAATTCACCATCACATCTCCGCCCCCCTTTTTTTTTTTAAATGGACAGCTTGTGTTTTAGAAAAGAGATTGTTTAACTCACATTGTATAATCAGTGATTATGCAACTGTGCATTACCATTGATTTTAGTTCAGCACACTTGATCTACACTACAGAATACCATCTAGTAAATTTCTAGACAACCCTTTATAGGGGGGTGGATGGTTGACAACATCCTGGTTTCCAGTGTACCAGCTAACAATTTGAGGTTAGCAGAACGTTCTTAGAACCTTAAGGATTTCGGTTCCTAGAAAGTTAAACTGTCCAGTTTTCTGGAAGTTCCTGGAAGGTTTTGGTTAATGTTCTGAGAATAACATTCTGATTAAAGGTTCGAGAAATGTTTCTGGAATGTTTTTTGGATAATATTACAGAAACATTGTAACGTAAAACACTGTTTTATGAACTATATTTTTTAGGTTCTGGGAACATTGTTAAATAACCATTCTGAGAACATTTTAACAGTCTACCAAGCTGACAGAAAACATTTAGTAATTCTTGTTCTGCTGCAATGTTACATAACTAGCATTCTTTCAACATTAAATAATCACAAATGACTATATGATAGAACCAACCTTGATTCTTATTTTTGGTTTAAATACCCACCACATCAGTGTTCATATGGTATAAACAGCATGCTCAAGAGCAACAAAATTAACAACAAATTAGATTTTATAACATTTAATAATGGCACGGTGGCTAGTGGTTAGCACTGTCACCTTGCACCTCCAGGGTCTGGGTTTGATTCCTGTGTGTGCAAGGAGTTTGAATGTTCTCCCCATGCTTAGTGGGTTTCCTCCGGGTACTCCGGTTTCTTTTCATAGTTCAAAGACAAGCAGATTAGGCTAATTGGCGTTCCGAAATTGCCCATAATTTGTGAATGTTGACTGGAGGTTCTACCACAGTTGTAAAATGGGAATTAATACAAAGGTCACCACTGGCCTCCACGGTCCCTAGTTAGACTACAGAGGTTCATGTTAAGATGACAAGTGATGTGAATAGTTTTATCCAGTTTTATTATGACATATTTTATGTTCAGTGTTAAATTTACTTTAATGTTTTTGTTAGTTTTTTGGCTGCTTCCATCGATGGACCACCACAACGAACCATTTGATCTGCATACACATTGGCACAGGTTTTTACGCCAGATGCCCTTGCTCAGTGCCGTGCTAACTGATGCACATGATGTAGTTTAGCTGGCAAGCAAGACAAAGTTAGCTAACGCTAGTCAAGCAACATCGACAACTGACAAAGAAAACCAAATGGTTTCGAATTTGGAAAACCAAATGAAACATTTCTGACTTTTCCTCCCTCCCTGCCCATCCAAACTCTCCTCTACATCAGATACAGAGACTGACCCCAGTCAGTATTCAGTCATCAGATAATGCTAGTGAAGCACGGGTAACTGTGTTTCCAGTGTCGTTACAGTGAGTTCTTGTCTGGATATGTTATCAAAAAGGTTAAAATTTTGATTTACCTACTAAATACAGTATTTTGGGACTCCTAAACATTCATATTTGTCCGGGGCCCTGCAATGTCACTAACCAGGTTTGGCAGGTTTCAGCAACACTTCAAGCCCTAATGCATCTCAACAAGTACAAACAATAGCAAAAATTAGCTGGAAAAAACACTTGGGCACTGGAAAATATAGTTTCTGTTTTTCCTGTCTTTGACTTCAAACACAGTTGGATTTCCCATAAACTTCTGATCATACAGACATTTCTTTCCACAAATGTCCTTTCCCTTGTGCAGTCTGCGATATATTTTAGACCAGAAATGCTTCTGTACATCATGGACATCATGGCACACACACACACACACACACACACACACACACACACACTACGGATAATATATATATATATATGCAGGGATTGGAGGAGGGACAGCCTGATACAATGGCCCCTAATTTATTGATGATGTTAGGGATAAAAATGTCATTGTCATGTGGTGGGATGGCAGTTTGCAAACATTGGTGATATTTAAAATGGCAGATGTGAAGAATCTCACCTTCCTACTGTTCAACACTTACACTATAAGTGTTACAATAGCAGCTCTGGTTGGGTAAACTTAAAAAGTGTGAACAACACTTAGATGTATGAAATGTACTTTTTATTAGTAACAGCAATATTTTAAGGTTTGCTTGAACGACCTCGCAAGAAATATATATACATTTTTAAAAATAAAATATATTGTGAAAAGGGCAACGGTTTCATGTGCAATTCATGTTTTTGTTCTAAATGAACTCCTTTTTTCAGTAAACACTTTCATCTTGTCACGGTGTTAGATATGGGCACTGCAACATCTTAGCAAGTGAAATATTTTTTTACTCTAGCCAAACTATCTATATTTTCTTACAACAAAGCAAATGTGAGATAATTAGGCTTATTTCCAGTCAAAAGGAAAAAGTTCTTGTTCTATTGGCAGAAAATGTAGCTTTTTTCAAGAAATACATCACTAAAACAAGACAAAATTTAGCTTAACCCTTTGATTTAAACTTGATTATAAATAAGCTTAATAATCTTATATTTGTTTGGTTGAAAACTTAAAAGCATAGATACAGTTAATTATTTCCTAAGCTATGTACCAGGACTGCTCGCTCCGTGGTGCGAACATACCGTATTATATAAGAGATCCATTACAGGGCACTACACACACACACACACACACACATATTCAATGTGTACTCCAGCTCCAGATGACTGAATTGAGTTACATTAACACAACTTGTTTTTGCACATCAAGTAAGATTTTATTGGTTTATTTCCCTGGAAAAGCCCTGGATAAAATCCAACACTGAGCTCTCACCTGTGCTGAGGATCAAACCCAGCCTTCATTCATTCAGCAACAGCCACGTCACCACTGCACTGCTCTGCACCACATACTGTAACTGTGTCTATTTAATATAATTCACCATTTCAGCCAAGATCATCATCAGATTTCATAAAGTAATTGGTTTCCATTAAAGGATACATATTATGCAAAATTCACTTTTAAATAAATTTTTTGATCTAAGACTGTCCAGTGTGTGTACAAATAAAGTCTATTTTTGCATCAAACAACCCCCCTGACTCCCCCCCCCCCCCTAATGTGACCTCATATAAGAGCCTTGCTTGTTGTTCAGCTCTGCTGTTTTCTAGTGGGGTGTGGCTCAGCGCACTTATGTAGACACTAAAATGGCACATTTGGAGGAGGAGTGAAACAGAAGGAGTTTAAATGTAGATAGATAGGTTGTTGGATAGATAAGAGTACTTTATTAACACCAAGGGGAAATTGTAATAATTTTTTTTATAAAATATGAAAAAAGATGTATTATTTGAGTTATAGGTCAGCAGCAGCATTAACACAGACTATTGTACTATTTGCTCAGCAGCTTTTGTGATTAAGAAATATGGATGTCCGGTTAGATGGATTAAAGAAAAGAAACAGATATAGTTATCGTGCCCTGTGTCATTTACATTTCAATGGGTTCGAGCTGTACACACGATTTATCTGTAACATATTAACCTTGCATTATGACGTGACCCTATGCATGTCATCCATCACTTTCTAATAATTCTTTTTGCTTTCGCTCTTTCTCCTTCTGCATGTTGTATTGTTGTATAGTGTATAGCGATGTGACCCGGCACCCAAAATACTCCCAAGGCGCTCCAACGCAGCCTCAATTCTTTGCGGAAGATGGATTAAAAGGCGCGCAGGAAATTCGCACAGGACCTTAGTAGGTCATTTGCGATGGAATTTTTACATTACAATTTACAGACATGGCCGATTCACACGGGATTAAGATCACAGACAATCTCCGCAATTATTACAAATCACACAAGGTCCCCAGTTTATACTAATTCCGTGCGAATAGGATTTGTTAAAGAAAAAGGCAGATATGCGACTTTTCATTTCTTTTCATAATGTTAATCCTTCAATTGCAATATACTGTTTTAACTACAAAAAAACCCGGAACCTTCACACCGTAAACTTTTGCCTTAAAAGCCAAACGATTTCCTTTCACTGGAACCAAGAGCCCTCCAACCTAACCTGTTCGAGCATGAATGCAAGCTCCATGAGGAAGAGATGTATTAAGGTTAAATCCAAAGAGTCCTGATCTCAACCGCTTTGGGATGAACTGGAACCTGATTTTATTTGTATAGCGCTTTTAACAATGGCCATTGTCACAAATCAGCTTTACGGAATTAAAAAAAAAAAAAAAAGGAAATATATTAGAAAATGTGAGTATAAACAAAAAAAGACTCAACTGTAACTATCAGTTTGTCCCTGATGGAGCAAGTCAAAGGCAACAGTGACATGGAGAAACTCCCTGAGATGACAATGGGAATAAACTTTGATAGGAACCAGACTCAACAGGAATCCATCCTTATTTTGGTTATATACACATCATAGTAATAAAAACACAAATTCTCACAGCCATGCTCCAGAATCTAGTGGAAAGCCTTCCCAGAAGAGTTTAGTGCATTATAACAGCAAAGGGAGGAATAAATTGGGCTGGGTTGTTCAATAAGCACATACGGATGACATGGTAAAGGGTGCACAAACTTTTGACCATATTATGATTTTTTAAAAATCTGTAACTGTAAAAAAGTAAATGAAATAATGAAGTTCTACATCATTCTTCATAACTGAGCTAGTTTTAATCAATTTTATGTTTAATCATCAGATTTGGTTGATTAGTGGTTGCAGTTATGACTGAGGCAGTTTTTTCTTATTCATTATGATGTGGAAAGCAAAAGTCTTTTTTAGATGAATTTTATAGTATTAACATAAACAATAACATAGCCATAACGTCCATAATGTATTTTCCTTAAATATTTTTTTGTACCATAACAATGAACGAGCTGTAGCCCGAGTAATACCACCGATGGAAAAGTCCTCTCAGTGGAACAGTCTTGGCTGCATTGTTCAAAGGGGCCGTGTATAGGAAACAGAGCAGTGGTTGTTCGTTTAGTCATCGTTTCCCCGTCCCTCTTTTTTTAAATGGCATGCAGCTGAGACGTTAAACTGGTAGGCAGGACACAAGGCAGATACGTTGTAAGATGCTGGAGGAAAGAACTTGGGCACGGATTCCAGAAAACATAACATAGCAGTGCTTCAATAAACAGACCAAAAATATCCAAATGTTCCACGTCGTTTATATCTGGTAGGGAGTCGAAAAACAAGAAAAAAAGATGTTCAGTGCATGTGGAGGCCAAAAAACATTATTTTACACATGAGTATTATCCAAAACAAGCTGTGGACTAAAAATACTTTAAGGCCTTTTGCTAACTCTTGAGGAATTACAGATTTCCGGTCAACCGAAGTAACCTGCTGAGAGGGCAGCTTTAGAGACAAACTTCAGGGTTTCCTCTCCATTACTACATAAATGTTGTCCATAGACATTGTTTGTATCACACTGTGCTACATGACTTATTTGCCCTGACTGAAGCACGACGGCTCGGGGGGCTTGTTTGCCACTTTTTGGCATCGTCGTGGCGGCAAAGTAGCAGCGTTTTGAAAGTGGTTCGGAACGATTCGTTACACAGAGCGTAGCACATGGGGTTAACGGTGCTGTTGACGTAGCACAACCAGTATCCGAGATGCCACAACTTTTCGGGAACGCAGTACGAGATAGAAGCCAGGACCATGATGTTGTACGGAGTCCACGTTAGGATGAAGGCCAACAGGATGGCACTCAACGTCCGAGCTGCTTTCTTTTCTCGAATGATCATGTTCATTCGCCTTTTGGTTTTGGGCTGTTTTTGGAGGCTGAGATCCTGCAGTCTGTTCTTTTTCAGTGGAAGATGTCTGGAGGGTTGGCCAGATAACGGATCTGAAACTTGGGCGGCTAAGGCTGGAAGTTCCTGCTGATACTCTGATGTTCCTTGCAGATCCTTGAGCTTGATCATGGCAGGGTTTGATGTGGACAACGTTGTTGCTTTATGATCTTGTCTTTGCTCTTCCTCACTCGTCGAAGATGTTGCAGCATCATCGTCGTCCTCATCTTCCATGTTCCAGCTGCTGCTGCTGCACGCCTCCTTGTAGTTGATTTCACTTGGTGGTGGTGGCATGGATAGATTTCCTGGAACCAAAGGAAGTTGTTTTTGTCTGGCGGGAAAGCACCCAACCGATGTTTTCCTGGCAAGCTCTGGACCCTTTCTGGGATGGGTCTCAATGCAGCTGCTAACACTGCTCCGAGTACTGTTGGACCACTTGTTTGCTGCCTTCACTGAGCTACTCTGACTGCTACCAACAGAGCCGACAAACTTGGCAAGTCCTTTTGCTCTGTTTTCAATCTCCCAGTAAATTCTCCAATATAGGATGATCATGATGCTGACAGGAAGGTAGAAAGCAGCTATAGCTGTTCCAAAGGTTAAAGAAGGCTCTGTTAGAAAGGGGATAGAGCAATTCACTTTTTCCTTCAATGCTCCTTCTGAATTGGGCCAAAACAAGATTGCAGGAGCCCACAGTACAAATGATACCACCCATGCTAGCGTAATTAACATCGCGGCTCTTTTGGGTGTCCGTTTGGCCCGATACGTTAATGGTCGGGTTACGGAAAAGTACCTGTCAAAGCTGATTACTAGGAGGTTCATAACAGAAGCGTTGCTAGCCACATAGTCTAACGCTAGCCAGAGATCGCATGCTAGATGTCCCAACATCCAGCGACCCATTATGATGTTGGCTGTGTAGAGGTTCATCGATACTGTGCCCAAGATTAAATCAGCCACCGCCAGACTCAGGAGATAATAGTTGCTGATGGTTCGTAGTTGCCGGTTGAGCCGGAAAGAGATGAGCACTAGCAGGTTACCCAAGATGGTGATAAACGAGAGCGTCCCGGTCACAAGAACAATCAGAACCACTTCCCAGGGCTGATGGCCCCCCAGAGGACCTAGATCGACTGTTGCGTTGGCTGCCTGGGATTCGCAGGTGTGGCTCATATTTCCACCCAAGATGCAACATGAAGATTTTGAAGAAAAGGCTCATTCTTCAGGAGTATTAGAGGGTCACGGTTTTGGGCTCACTGGCCTCTGGAAAACATGGTCATCTGTCATTTTTCTGATGAAAGAAAGAAAAGTATGTGAAAAAAACAGGTAAGTTTTATCTTAAATGCAATTAATTGGGAAGTTCGTAATCTCTTGTAATTGATTTCTTTCCTTGCATTCATACACACGTATACGAGGTGGCAAGTGAGGTTGAATACAAGACAAAGCAAGGGTAGATCATAGCAGCTGAGCGACATTGGCACGTGGATAGTGCTGGAATTTGAAAACATCCTTCAACCTTATATCATCTAACTATTCATTTGCATGAGTTTAAGCTAAGAACTATTTAAATAGCAGTAAACTCTTATTTTCATTATTGAAGTGTTCCCATTCGGAAGTAATACCACACTTGTTTTACTTTACCCAATCTAAAAGGCTCTCCTAACTATCACATGGATATTGCTGTATTTTGACATACAGGGCTTGCTTGTTTTATAGCCCTAAGATGCCAATAAACCTAATCTATACATGTTATCACCTTATTCTAGATAAGCCTGACTGCTGCTTCAGCTGCTCAAAACAACTTGTCAAAACAACTCCTGAAACGAAACCCAGATCCGCATCCTTTCGCTGCCACTTTTCGCCATTTCTCAAATTGATTCGAAAAAAAATATGAAGCGTCTCCTTTTTCTCCTCCATCTGTTTGATGTACTCGGGATCATGTTGACTCACGTGTGAATTAACCCGGCCACATTTGCTTTAAGATAAGTAGCCTTTTAATACCTGTGGGCATCTGTGGGAAATAAGCTTCGCACGTGGCGGTGACGTCTTTTTACTCGCTGTGCGCATTGTGTACATTAGACGGCTGTGTTTTTTGTCACATACTCACGTGTAATGGGGTTTAAAAAAAAAAAAAAAAAAAACTTTATCATGAGAAAAGTGACACAATCAAAACGATTTTAAAGTCGTTTCCTAAATTGGAGTGCTGCGGCGCTCGCTTAAATGCCTTTCCCCAAAAGTGGACACTGAAGTGGGTCAGTAAACCCTCTGCCTCGCTTGGTTTATTTAACCGGAATAGAGTGCGTCTGGGTTGATACTCCAGGGTGATGGTTAATTTGTCTTCTGCTTCGTCACAGCCGTGTTGCAGCTAATGCCATTTCAAACATTCTCACATGATTCATGCGTCCTGTCCTTTCAGAGACAGGCTTATATTTTATGATTAAAATGGTTTTAATTCAGTTCTGTACACCCCCTCTTTACTTTTTTCTCGTTACATATCATGCGAAAAGAAGCATCTTAGTGGCCATCTGAAAAGAATTAGTCATTTAATATTTGACTAAAACACATACAAAATGATTCTACTTGGAACCACAAGCAAACAAAAGTCTGATTTTCTACAGACACTTTCAGGAAAATAGTACCAAATCACACTCTTCCTTGTTGATGATCTTTTGTATCTTTAAATGTGATTATACCACGCTTATTAAAAATTTACAAGTGTACATAAACAGATTGGGGTAACATTTTAGAGCTAAACTTTAAATATACATACAATATATAAACTTTTTTAATTTACAACAAAACAAATATAAGATTATTAAGTTTATTCCTAGTCAAATGCTACTAATATTGTAAGAGAAATTTCTTGTTCTGTTGGTAGAGACTTTGGTTCTTTCAGAAAAATAACAAAAAAAAAATCTGCCAGTAGAAAAAGAAATATTTGCTTAAAATTTTTTACTAGAAATAATAATAATAATTTGGTTTGGTTTGTTGTAACCTTATTTTAAGAAAATGTAGAAAAATGTAACTATTCAAGGTATTTCTACTTGCTAAGCTATTTTTTTTGTGAAAAGTTTTTTTTTTGTGAAAAGTTTATTACTATGTTTTACCTCTGACTGTAACGTTGGCGTATATTTTAATTTCATAAGCCACAAGCCATGAAAATTTTATCTTGAAAGTATGAAACGATCAAAATATGACATTCCCGCTTACTTTTGAGGATGCAAGTCCAATGGGAAGTGTTTTTTTTATTTTACCTTAACAGATACAGATTCAAATTTTTTTCATAGATGGATGTAACAAATTTCATCCATATGATGAAATCTGGGATTCTGGTGATATTGGTATAGCAGTAATTTTTAGAAAAATATGTTGTTTATACTTACCATTTGAGACGACGGTCTGCCTGTCCTTCAGCCAGCGGTGGAAAGTGTAAAAGCCAAACATTTCCTCATCCTGCACTGTAAATTTTGCGCATCTCAGCCACCTGTTTTAGAAACCGCAACAAATACTCCCAATGGAAACGAAAGACTTTGTGCCCCTTTTTGCCTGTATTACAAGTACAGTTTTACAGCATACAGTTTTTAGAGTTATAAAAGAAAAAACAACCGAGAGGGCATGAGCTTGCTCCAGCTCTGTCCAAACACACCAGAGGTTCGGAGCCAACTGTCATAATACGTGTGAACGTCGCACATTCGCCACTGCCGGAGAGCTGGTGACGAGTCTCAGGCGTCCACGCGCAGTGTTTACTTTGTGCTTCGTTCACGTAGTCCGTTTCCATTTATTAATATTAAAGTGAGAGCTTAATTAAACGAAGGTGGTGTTTTGTTGTTGTTGTTGTTGTTTGTGTTTTTCAAATAAAACAAATACAAACTTGACTTTGACATATGAACTAAACCAACACTAACATGAAGTGAAAGATTTTAAATACAATCTGTAAGCAAAATTTAAACAAAAAGTCTTTATTCTGATGTGCAGAAAAAAAATGAGAAAAAAAACAAGGGGGTGAAAATGAAAGAGAATGAACGATAGAAAGTAAATCCGAGTTTGTGAGATACCCAACGTTTGTGAACGTTATGTATTTATTTGTTTTAGCACCAGACCTAATGTCCATTCAGACCTAATGTCTTGTATCAGTGGTTAGATTTTAAATATTAGAAACATTTTAAAAACATCACTGAAATAAATCTACATTGTTGTTCATCCTCAGTACCTAAAAAGAAAATCGCACCGCACTGTTTCTCACCCCTGCTGTATGATGTTTATGACCCCCTGGTACATGCTACTGTTTACGCTGCCATGAGCAATAAACCTCAATCACACCTGTTAACCCTGCAATGACGTCCAATCATAGCCAATTTCCTCAGGCGCCATGTTGGACTGTGTCTACACAATTACTGTAAAAGCTCTTGCAGTATTTGCTTGGCAAACGCCTAGCTAGCTAAGAGCCCGGGAACTCGTATGCATGTTATAAAGATTCTCATTTTACCGAAATGTCATAAACCCTGTGACTGAGGGGAATTTATAAAGACAGACTGTTCTTGCAATTTCCTCAAGAGTGACCCAGGGAATTACGGCTTCCGAGGCAAAAACAAGGCTATCTGTCACTTATCATCTGTTTGTTGAACCGAGATTGGTTTGCTTTAGCGCTACGTGAGATAGGCGTAATTAAAGATGGCGGCTAGTTTTGTACAAAAGAAATAATCACAAATTGTAGTGAAGCTAAAATAATATTAAATTAATAGCGTTATAGAAAGGTTCACGCTAACTAGCATAACTTAAAGGTTAAACAACAAGGGCAACCAATAAAATACTGAAACACTCACACACTAGACCTGATTCATTGTGCTGGACACGTTATAAGACATTCCGTGTTTATAAAAGTTTACTTCAGAAAAATAGTTATTTTATCAGTTCTTCTGATTTTATGCGAATTTACGTGTAGGTAAGTAGACCACTAGGGTGAACATTAATTGATTGTGAAGAAAATTGGGCGTTGCATCATGCTATTTGTCACACACACCAGTCGGCCATAACGTTAAAACAAGCTGCCGAATGTTGTATACTGTAGGTCCCCCCTTATACCACTAAAACAGTCCTGACCCTTTGAGGTATGGACTCCATCCACTAGACCTCTGAAAGCATGATGTGGTATCTGGCAGCAAAGTTTTGAGTCCTGTTAGGTAGGGCTCCCATGGAGCAAACTTGTTTTTCCCACACACGCTCAATCAAATAGAGATTGAGGAACTCCTTGTTCCTTAAAGCGTAAACAACATTTGCAGTGTGTCAGGGCACATTGTCCTGCTGAAAGACATCACTTCAATCAGAGGACACCGTTTCCATAAAGGGGTGTAACAGCAATGTTTAGGTAGGTGGTACGTGTCAAAGCAACATCTGTATGAATGCAAGAACCCAAGGATTTCCATCAGAACACTGCCCAGAGCATCACATGCCTTTTTCCCATAGTGCTACCTGGTACCATCCTGGTACCATCTCTTCCACAGGTAAGTGACGCACATGCACCGTACACATGATGTAAAAAAAAAACGTCAGACTAGGCCACATTCTTACATGCCTCCATGGTCAAGTTCTGATGCTCATGTGCCCATATGGTAGGAGCTTTTTGTGGTGAACGCGGGTCAGCATGGACATCCTGACCAGTCTGCAGCTACACAGAACCAGACACACATCAAACTCTAGTACACTGTGTTCTGACACCTTTCTATCAGAGCCGGCATGAACTTTTTCAGTAGTTTCTTCTACAGTAGCTTTTCTGTGGAATCAGCCCAGACACGCTAATCCTCGCTCCCCGTGCACATCACTGAGCCTTGGGCGCCAATGACCCTGTCACTGGTTATTTGCACCACCACTGTATACGGGGAACACCCTGCTGCTTTGGAGATGCTCTAACCTTGTCATCTAGACCTCCCAATCTGGCCCTTGTCAAAATGACTCACTTAGCATTATTCATACTTCCAACACATCAACTTGAAGAACCGACTGTTCGGTTGCTGCCAAATATATCTCACCAGTAACGGGGGCAACTGTTAACATTGAGAAAATAACCAATGTTCTACACATCAAGCCTCAGTGATTGTAATTTCAGGCCTGATTGCTATATGGCGTCATTGTCATTGATCACCTTTTCCCCCATGATGAACCACAACTCTTGAACTCTTCCAATATAACTTTATGCATTGTGTCACTGCTACGTGATTGGCTGTTATAGGAAAATGAGGGACCAATCAGAGTCGAGTATTCAACAGCACTGAGGTAAAAACATTTAGAATGTAGTTTTTATCAAATGTGTGTGTGTGTGTGTGTGTGAGGCCACACAGTACTGTGATGGCCAAGCACGTCAAGTGTTTATGAAATACCATGAGCTTTATTTTGCCGAGAGGAAGAGGAATGGTTAGTGTGAGATTTAAGAGGGTTTAAGAACTCCAAGTACAAGTGTGTGTGTGTGTGTGTGTGTAAGAATGTGTGCGCGTTCTGTCTTTCGTCTTGGCAGTCATGAGACGTGAGCAAATACAAGAACAAAAGTGAGACACAACTGCCCACTTCCACACACACACACACACACACACACACACACACACACACACACACACACACACACACCTTGCTACAGCACGGTCTCACCTCTAAAGCCGACTTGAGTTCCTGTTCAGCATCAGGATTGGGATCTGTTTGTTCACCTAAAATCTATTTATGGCTCGAGTGTGTGCAGTGTGTGTTATGATCTGCTTCGTTCTCACTCATGGGTTTTAATCGAGCCAAATATTTAAAATAAATCATGTTAATTGTTACACATAGATTATTATTATCATATTGTTTATCATGAGGATTTATCACCAGGTTTATTTGTCCAAATATTTACGTCTTATAAAATGATTCCTTGTGATTTTTGTACAAACTGTAAAGTCTACTACTGCTACAATTAATCATTAAAATAAGAATAATAAGTGTTCCATTGTTGTTGTTTTTATATTTTTGCTGCTTTATTTAAAAATAATATTGATGTACTGTAATTATTTTGAAAAATGTGTCCATGATGAACAGGAAGAAAATAAAAATTATATCAAGGTTACATTTTTTGGCATACTGGTAATACTGGTATATTACAAAGATCTAAAAAACAATAAATAAAATTAGTATACTTAATATAATAATAATAATAATAATAATAATAATAATAATAATATACTTAATCTAATTAGTTATCTAAATAGTATGGAATTTCTTTTCTTTTTTTCCCTTTTTTTCTTTTTTTTTTTTTAAATTTAAATAATAAATAATTGGTGAAAAACAAACAAAACGAAACACTAATGACCAAAACTTACTAAAGCCCATATTTTGGATGGAGTTCTTTTAATGCGGAGTCTTTCCTGTCAGACTCAGCATCGAGGACTCAACAGTAGAGGGCAACAGATGTCCTCATGACTCAAGGACAAAAATGTACTGAAGAGAGTTTCCGAACTCTACACACTCCAAGTCCTCTCCGCTTCCCGCCTTTTTCTATTATGTATACGCTATTTTACAAATCCTTTGTGCAATGGACTGTCTTGTTGTAGGAAATTAATCCATGATATCCATGACATGTGTCTCCTCCCTGAGGTTGATTCTTGTTCCTATAACTCTGCACCTTGAAATGCTTTACTCATCTTCCACTACCAGTCAAAAGTTTGGACACACTTTCTAACTCCATGGTCGTTCCTGATGTTTCTTTCTTTCTAGACTATTAAACAATACTGAAGGCGTTTATCCAGAATACACAATAATCTCCTCTGAACAGTTGATATTGAGATGTATATCTGCTCCTTCTGCTCTGTAAAGCTTCATAACG
>JAOVVA010000031.1:14664289-14674848 GCA_028565275.1 Leiocassis micropogon
TAGGGTTGGTCTCATTATAGGTTGAGGGTAATGAGATTAGGGAAAGGGGTGCTGAAGGTTGAGGGTAATGAGATTAGGGTCAGGGGTGCTGAGGGTTGAGGATAATGAGATTAGAACGAGATGTATTGAGAGTTAACGTAAATGAGATTAGGGTTGGTCTCATTATAGGTTGAGGGTAATGAGATTAGGGTCAGGGGTGCTGAGGGTTGAGGATAATGAGATTAGGGTCAGGGGTGCTGAGGGTTGAGGATAATGAGATTAGAATGAGATGCATTAAGAGTTGAGGTAAATGAGATTAGGTTGGTCTTATTATAGGTTGAGGGTAATGAGATTAGGATTACGGTTGCTGAGGGCTGAGTTTAATGACATTAGGGTTAGGTGTCCTGGCATTAATGTTATGCAGAATGAGGGTTGAGGTTAATGAGAGTGGGGTAGGCATGCTCAGGGCTGAGGTAAATAAGATTAGATGTATTGAGGGCTGAGATAAATGAGATTAGGGTTTGGCATTTTCAGGATCGAGATAAATGAAATTAGGGTTAGGGTGCTGAGGGTTGCGGTAACTGAGATTAGGGTTGGGGTGCTGAGGGTTAATATACAGTATGTGGAAATTCCAGTCTTGATACCATTTCTGTGTGTGTGTGTGTGTGTGTGTGTGTGTGTGTATGTGTGTGTGTGTGCATTCACGTTAAGTCTGTGTGTGTAAGTATGAGCCAGCATGTGTGCCGCAGCCCTTGGCCCTTTGCTCTGTTACCCTTTTGTACTGTCTGGAGATGATTTCAGTGATTTGTGTTCTTTCATAATCTTCTGCACTGAAACCATTCCCACAATCCCAGTCCACTGTAAGTGCCCAGGACACGCCGCTCTCATCTGGGCTGTGTAGCAGAAAGAAAGCCCCTTATATGGAAAAGCCAGAGCCTTATTAAAAAAACCACAGAGGCCTACAGCCAAATTTTTCCAAAACTCTTGAACAGGATCTTTAGATGGAAGTGTAAAGTCTTTTTTACATGGCTGCTCTGACATCATGTTCTCCTGTATTTATGTTTAAATCTACGTTTTTACCACCAACGTCCTTCAAAAAAATGTTTTGAAAAGTTCAAATGGAGTTTGGAAGCTCCCTTAAAATAGCTGATGTTTCTCTAGCGACAAACACAAACCGAGTGTTTAATCCAGGGTTCTAAAAAGTGTTTCCGTATGAAGGTTGTGTGAAACCAGATGTTGGAGTGATGCAGATTTGCCACGCTCGGGTTTCACCTGGAAGAGTCCAGTGTGCTGGAATTGCAGTGCAGATGTGTGCGCTAAATCTACCGAGGCACCCGGGAAAACACCAGCGCTGTAAATCTAGCGCAGGATACATGAGATGTTATCGCTTTATTTAGCTTTTCTTGTGGTTGACTAAAAAGGCACGTAGCGCTAGTAAATCAAAAAGGTTACGACAGGGAAAAAAACCCACATATCATTAAAGGAACATGGATAAGAACAATCAGGTTTCTAATCAGTGATTTGTGTCATTTAAGACGTATTAATGTTGCTTATTAAGGATGACATGGAGCGCGTAACGTGACCATCGCCGACTGTTAAAGGCGCAGCAGTCAAAAAATTTTTTAGAAAACGCAGTTATCATAAACAAGTGAATTATGTTCTTGTCCAGAACTTTTTTTTTTTGGACACGCCCCCACCAGTTCTTTACATGCTCATAAATTGTTAGGCGGAAAAGTTTACAGAGTTGTCTAAATGTCTGAGCGTGTGTGAAAGAGTCTTCACTAACACTAAACTAATGATGGCAAGTTTTGGGGTGGTGCTTCTTTGAGTGGATTTTGACAATCTTTTTTTGTTTTGGACACGCCCCCACCTCCTCTTTGCATGCTCATAAATCGCTACGAGGAAACGTTTACAGAGTTGTCTAGATGTCTGAGCGTTGGTGAAAGGGTCTTTGCTAATGCTAGTCAAACCAGGGTTTTGAGGCAGAGCTTTGTGTGCTTAAGTGGCTATGGAGGTGGGATTAATGAGTTAAATCAGCTCCACAAGTTTTACAGTTAGTAAGCTATTTTTTCACGTCACGAATTTTTTATTCCAAATTCAAGGCACCTTTGCTGGTCATGTGACACAAAAACAAAGTCAGTACGACTTACTACAAAAATTTCCTGGACAAAACCACATGCAATGTCTAAGTAAGGTGGCATGTCATGACTTGGGTCACTAATTCTATACGAAACACACAACACACTGCTCTCTCTTGCCCTGAGTCGTAGCTGCTTTGCCTTTTTGTTACGCAGCAGGGTGGAGGTGTTAGTCTTTCATGCAAAACCACAAACAGCTCCGACTTGTCACTGAGTTTGAGGCAGGAATGGATTAAAGGGCAAAAAAAAAAAACTGGTGGGAAAAACCGCCAGAGAATGAAGTGAAGTGATGGAAGAGAGGGGTGTAGGAACCGTGTACTGGTGTTTGAGGACATGGGCCGTAATGCGTCATCGTTTTCAGATTTTTCACAGTTTCCTTGTGCAAAATCAAAGTAAAAGTATTGTTATTAATGATAGAGACAAATGATACACAAAGAAGGAGAGAAAAAGGCAGAACAGATATATATATAGAGAGAGGTTTGAACAGAGAGAGAGAGACTTGCCCAAAAGAAACCCAGCTAATGAAGGACAGAATGAGAGCCAGAGCAAGGGATGGAATGCGCATTAGGGGCGTGGCCAGCAATGCCAAAAACACAAGGCTTAGGAATTTGTAAACTTGATTACACACCAGGATTCAATCCGGACTCCATTTTTAGTGTTGCGCCTTTCCGAGTGTGTGTTAAGGTGTATATGTGTGTGTGTGTGTGTGTGTTAGGGTGTGCCTGGTCTTCCCATGGTACTTAAAATCTTTCCGCAACTGTTCAGCTGTTCTTCCTATCACCCTCTCCTTCCTCTCTCTCTCTCATCACACACACACACACACACACACACACACACACACACACACACACACACACACACACTATAATCTGACCAAGCAAAGCTAAAAACAGTGGAAAATCTGACTATTGATGTCAGGGGAAGTGTGTGTGTGTGTGTGTATGTGTGTGATTCATTCTGGTTTTAACAGATTCTCTTTATGCTTACCTTATGAGCCTGTAAGTGTGTGTGTGTGAGTGTGTGTAAGACAGGAAGGCCACCTGTAGGTGCTCAGGATAGAACAATGCTCTGGAAGAAGCAGTAACTCTGTGTGTTAATGTGTGTGTGTGTGTGTGTGTGTGTGTTCATGGATGTAGGATTTCCTTGGCTCTCTTCCACTGTTGTTCCAGAGCTCCCTTTCCCTTTAACCCAGCAGAGATAACAGGAGCCGATTTTAAGCTTAACGAGGTTTTAACGACTCCCTGGACACGGCTGTTCTCAGGAACACAACACCGTCTTCATCCACTGAGCATAGAATCCATTGTTTACGTGTTTGTGTGTGTGTGTGCGCATGTGTGTGCGTGCTTACTAGAAGTTAGATCAATGTGTGATCGTGTTTACTCTGTGTAACAGGGTTATATGACATTGGTCCCCAGTTTGATTGAAACCCAAGTGCATTTTTATAAAGAAACTTCTTATCCAGGTAGATCTGGAGACATCTCGGTAACTAAACCTGCGGTGGGTGTTTACACACTGAAACACAAAGTGTGTGTGTACATATATCTGGTGCTGGTGTGACGCTCCAGGACCAGCTGGGCGCCACTTCATGGAAAAAAATGCACAAACAATGATTGTAGATTGTAGATATCTTTCAGCACAGTTATGTGTGTGTGTGTGTGTGTGTGTGTGTGTGAGATGTTGCACTGTGAAAGCCATCTTGTAAATGTCCAAAACATGGAGTTGGTGCTAAAGAGTGTCTTTTTCGATAGTGGATCATAGAACACCATTTTTCATAATACTTAATGCTCCGATCCATGCTTCATTTTTTTGTTAATATGCTGCACATTTATATTTTGACCAGATAAAAAGAAACACATTTGCTAAATACAATTTCATGCCCTTTTATGTTTTAGTGTTTTTTTTTTTTTTTTACTTTTTAAAATTCAAATCTTTCAATGATCTTAACTGTCATTCAGATGAAACTTGGGCGAAAAATTGCAAAGTTTTTTTGCTTTTTAAACGTTTTACCAAAAACGGAATTCTTTAATTGAAGCAACAAATTTTACAGGTCATATGTTTATAGACACTTACACCAACTTTAGTATCAATTCTCATAAAGAAATATGTATAAGTTACATTTTAAATGATTATTGTTTGAAGTGAGACAGTATAACGCTGAAAAATGGCCCAAAAATGGGCACAAATATAATCATCTCTCCAAAACAGCTGAAGTTAGAAATTTTTAGTGAAGTGAAATTGGTCACTTCCATGTTGCTTCAGACGTATGTATAACATAAAAAAATCAGTACCAATACTGTGACCAAGACTTATTGTGAGATTGGATATAGATTCATATTTACTATGCATTTTTTATTTTTTACTGTGACATCAGATGACTTCTCTTCTTCTTCTCCTTCCTTGTTGTATAACAGTGGTTGGAATCCAGTAGGTTGCATTATCACCAAATGTGGGACTCATTCTCTCTCACCTTCCTGATTTTCCAGTCCAGCCTTCCTTAAAAACAATTAAAAGCTTCTTCCTTCCCTGATCTTGTCTTGCTCTGTGTCTCAAGCTCTTAGTCTGCTTTTAACCTTCACTTCCACACACTTTATCTTCTCTACATGTTCCCTCTTAGTCCTGCTCTATGCCTTCGGTTGGGCTCCTGTAAGTTGCATTAGCGCTACCTATAGATCTCACTCTGCCTCAGCTTCCTGGTCCTTTAAAGCTGACTTTCCAGGCCAGTCTTTAGCTGATCAGTGACTTCACGTTCTAAAAGCACATCTCTTCTCTTTGTCTCTCTGTAGGAGGTAGAGGTGGATGGAGGTGTGAGGTTGGTGATGGAGAGCGCTCTGTCAGCGAGGGATCGGGTCGGGGTGCAGGATTTCCTGCTCCTGGACAACTACACCAGCGAAGCGGCTTTCATCGAGAACCTGCGCCGGCGTTACAAAGAGAACCTCGTATACGTAAGATCTTGTAATGTTAACCAGTACTAGTCTAGCTACAGTAGGACTGGTTAGAGCGCGTTATGGGCAGAGGTGGGCAAATCCTGTACTTCAGGAAATGTAGAGATTCCAAATAGGGCAAATATTACTCAAGTAAAAGTAAACATTTTCCATTAGCATGTACACTTGAAGAAAAGTAGAAAAGTAGACACCTTCAAATTTACTTAAGTATGTAAAGTACAGGGCTTACATTGGCTCACCGTAGGGTTTTTCATAGTAAAGAGTAAACCCTCAAACCCCCGCCCCCAACACACACAAATGCAGAAATGTAGTTAAGTAGGAGTACAGGAGTGTAGTGGAGTAGAAGTAAAAAGTATCCTCTAATAAATCTCTCCAAGTAAAGTGCAGATATGTAAAAGATACTTAAGTACTTAAGTACAGTAACAAAGTAAATGTACTCAGTTATCTTCTATCTCTGGTTATGGGTTGCAGTGTGCCCATCATTTTGTAGTTGTTTTATAATAATAATAATAATAATAATAATAATAACCCGCAAACACAGGAGTGTTAAATCTAGCTTACGCTGGAAACCTGCACGGCCTTGTGAGTGCCGTCTTGCTCGTGTGGAATTTTAATTTAGAGCAAGGATTCGGCAGGACGATGCTAAACCTCCCCTTGACTTGAGACCCATTACGGGGTGTGTATGACATTCCTCAAGCTCTGTGTCAAACTAAGAACTGATTAATGCTCTTTTCCCTTTATTTTCTCCCCCAGACGTACATTGGCTCCGTGCTGGTGTCGGTGAATCCGTACAAAGAGCTCGGGATCTACTCCAAACCCAACATGGAGCGCTACAGAGGAGTCAACTTCTACGAGATTTCACCTCACATGTACGTGTGTGTGTGTGTGTGTGTGTGTGTGTGTGTGTGTGTGTGTGTAGAGGTCATGGGAATCCCGGCAAATATTCCACCCATTCTTTCAGTATGACTCATTTTTCCTGGAGACTCCGGTGATCGGATCGGAGTGTTATGTGTGTGTGTGTGCGCCCATACACACATACACACACACATACATACACGGTGGCAGCGGGTGGAACTCTACACTCTGTGCTGTAATTAGTTTTCCTTCCACTTGGTACCATTTTATTCACATTACGTAGTCAGATTATTGTTTTAAGATGATGCTGATAATTAAACACGCTACCATGGCAAAGTCCGTGACCTTTTGTATCTGATCGAACCCCCTCTAGTGTTTATGCTAAGCAGTGCACTAAAGTCTTTTAATCATGATCAGGCACTTTGACGTTCTCCAATAATTAAACAGAATGCAGTGATATTAGCAGAATTTTTATTTATCATTATCGTTCTCTCCTTAGAGGTGTAGAGTATCTCCGAAATCATGTTTCTCCATGCAACATTGCAGAGACTGATAGCAGTGAAGACATCTGACATAGCGATAGCTCGCAGCGCTATGGGTTTCTGGATTTGCATTCTGGTGAAGGATTTATGTTTGGAGCTTGTAAAAAAAAAAAAAAAAATTAGGGCTTGGATTCAAATTTTTTTTTTTCCCGGAGACAAAAAATAGCAACCGTGCACAAATCATTTGCCAAACAAATCAGCGAAATGCCTGATTCCACTATCACCTGAGTGAACATTCAGCCAGGAGAGTGTTTGATGATAAAGACTTGTGTGTGTGTGTGTTCTGTCAGCTTCGGCTTGGCGGATAACTCGTACCGTGCCCTGCGGACGACGCGTAAGGATCAGTGTATCCTGATCTCAGGAGAGAGTGGAGCTGGAAAGACGGAGGCGTCGAAAAAAATCCTGCAGTACTACACCACGACCTGCCCTACACGCGACAACACACACTCCATCCGAGAGAGGCTGCTGCAGTCCATCCCCGTGCTCGAGGTTCTGTATAAACATCGTGCCCTGAGACATGATTGCATCTAAATTATTGTAACTCACCGCTCATCACTGCTGTTGTCTCTGAACCTGCAGGCGTTTGGGAACGCCAAAACTCTGCGCAATGACAACTCCAGCCGCTTTGGGAAGTACATGGATTTGCAGTTTGACTACAAGGTTAGTGTTGCCAATTCAGTTTGTGCATTTTCTCTGCTTCAGGTGAGGATGCGCTTCTTACTGAGTTGCCACATAAGGTGTGTTAGATCAGCAAGGTTATTAAAGGTGACTGTGCAGCTTTAAAAAGAAACGGTGGACAAACACACCCTAATCAAGCTAAGCATTCAATCCAAAGAGTAGTCAAAACATAAAATGGTCAAAACATTGATTACTTGGCAGGACATCGCAATGATTGTAGTGTGTTTGTATTTAGCAAACCAGGAAGTAAACCAGGGCGTAAACAGGAAATGACCTTGTGCTTACACTTCTAGAGATGTCAAGAACCCTGGGCTGTTGTGCCAACACTGATGCTTAATTCCAACCCCTAGCCTCATTTACCTTCTTGCCCTTGTGTTCAGGGTGCTCCGATCGGTAGCCACATTTTGAACTACCTTCTGGAGAAGTCTCGGGTGGTGCACCAAAACCACGGAGAGAGGAACTTTCATATCTTCTACCAGCTGTTGGAGTCAGGAGACAGCTCGCTACTGACCAGGCTGGGGCTGGAAATAACCAACGCACAGCACTACCGCTACCTTGTTAAGGTGTGTGCATGGGTGTATGGGTGTGTCTTTCAGAATGCATTGGACTATAGATGGAATTATTCATTTGTTCATGCTCTCTCTCATTCTCCTTTGTCCATCAGGGCAACTGTCCAAGGGTGAGCTCCATTAACGATAAGCACGGCTGGAAGGCCGTGAGCAAAGGCCTTACCGTCATCGGCTTCAACGAGGAGGAGGTGGAGGTAAAGCAGCGGCTGCAGCACACAAACTACAAGCACACACGCAAGCACAAATACACACACACCTACAACTTCCTGTTGCTTTTGTCTCTTTCTGCAGGAGTTACTGAAGGTTGTTGCAAGTGTTCTGCATTTGGGAAACACCCTCTTTGGAGAGGATGAGCACGGCGAGACACACTTCACCACAGAGACTCAGCTCACATACCTCACAGAGGTGAGCAAAATGACTAGCTATCTCAGCTCAAATACCTCAACCATGATGCAAGAACCTGACTCGGGATGGGTCAAACATAGCTTGAATGAACCTGAATGACTTCAGATGTGTATATCAAATTTGCTTCTCGGTTGAAATCACGGAAGTTGAATATATGTTTCAGCTCAAATACTTGCCTAAAGAGAAGTCAAATGCCACATTCAACTTAAATGACTTGACATAAATAAGTCAGAAATTAGTCCCCTCTTAGATGGAACACTTGACTAAAGTAAGACAATATATATCTCTCATGTCAAATTATGTAACTCAAGTGAGGCTGATACTTGAGTTCTTGAGCTCTTACAGTAGTTCAAGAACCTCACTTGCATGTGTCAAACACCTGTCTTAGCACAGTTAGTGGAATTAGCTGAGTCGGATTATTGAAATACCTGATTTCAAATATCTGATTCAAGTTAGATGACTTGCTTTATATGAGTCAGATATTCCTCCCATTCCAGCTGGAATACAATACTAAGTAAGTCAAATATATCACTCAGCTCAAATAGCTGGCAGGTAGTCGAAAGAGGTATTTGACTCAGGTAAGTCAAATACCTCTTTCGACTTAAATAACATGGCTCATGTCTGTCAGATAGCTCTCATAATTGGTAAGATAAGTCAAATAGCTGACCCACATGAGTAAAAACATCAACGTCAACATCAACAACAACAACTCTTAAACTTAGGTTACTTTAATCATGTGAATCAGGTGTGTCCCTCTCATCTGGAATTCCAGAACTTAGTTCAGTCAAATATGTCTCTCAGCTCCAATTCCTTAATCCATATGAGTTAGATAACACTTTTAACTCACATACCTGCCCCAAGTCAATCAAATGCCTGCTTCAGATCGAATACCTGACTTAAGTGAGCTTGAAAATCTCTTTCAGCTCAAATTCCTTGACTTTTGTGAGTCAGACCCTTTTTTCACCTGTCAAGTCAAATAATTTTCTCATCTCGAATGTCTTGACTGATTAACTAAATGCCTACTTCACTTGAATACTGAGCCAACCATCTCTCTCATCCCATCGTTAGTCATTTTCTCACATGTGGGAAATTGCTCCGTCAAATCACAATCTTGACTCACACTGTTTTTATGAAATGCAATTATTTGTGATTTGTGTTAAAAAGTGTCTTGCTGTAAGATTTTCCATTATGTTCCAACACCTGCCCCAGATGAACTAATTACCTGTCTCAGGTGAGTTAAGGCCTGTCTGAGATATAAGGTTGTTGTTGGTTTGCCTGAGGAAAAGTGGAATATCTCTGACAGGCGGCAGATTTATCTCGTTTATCTCCAGTGGCTGTGACTCGAATAAGTTTTCCCTGCCTTTAAGCAGGATTCTTTGCATTTCTTTGCATAGAGTCGCATAGGAACACATTACACAGGGGCAGCAAATGTGGAAACATTCATATTTACTGAAATGGAAATCGAAAACAAAAAGATATGTTATAGACGTGGTGTGAAAAGGCTAATGATATGGTGTTTCGTCAGCTGCTGGGTGTTGAAGGCTCGGCTCTGGGTGAAGCCCTTACTCACAAGAAGATTGTCGCCAAAGGAGAGGAGGTAAACCGTTTCCCTTTTCCTATATGAGCATATACAGTATTTTCTGGCTAAAATGAACTTTTCTGAAGACAGGACACAGATAAGTCTATAATGTTTTCTTTATTTTGGCCTTGTGTCTTACAGATGATTGGACCGCTGACCCTCGAGCAGGCTCTCTCAGCTCGAGACGCCCTGGCCAAAGCCATATATGGTCGTACATTTACTTGGCTTGTCCAGAGGATCAACCAGTCACTGGCCTTCCAGGTGCAGTTGCCAGATGTTAACTAATGCCTTGTTATTTTTATTCTATATCTAAGCGAAATTTGGCTTAACATTTAGATTGATAACAGACTTAATCACAGTAAATATTTATGGAGAGACAAGAAAATAAAAAAAAAGCTGCGCTGACACTGGGCTGTTTAAAAATTCCAATCAAATCAGTATACATGTGTTAATTCGACATGTTACAATAAACTATCAGAAACTTTGTTGAGTCCTTTAAATGTTTGGCTGTGCTGCCCCCTAGTGGTAAAATCATGAGCATTATGGTTTGTGGAATGTGGTGTTTCCTACAGGATGAAGTGTACTACACCAGCAAATGCTCCTCGGTTATCGGCTTGTTGGACATCTACGGCTTTGAGGTTTTTCAAAACAACAGGTCTGACCTCCTTCCTCTCTCCTTCACTTTCGATTTTCTTCACCTTCACATTCAACGTCTTAATCACAGCAGTTTAATTTCAAATTTTAAATGATAATTGATCAATAGACAAACTGGAGATCAAAATCAATATCTGAAAAAGTTACATCAGTAAACATTTAAAACATTAAAATAATCAAGACAGAGGCGGCACAGTGGCTTAGTGGGTTAGCAATGC
>JAOVVA010000031.1:14674948-14694948 GCA_028565275.1 Leiocassis micropogon
AGCAATGCCGCTTTGCACCTTCGGGTTCGATTCCAGCCTTGGGGTCCGTGTGTTGTCCCTGTCCATGGTGGGTTTCCTCCTCAGTCCAAAGACATGCATGTTAGGCTAGTTGCCATTCCCAAATTGCCCATAGTGTGTGTGTGCCCCATGATGACTGCGCACCCTGTCCAGGGTGTACGTCACCTCATGCCCTAAGTCTCCTGGGATAGACTCCAGGCCCCCGCAACTCTGTATGTGGTATCGACACTGAATTTCCTTAATGATGTTACAGCTGTTCTGTATGACTTACAGATGTTTAACAATGTTATCTTTCTGTAGTTTTGAACAGTTCTGTATCAATTACTGCAACGAGAAGCTGCAGCAGCTTTTCATCGAACTCACGCTGAAGAGCGAGCAGGAGGAGTACGAGGCCGAGGGCATTGGGGTGTGTGTGTGTGTGTGTGTGTGTGTGTGTGTGTGTGTAAGTTTCCTTTAAATGCTCATGTTGGTACAATTGCAAAAATCTAAGCTGAAATGATTTTTTTCTCTCTCATGGGCAGTGGGAGTCAGTGGAATACTTCAACAACAAAATCATCTGTGACTTGGTGGAGGAGAAATTCAAAGGCATCATCGCTATTCTGGTGAGTCGGACTGTCTTGTCTTTACTCTGATCTCAGTCTGTCTGAGGGTTTAATTATGTGTGAATGATGTAAATCAGGACGAGGAGTGCTTAAGGCCGGGAGATGCTACTGACATCACCTTCCTGGAGAAGCTTGAGGATAGACTGGGAGACCACGCCCACTTTGTGACGTAAGCACACAGACTTGAACATGCATTTAGTTGTATCGATCCTCAAACACTGCGATGTTGAATGAGATTTTGTCAAATGTGACGTGTTTCAGTCATAAACTGGCCAATGGGAAGATTCGCAAGGCTGTGGGGCGAGAGGAGTTCCGTCTACAACACTATGCTGGAGAGGTCAACTACAATGTGAACGGTAAGGTGGAGCATCCATCCATCCATCCATCCATCCATCAATCCTTTCACCCATTCACCTGTCCCTTCATGTGTTTATGCACCAGCCATGTTAATCACCCCACTCCTCCTTCTACTCCATCTATTCATACTCATTTATCCATCTGCCCATTAACACATTTGTTCATCAGTCTATTATTAATTTATTAGTTTATTCATCCATCCATTTATTTACCTATCAGTTTACACATTTATTCATAAATCATCCCCAAATTCACTTCATCAAATCTATCTATCCATCCATCTAGTCCTCTTTCTATTTTGTTATGTTTACCACTTGGTTAATCTATTTTAGGTTTCTTCAGGCTTCTGTCCATCCATCCTTTCCTCTTTTTTATTTTATTATTATCTCTGCTGAATTGTTTTAGGGTACCTCAGGGTCCTGTCCATCCACCCATCCCTCCATCCATCCAACAATTCAACACATGTCTCTCAATCCACCCCATTTATTCATCCACCAATCTAAACCGTTTCTTCACCAGTCCCTATGTACATCCACCCAACCATACATCTGTCCATCAACTGCATCTCCATATACATTCATTTCCATAAATATCCATCCATCCATCCATCCATCCATCCGTCCATCCATCAGTCCATCCAACCATCCATCCATCCATCCATGTTTGTGTTGTGTTGCTTATTTGTCTTGCTGATCTCCTTCAGGGTTCCTGGACAAAAACAATGACCTTCTGTACAGGAACCTGAAAGAGGTAAGAACACATCAGTGTGTTAAACACACTTAAATATATGGTTGTGTTTACATGTGTGTGTGTGTGTGTGTTTGTTGCTTTCTATTTCAACGCTTCACAGGTGATGTGCCAGTCTAGGAATTCGATAATAAGGCAGTGTTTCCATCCAGATGAATTGACAGACCAGAGGAGACCAGAGACGGTAAGGCACACACACACACACACACACACACACACACACACACACACACACACACAGCTTTTCTTCTCTTAGCTAGCTTTTGTGCTTTCAGGCTGCTACACAGTTTAAGCTGAGCTTGGCCAAGCTGATGGAGATTTTGATGTCTAAGGAACCATCATACGTCCGCTGCATCAAACCAAACGACGCCAAACAAGCAGGTGTGTGTGTGTGTATATATTATCTGCCTTTTGTGATGACTGAATAAAATATCAGGTATACAGTATGTATTCATTAAAAACTGATGTGATGAAGAAATTAAGTGTGGTTGCATGTGTGTGTGTGTGTGTTTTTGTGCGTAGGACGATTTGAGGAAGTATTGGTCAGACACCAGGTGAAGTACCTGGGCTTGATGGAGAATTTAAGGGTAAGGAGAGCTGGATTTGCGTACAGACGGAGCTTCGAGGCTTTTCTACAGAGGTAATGTTCACGCAAACACACATACACACACTTGCACTCATTTATTACTGTGTACTTGTGTACAGAGTGACTTGCACATTCTTTATGGTCCATTATGTGTGTGTGTGTGTGTGTGTGTGTGTGTGTGTGTGTGTGTGTGCAGGTATAAGCCTTTGTGTCCAGACACTTGGCCGAACTGGCAGGGGAAACTATCAGATGGTGTATCTACTTTAGTCAAACACCTGGACTACAAACCAGAGGAGTACAAACTGGGCAGGTGTGTGTGTGTGTGTGTGTGTGTGTGTGTGTGTGTGTGTATGTGTGTAAGTGAGCGACCTTATGGTTTGGCATTCTTTTACAAAGCATATAAAAGCTTGTTTAGACATAACGTGAGGATTTGTGAGTGATTGTAAACTGGTCAAATTTTGAACATCTGATTATAAAACGATAATTAAAAACAATCATTTATTGATTAATTTTTATGCATTCAATAATTCTGTTTGATTTTTTCAAGATCCAAAATCTTTATCCGGTTCCCGAGAACACTCTTCCGGACCGAGGACGCTCTGGAACTCAAGAAACCATCCATCGGTGAGTGAGACAGGAGAGGAGTTGGTGAAATCGCTCAGGATGATGATGATGATGATGATGATCACCATTGCAACTGATGCTGGCCGTGTCTAGAGTTAATTCCAGTGTTTTTCTTTGTAGCGATCATTTTACAGAAATACTGGAGAGGCTACAGGGAATGGGCCAAATACCAACGCATCAGACGGGCGAGTAAGTGACCAATCACATGGCAGGAAAGCGCTTCAAACATCAGCCAATCAGGAACAGACTCTGGAATGATCAGGATAGCTAATCCACCAAGTCGTCATATTTAATTATAGTAATACTCCAAATCCATTGTGTATGGAACATTTAGTGTCTTATTAGGATCCACGCAGCACCTGTTAATTTTTTTTTTTAGGAAGATAAGAATGTTTTACTTTTATTCTTAAGTGTAGGAAACTGGGAATGCAACAGATGATGGGTTTTTGAGTCAAGACATGTGTAAGTGTGTGTACAGGTGTGTGTATGAAAAGTTGCCCTGTCTCTCTCTCTCTCTCTCTCTCTCTGTGTGTAGCGATCACGATCCAGTCGTGGTGGCGGGGCGTCAAAGGCCGCAGGAAAGCCAAGCGTCGCCGGCAAGCTGCGAACACCATCCGCACGTGAGTGTGTGTATGTATGTGATAGAGATGAGGTGTGTGTGCATGGCACGGGCATTGTTTGTTTATGCTTATATACTTACAGTATATACATAGTTACGCAGCTCCTGATTCAGGATCAGGAGGCGGGGTTTATTTCTAATTTGAAGTTGACCAACGTCATACAGTACATTATATAAATGATTATTATAATAGCAATGAGGCGCCTTGCACATCCAGGGTCGAGGGTTCGATTCCTGCCTCAGGTCTGTGTGTGTGGAGTTTGCATGTTCTCCCTGTGCTTGGCGGGTTTCCTCCGGTTTCCTCCCATAGTCCAAAGACATGTAGATTGGCGTTCCTGAATTATGAATATGAGTGTGTGTGCCCTGTAATGGGTTGGCATCCTGTCCTAGGGTGTCTCCTGGAATAGGCTCCAGGCCCCCTGTGGCCCTGTACATGGGATAAAGCGGTATAGATGATGAGTGAATGTTTAATGTATATTGTCCTAATAAAGTTATATTGTTTTCACAAGTTTAGAATATAATAATGAATTGTTGTTGTCCATCTGTTAAACAATATAGTTTATTTTAAAATGAGTCAGACATAATGCTTCTCTCTTTCTCTCTCTCTCTCTCTTTTTGTCTCTCAGGTTTATAAAAGGCTTCATCCTGAGGCACGAGCCTCGTTGTCCTGATAACGAGTACTTCCTGGACCATGTGCGTTTCTCCTATTTAATGACCATCAAGAGGAACTTACCAAAGAACGTTTTGGACAGGACTTGGCCGGTACCACCGCCGTCCCTTGAAGAGGTGACACACACACACATGCACACACACAGGGAGTGAGAGAGAAAGAGGGAGAAAATAAAAATCGCTATGGGGTTTTCCAAACAGCTAATTATAACAATAAGCTAACCTCAATAACCAATTGGAAATATTATATTTTATAATATACAGTAATGTTTAGGGCATCTTCAGCACTTCTTGAAACCACAGTGTTACCCGCCTGCAGTTTAACATAGCACAAATTGTCATGCCACCAGTGAACAGATGTTCTTCTCTCTCTCTCTGTCCCTCCCTCTCTTTCTGTCTCGGTCACGCACTCTCTCGATGTATTGCTCAACGCTCCGTCGCTCTCTCTGTAGGAAGAAGTGTAACTAAATACAGCTGCGCTATTAGGGAATTTTTCAATCCAGTTATGACAACACCGAAAATACAGCGATGTTATAATTTACCCAGATTATCTTGCAGGACTTCCCCCCCACTTCTCCACTGGAAGAAGGTATTAGTGTTTAAACATGAATGTTTGGTGATTACCAATTACAATTAAATGCATAAATGTTCCACCAATCTGATCTGATCTCAGTTGCTCAGAAGTCAGAACTCGCTCTTTTAATGATATCTTTATGTTTCATACTGGTTTCAGACCTGAAACCAGTATAAGTTAGATCATGCAAAACTGACTGCACAGAAGTTCCTGAATCTTTTGCAGTCCTTAGATCTCTGCCTGAGGTTTAACCTGCACCATAAGTAAAAACCAAAATGTTAAGTAAAAGCGATGTTATGGACAGTTATGTGCCGGATTTAATAATCTACTTTAAAATAAGCTACTAATATGCTACTTGCTCAATGTAAACAGCAACAATAGATATTAATTAGAAAAGCTAAACTGAATTTTACTGGGATTGGTGTAAGATCTTTGGCTCGGGGAGCACCATACTGTACTGTAGACACACAAACACAAGGCAAGGTCTTAGGGGAAAAGGGTAGTTTTATTGGGAAAATGGGGAAAGGAAGGATTTTGTAAGGAGAAAGGGAAGAAGGGGAGGAAAGAAGTGAGGATGTGCATGTGCATGAGGCATTGCCCAGCTGGCGAGTGATGGTGGTGGCAGAGTGGCAGATTGGACCCGCATGGGCAGCGGCTCCCGCAGGCTCCTCAACACGGCTCTTACAGTCTCAGCCAGCCGGCCCTACCAGATCCTTTTTGTGTGCGGCCAAAGATGGGAGTGTAATGCGATATGGCTAACGTCGGCTGTCGGTCCTCTGGTAACCACAGCAGCGATCTCGGCTGGGGAAAGTGGCCTTAACGTCGATGCAGCGGTCTTTTCCTCTTTGGTGGCTGGATCACAAAGACTGGTTCTTGTCTAGAACTGAAAGTGTCGGGGCAGCTTGGGCAGTCCTTTAACCGCTGTATCTTGCCTGACGATTAAACAGCAGTGTACAGTCCATCCAAAGTCCAAGGTGTATTGATAATCAGCCGTTCCAGATCTAGCGGCTCCACTCCAACCCTTCATGCCAAATGAGCTCTTTGGAGTGAGCAAGGAGTGACAAAACGTTTTAGGCGTACGACCCCAAAACCACTGATGAATCTGTGACAATTTTCACCAATCAAATAACAGTGCTGAAGTGGTACAGTATAAGTGAATTTTAACACGTTTTTAGACAAAACCTATTCTTTACCTGGTCTACTTTTTCAGTTTCTCATCTGTGATTCACTCTCCGATTACCAAACAGGGAGTGTATTTGGCTGATGACAAAAGAACTACAACCAACAAGGCATAAACATAAACTTTTATAAACATATAAGCATAAAGTTTTATAACAGTGTCATATAGCATCATCATCGTCACCTTTTATGAGGCAGTAATTTATATGGGAAACATTGAAGCAGGGTGAGGAGTGGGAGTGAGTTGACCGCATTCTCAAATTGCAGGAAATGGGAACACACAAGCATCAGGTTCTGCACGTTGGCGGAGTCGTGGGTACTCCATAGTATAATTATAAAATAAATAAATAACCAAAAGATTTGTATTTATAGCCATACATCAGGCTGCATAAGACTTTCACACGGTACTAGAGTTAATAATAAGTTAGCTGCTCAGTTTCGCTACACTTCCCCTTTCTGTTGGCTGGTAAGGTGCACTAGTTTACCGTTGTTCTTTTTAAAAAATGTCCCTTTTCAGCACTTTTATAACTTTAGTTCATACATGTGATCGTGTCGGCATGTCCATTTATAAGAAGTACTTTTGCCACTTCTTCCCCAGGCCTCGGTGTACATCCGCCGCCTGTGTATTAGGAACCTGGTCAACGACTACTGCAGGAAAATCCAACCCGAGTGGAAGAACCAGGTGAAACCAGACATGCGCACACACCAGACATTCTCACAGACATTCTCACAGTACACACATATACTGTACACACAGGGCACACCAATCCAGGATCAAAAGAGGAAATGAGTAAAACACATACAACCACAGTGAGTAAAAAATATCTGTCTCTGTTTACAGTTGGAGCAGAAGGTTGTAGCCAGTGGTATTTTTAGGGGTCAGAAGGACAGCTACCCTCGAAGTGTCCCTAGGCTTTTTGTGGGCACTAGGCTGGGTAAAATACATATGCCTTTACACGCACATACATGCTGAGAATGTACCAATAAAAATGCCAACAGTTTCTGTACTTTTTGTCCAGAGAATGAGGAGGTCAACCTCAAAGTGCGACAAACTCTTGGAAGTGAAAACAAACTGAAGGTAACATACAAATATGTGTGTAAATAGAAACGGAAGAATATATACTGTATCCTGAAGTATGTGCACCCATGATCATCGCACTGTCACTCCAAAATCATTACACCTCCCCTTCCCATGAACTGAGAGGCCCAGGGCCTTATACAGTATGATGATACCCCTGTGAGATCAACAAAGCCAGCTCCATGAACAAATGATATGTTAAGAGTGTGTTTGAGAGGAAGAACTTGAGTGTCCTGCACAGAGCACTGATTGAACTCAACCCCACTGACCACCTGCAGAACGGACTGGAGCCTCCTCAACATCCAGACCTCAGCGTCTGAGATCACTGATGCTCTTGTAGAGGAATGAACACAAATCCCCAGAGCCACACTCAAACATTTAGTGGAAAGCCTTCCCACAAGAGTGACATGATCAAAAAGCACATATGGGTGTCCATAATCTTTTTGTGTATGACATATATTGCTAAAGGATATTGAGTACCCTTTTGTGTTTATACTCGTAGTAAAGACAGACACAACAAATCAGTTTAATATCAGGCTATAATAGTCATACGATATCTTTCTCTCTCTCTCTCTCTCTCTCTCACCCTGTGTGTTAGTATGGCGTGCCAGTCATCAAGTACGATCGGCATGGCTTCCGTGCCAGGCCTCGGCAGCTCCTGATGACCGGCTCTTCTGCGGTTCTTGTTCAGGAGTCCAAAATCAAGCAGCGCATCGATTACGGTTCACTGCTAGGTATCAGATTTTCAAAATAATGACTTTTCCACTCAAAATTAATAAAGCAGGGTGGTACAGTGGTGAAGTGGTTAGCACTGTTGCCTTGCACCTCCAGGCTCTGGGTTTGATTCCCGCCTAAGGTCTGCATGTGTTGAGTTTGCATGTGCTTGGTGGGTTTCGTCCGGATACTCTGGTTTCCTCCCACAGTCCAAAGACGTGCAGATTAGGTTAGTTGACAATCCCAGTTTCCCCTGTGATGGAGTGGCTCTAGGCCCCATGAGACCCTGTATACAGTATGGAGTGGTATAGATGATGAGTGAGTGGGAAAAGAAATAAAGGTCAGAAGTGTTTGTCATTATTAGGCAATAGTCTTAGTTTCATGTTACAGGAATGTGCAGTGAGGGGGGGGCATGCAGAGAGCCGTTTCCTAGAATATTAGAGAATAAAGGGAAAATGGAGCGTTGGGAAGTCCAAACATGAACTTTTAGCATGCAGTGTCTATCACAGGGACAACCCGTGTTAGATGTTTTGGAGTTAAAGTCAGAGAGGCCAGATTGAGGTGGTTTGGACATGTTCAGGAAGGGGATTGTGAATATATCAGTAGAAGGATGCTGAGGTTGGAACTGCCAGACAGGAGGTCTAGAAGCAGATCAAAGAGGAGATCTATGGATGTAGTGAGAGAGGACATGAAGCTAGTTGGTGTGAGAGAAGAGGATGCAGAGGATAGGGTTAGATGCAGGCAGATGATTTACTGTGGCGACCCCTGAAAGGGAACAGCCGAAAGACAAAGAAGAAGTGTGCACCACAGAACATTTTACAGTTCTTGCATCATATGTATTCTTGCAAGCTCATATGATTATACTCAGATGTTTATGACTCTGTTAGTCTTATGATTTTCAGGGTCTTTAAGTTTTATGATGTCACAGGACTTTTGTATCATCGGGTAATTTTTCCTCCCACTTCTTTCTTTCTTTCTTTCTTTCTTTCTTTCTCTTTCCCTCTGTAGGCATCTCAGTCAGTTCTCTCAGTGATGGCTTTTTCGTCCTGCATGTGCCCACTGCTGACAGCAAGCAGAAGGTAAAAGAGAAGTCATTCCAATTCAATTCAATTCAATTCAATTTTATTTATATACGTAGCTCTTTTAACAGTGGCCATGAAGCAGCTTTACAGAATTGAAAGAAAATTAGGGAAATCAGTATATAATGTGTGAGAAAATCAGAATTGGCATCACATTGTCCCATTGCCTTCATTAACGTGGTGATCCTGGCAGCCTGTGACCTTTGACCTTTCCGCTTTCAGGGCGACCTGGTTCTCCAGAGCGACCACGTGATCGAGGCTGTCACAAAGCTGGCCATCTTGTCGGACAAGATACACAATGTCAATGTCAGTCAAGACAGGTGTGTGTATGTCTTTTGTGTGTGTCTCACATCTTCGAGGTTATGAAAGGAATTCTGAAACTATTTCTTCACTCTTTTCCCTCTTTCAGTATCCGATTTGCAATTTCCAGAGGCAAAGAGGGCGTCATTGACTTCACCTCTGGGGCGGAGCACCGGGTGGTCAAGGCTAAGAATGGACACTTGGCTGTGGTGAGATATTCCATGACTCATACGGTTTAGATGGTGTTCAACCAGAGACAAAAAGTGAGCTGCGTTCAAGAACGAGGCAGCACAAAACTAAGAAACGTAAACCTGCACCTGATGCAGCCATGGTTCTCTTTACAGACTGGAGGCAAGCGAATAAAGAGAAGTGAAGAAATGAGTTAAAAGCTGCTCCAATAAACAGATGAAGCTTTGATTAGACATTACATTACCTCAAATCCACATCAACATGACCTTACGAATGCTCTTGTGGGCAAATCCCATGACTGTTTTTCAACATCTAGTGGAAAGTCTTCATAGAACAGAGAAAGAACAAACAGAAAACATGGGTTAATGGTGTATGTGATAGTCTGGTGTTCACACATGCTCTGGTCATATAATAAACACCATGGTCTGTAATATAATAAGTACAAAAATCTGTTGTATAACTTTAAGCTTGTAAAGTGTTATAAAAACCACTAGTGGCACCAAACTGCACTGAAACACAGATGTTTGTAATCCAACATGGCCACAATTATAAAATTTCAGGCAATATTTATAGGAGACTGTGAATGAGAAAGAATTCTAATCCCCGTTACCTGTCTTAACTAATACACATTGATTGCTTTGTTGCTCATCTGTTTTTCAGATCATGGCATGATGTGAGATCTTTTAGTGTGCTTGTCTTTGACAGACAGGTTCTATTTAAGTGATTTCTTGACTCAACAGGTCTGGCAGTAATCAGGCCTGGGTGTGACGAGTGAAATTTAACTCTGCTTTCCAAAAAATGTTGCTAATCACAGTTCATTCATGATTTAGCAAGGGGCTATTACTTTTTCCACAGAGGGCCAGGTTGGTTTGGACAGCTTTTTTCGCCCGTAGCCCTTAGAACTTAGAGCAGTTTAGCCATTTTTTGATTTGCTGATTTTTAATAAAGATATGTAGGGTTCAGGATTGTGCAGTATAAAGTGATATATGCTTTATTTCATTTAACCAACTATACAAAGATGACTGAGGCAAAAAAAAAAAAATCAATAAATAAAGGGTTACAAAGAGAAATAAATACATATAATCATGTGTTTTTATGGTTGTTTTTGATTGAATCTATGGCAAAAAAAAAATTGTGAGTTCTACATTTTTGCGATCTCATTCCCATATTCTGGTAGTGGTAAAATTGACAGATAATAAAAGTAATGATAAATTTAGCTCTACCTGACATATCTGAAAACCCACACAGTTTAATGTTCCTGTTAAAGGGACACCTGCATGGTTTATATATAAGCACATATTTTCTCTAGTCATCATTGATCTACAGTTTGTTGTGTGTTTTTGCCAACTGGGTTTTAAGGGTTTTATTAAAGGTAATCATTATGAAAAAATACATTTTGTATTTACTCGGGTTATCTTAGTGTAACATTAAAATTGGTTTAATAATCAGAATCATTTAAGTGTGACAAGTATGCAAAAAAAAATAAATAAATCAGGGCGGGGCAAATATGATTGGTTATAATTTAAGTTAGCGAAACCTTTTGAAATTTTGTCATTTCTTTTTTAGATGATCTTTTCATTTCTAAGAGCAAGATAAGAAGATATAAGAAACTGTTAGGACTGAATTAAAAACAGTTTTTTTTTTACTTTTTCCCTCCCAGACGTCCCCACGAACCAACAGCAGTGTATGATCCCGTGTCGACCAATCACACCAATCACACAGCTCACTATGAAGAAGCATTCATCATGTCGTTGGTGGACCGATCGCTCGTTGAAGAATAATGCGCTTAATGCCAACCACCACACAGTCGCCACGCTTTCTAACAGACTGTCACGCTGAAGTGCAAGTTACACTTGTGTTTTGTTTTGATAGTCAATTCCACTAACATTGAAACCTTTTTTTTTTGTATTATTCTTCTTATTATGTAGGACTTAGCAGCCTGAATAATGAACTGACCAGTGCACCAGTTAATGACTGTTTTGGTTTGTTCAGACATTTAACCTTTTTATGGCTGTCTTTTGTCGACTTTTGCACACTTTTTTTTTCTTATCGTGAGAATTTACAATACAGGGTTTGGCTTTTATCAGTTTGAAAATCTCACACTTCTCAATCTTTTTTTTCATGTTCTTGCCGGAGTGTGGAAGACTATAGCCCTAAACGTCTGTTACTTCTTGTTTTGAATCTGTAAACCACACACTTCACTTCCTGTTTTAATTTCCTTTCTTTGCTAGCTGTCACTAGAAATGAGCGCAGATCGAAAAAGACCGTATGCAGTCAGAGGCCGAGTGTATTTAATATGTAAGTTGCAGGAAGTTCCCAAATTTATCCGCTCATCGTAGAAGACAAATCAAGCCAGACAAAACATTGACTTTGCTACAGGTTGGTATAAACAAGTGCAAGAAAGCCAGACAGAATGAGCCAAAACTGAATGCAAGTCTTGGAGTAAGTCTTGGAGTAAGTCTTGGAGTAAGGAGGGCTGCAGTCCAAATACAAGCAATAACACGTGTTTACCCCAACTGCTAGCTGCAGAGCTGATTAAAGAAATCATCGAGCAAAATATATACACATTGCACTCACTGGGGAAAAGCTGAATAAGAGAAACAAAAGAAGAATTGAATAGACAAGAATGACTTTTCATACAAGTGAAGGCTTAAAATTGTGTCAATTTGTAAGAAATCTTTAATAATCTCCAAATAAATCACAAAAGAATGCTGCAGGTGTGGAGTTTATTCAGTGAGACACGCTTTACAACATTTAAGACTTAACACTCTTCACCACTTTGCTTCATTTCCTCTGTCAGTCCCCTGTGTGTAAAAGCAGGTAACCTCATGAACAGCGAGTACTTTACCACTGGACATCGAGTGCTGGTTTTAGGGACAAGGCGTGGATGTTGCCAGATGCATTAAACATTTAATCATAATCTATGACAGTGCAGATTTGATTTATTTTCCACAGATTTCAGCATTATTTAAAGCTGCTGTAACTCAGCACTTCTTCTTCTTCACTTCTGCCAGACTTGCAAAATCTTCCATCTAGAAATTTCTCCAAACTTTTTAAAGGCATTTTTGTTTTCATTATTTGGTCCTTTCCAAAGTCTTTTCCATACACACAACAACTACCAAACTGGAAGGTAATGGGCTGGAGAAGGTAATAGTGGCTGTTAAGTTGCCCCTGAACGCAGCATTAACAGACTTGGAGAAAAATGTCTATTTAACTGTACAGAATTCAAAACGACTTTATAGAATTTTCTTTGCCTCAAGATCCAAGTTCTACAAAAACCTTTACCTTACCTTTTTATACGACTCGATAGACAATGCAATGGGTCTCTATTAAACCTATGCCTTAAGATGCATGTTCTATAGAGCCTTTACTCAGTTTTTTTTTATAACTCTGTAGACTTGCACTAGTATCCTATAGAATGTCTGTTTCTGTAAAACTCTCTAAGACTTTTGCTTTAAGATGGTTGTTCTATAGAACTCTACAGACTTCTATACAGATCTGCCTATGGATCTGCTTGGATTAATTGGCAGGAAGCCTCTGGCCATTTCCTTTTTCAAGTAAGGTCTTTCACACACACTGTACATTCTTTATCCTGTGTTGATTATATTTTGCGTGTCATTGTCATGTGATTTTGATGACCGTGGTTCAGAAGTTTACCCTCATTGAGTATTTTGAACTGAAGTAGGGGAAGTTTGTGGAGACACCAGACTTCATAAAACTTCATAGTACTTCGGTGACTAGTGGTTTGCATTCTGATCTTTCACTGTCCTGACCTGTATTCAATTCTCAGAAACCAACCACAACCACCGGTGGTTGAACTAGCCAGTGGCCTCTACAGTAAGTACCAGTCCCAAACATGGAAAAATGGTTTGGGTGGTGTCTAGCATCCACATTTTGCCAGAAACCTAACACATCACCAAAGGTTCTCTATAAAACCCTTTCTACAGAACTGCATTTCTAGATTATTATTTTTTTGTACTTCTATAGGATTTCCATTCGTCAGAGCTAGCTGATCGGCTTTGACATAAATGAGCCCACAGAACCCTTTTAATTGTTTTTATGTCACCCTTATTTGACAAGAGAGTTTGCAAACATGGCTGGCTGTGGCATCATACAGTAGGGCTAATGATGTTCTGTTGCGACATAATGATTTCTTGACGATTTCTTCATGCAGTTTGCAAGAAAATAGCTATAAATTTCCCTTATTATTTAGCTAAATAATTTTTTTTGTTAGGTGGGGTAAGACCAAACCAATAATTTTTAGCCCAAAAAATACAAAAAAAATAAATAAAAACAATTTCTAAAAATAGAGCTCTGACAATGCCACCCGACCTTTTAATACATATATTTATTAAACCACTCACACAATGGTCAATGCTCATATTTTTATTTGTGTAAATCTACAGTATAAAAGTCTCCAAAACACTGAAATGGTTAAAAAAAAATAAATTAAACATTCATACAAACAACAAATCATCATTTCCATTATAATTTAAATAAATAAATAAATAGCAATACAATAAATAAGAGTGCGAGGGTGGAAAGTACGGGGGGGAGAGGGAGGGTAAAACCACCAATCACGCTGTCCTGTAATTGGCTGGTTTCCGGACGAAGGAGGAAGTGTGGGTTTGTTTGGGAAATACCATAGTGGTTATTACAGTCTAAACTATACCGTAATTTGGTGAATGAGTACACAACAGAAAACGCCTTCAAATCACAGCTTTAAAAGATACTCAAGCAGTTTAAACCGGTGAGATGGTTCGACCCCGCCCGGGTGTAAACTTTTATTTCAGTAGTTTAACTTTCGTTACTGGATGGTTCAGAATTGCAGGTACTTGGTCTCTTTCTCAGTTTCACAGTAAATAACAATTAGTAGTTTCAGTAGTAAGAAAATCCAAGAATATGTTCGAAGGAGAAGGTCACTCGAAATATTGATAAGTGCAATGAGTTCTTGTACGTACGTCATATATACTCTGGGGGCTGATGCGAGTGGCATCTATCTAGTAGAAGCACTTGAGGTGGTTGTAGTCATTAATAACTTAATTATTGCATTTGTCTCAGGAAATAACTTCAAAGCAGAAATCCCTTACCACTACTGGTAAAAAAACAAAAAAAGATTTCAATTACAATACAATTTTTAAATATTTCAAGTATAGATTCAAAAATGTTGTAAGGTATTATGGAACATTGAAATACTTTCAAACCCTGAGCAAGTGAATCCCCAATATGAACATAACTCAGATTAGATCTATTAGTTCTCACAGCTGCCTCATTTCCACCACTATTACTTGGTCAAGTACAAAAAGAAATGATAAGGACGTTGCATTAAAATGATACATTTTAAACACTAGTAGACCACTAAAGAATAATAATTATGAGTCAATTATTTGTCACATGTACCTTACAGTAAAATAAAATAATCTTTTTGCATATCCTAGTTAGGAATCTGGGGTCAGAGCACAGGGTCGCCCAGGATACAGTGCACCCTGGAGCAGATAGGGTTAAGGGCCTTGCTCAAGGGCTCAACAGTGGCAACTTTGGTGGTGCTGGGGCTCAAATCCTCAACCTTCCAATCAGTAACCCATTTAACCCACAGCCTTAACCGATTGAGCCACCACTGCCCTAAGCAGCAGTTACCGCAAACTATAATCTACTGACCCATAAATTACAAGCTGATCCATTCCCTTCTTAGAGAAGAGAAAGAAAGTGAGTGGGATGGAGCTTATCTCTGGCCCAGAACATTGTAAACAAAGGCCTAAAATAAATCATATTATGGCTTTCTTTATTTCATATAAAAGTGCGTATTGTAAACCACACTTTTTTCCCCCTGAGGCATCTGCAACTTTAAAGTGGAAAACTAGACACAATTAGACAAAGAATAAAAAATGTCAAGAATTAATTTAACCTTGTTTTAAATAAATAAATAGAAAATTGCAAAAATAAATAATTGCTAATTGAGGTCTGTAAGTCCTCGTCTTAGCTGCATTGGAATGTGCTCATGTGTGCATGGATAAACACTTGGCTTTTTTTTTTCACCCTTAATCGTGCTGTCAGTATTTTGCCTGGAGCAGCGTGTAATCCCGGACTAGCCTGCTTAGGTATCTCTCGAGATCACGGAGGATGACGTAGCCCTCGAGGACGGCTACCCACTGAGATGATACCGGTTTAGGAGCTTGCTGCTGCACCTGTCTGGGCTGAGTGACGGACGGGACGTCTGTGGTGCGCAAAGTAGAGGACAGGATCCGGTCCAGAGCAGAACCAGATGGAGAGATTGAGATCGAAGAAGATGGGTTTGCCGGCCTGGTGGTCAGAGGAGGTGTGTTTGTGTTGTCGTCCATCTTCTTTAATGTGCTGATGCTAAACAGCTGTGGAGTCAAAGAGAGAACAACATATAATATTATTATAATACGCAGATTAATCTGCAGCCGTTTACATGATAAGCAGGATGGAGAATGGAGGGATTTCTTTCTAAAAAATGTCAAGAGCCAGGCTTGAACCACGGTTCTTTTAATGGGGCTGTTAGGTTTATCTGTGTAAGTCTCTGTAAGTTATTTGTTCAATCACATGACAATGAAAAGTGATTACTGTCAAGTAGATTAATATCAAAGTTGTTATGGATATGATTTAGTTATCAACTGAAAGGTCGAAAAAGTTTGAGAATCACTCGAGCGTTGTCAGTGTTTATAGTACGTTTTACAAAAACCATCAGCAGTTTCCACCAAAACGTTTCACAACGTTTCTGGTCAGTAAAACCAACTTTAGGAACTAGCAAACTGGGAAGTATGCACTCCAGGATAATGACTAATCACTTTGCTAGAAATCTGTCTGGAATATTAACGCGTTCCTCATGTTTCAGTATGTGATATACATGTATACAGAATGCTTGCCAATGACTAGTATCATACTAGTCATTGGCAACCGCAACCTGCGGTTTCTGTTGCCTTGGGTAACAGCGGCATTGCTTCACCGCTCAGAGAAAGCAGAAATCTTTGGTGAATACCGTACGAGTGGGCTGTAGGCATACAGTCATCTTCTCCTACTGTAACAGGCTCATTGTGAAAGATAAACTGTTTTACTATGTGCACAATCATAGTCAGATATCGAGAAAGGGGAAACGTCACACACCATCAGAGAGTCCAGAACATGCATCTCATTCAAGATGTACAAACATAAAACAAACTTTGCATTTGCATTAACCAAGGTGCAGTGTTCTTTCATTCTTTCTTTCTTTCTTTCTTTTTGCCCCATTTACAATAAAAATAATGGGAAAGTTTTATGAAACTACGGAATCAAACATTCCTGATGAAAAGAGCCCCAGAACTTCCCATGGACTTTTGCCACATGCTCACTTGAGCTCTCCCCTGTTTTGCAATGAAGCTCTGATGAAAGGAAGCCTGGCTGTGTGATGATTACTCATCATTTTCAACAACTAGACATGAGGCTGAGAAGGGGAAAAAAAGCAGAAACTTAACAAAGTTAACAAAGGCGTTCTTTGCGTATGTGTGGACCAAAACAGGGAGAAATATTAATAAGCATTTTTATAGCGCTTGACTCATGTGTGACACATTAGTCACTTTACAGATTTCTGGCCTGGTGAAGACAGTATGGGATCACAGCTTTTATGTGGGCTCACAAATGACAAACAGCTTCAAAGGAATCGACTGTAAAGACCCCTAGAAATATATATTTCTTAATTTACTCAAATTTCCTTTCAAATTTATTCATTTCCAATCTGGCCGATCTGCTCTCTAGGCTTCTGATAGCTGAACAACTCTCCCTTCTGAGCAGAAACAAATGAAATGGAACACAGAGATACAAAAGATATCTAAGCCATCCATCCATCCATCCATCCATCCATCCATCCAAGCCAACATCGCTAATTGATGGTTGGCCTCAGTGCTCTTTGAGGTTATGTCAAAAATCACTGCCAACATCAAACAGATGCACATGCACTCACCCCCCAATCATACACCACAGGCAATTTGGATATGCCAGTTAGCCAAATCCAAATGTCTTGTGGGGGAATCTGTAGGACTGGAGGACCCCAAGCCCTCAAGGTATGAGGCAACACTGTGATCACTCAAGGTGCCAGGCGGATATCTTCATATCAAGTAAATGACATGACTAGTGCACATACTGTACCTGAGAGTTGGCTTGTCTCATGAGGTCCCGGAGGTCCAGCTCGATTCCTAGAATGCTCCGGGACAAGGACTGATATGGCCTTCCTCTGCTGTTCCTCTTCCTCATCTCCATGTCTCCAGCTCGATCACTGTTTGCCTGCAGTCTCTGACGCTGGCTCTCCAGGTGAATCCAGAACGTCTGAAGGTCATGAGAAGCGCGGTACAAGCGCTCAGTGTCCTGCACACGCGACGTGTAAAAAGTGTAAGATAGCAAGTTAGATGTCATAGAGGTACAATTTAGTTTTACAACCATGCTCACATGCACACATACAAACATACACACCTCCATTTGCAGCCAGGTCCGATAGTTTATGGCGACTGATGGTAGTGTGTTTAATACGATCCTCTTGTCGTCAAAGTGCGAGTTTCCAAACTGTTCTTCTTTCTACACAAAAATAATTAAAGAATTTTTTAATTCAAGAACTTTCTGCACTTGTATCTTAAACAGTGGGTCCAACAAATGGGTTCATCTGTATTCATCAGTATGAATATACTGTCATGGTACATTTTAACAAATTATATTTTGCTCTCATACTGCTGCATTTAATAACAGGATGTGATATTCCACGAGCCTGTAATTCTTCATGCATTGTACAACCACCCTACCATCTTAAAAAGTTATAACATTAACTTTATAATCACATTATGTACTAAACCATCAGTGAATCGCTGACAGAAGTGAAAGAGGGATGGAGGTCTAGTTCTGGTCACTCACGTATCTGAGAAGCAGCTGCTGGACACGCGAGCGAACGGTGCGGGTCAGGCTGAGGGAGCGAGAGAAACGACTAGGAGAAGAGCAGCATCTGTCGTACGCTGCTGATAAGAGCATGAGCCACAGAGCTGTTCTATACCATGCCATCTAACACACACACACAAATACACACACACATACATACACACAAGAGAAATACGTTAGGACATATTCTGTGGGTAGTTTATCAGGTCCACAGCATTGTGCATGCACATATATTCACACACACACACACAATGCATAAATAATTTACAACATTAAAATATTATTATTATTATTGTATAATTAGTAGGAATATCTACATAAAATTAAATGAAGAATGATAGTTATTTCACACATTAAAAACTCTGCGAGTAAATACAGTTTTTTCATACTACTACTACTACTACTAATAATGATAATGTAATATTTGATGTTTGCCCGAACCTAATATTAACCTGCTGGAGCCTTTCTGTCAAACATCTGTCTGTTTCTTACAAGCTTCTTAAAAATCATACTGAGAGAAGGAATAATAAATCCTATTAACTTGATTGTAACAGAGTGCCCACAGCTGGTGAAACTCAGCATCTCTCTCTCTGTTTCACACTCACACACATACACACACACACACACATACACACACTCACCTCTGAGAGCTATCGATAAAGGATTGTTTCCTGTGTAGTCCGTGTCTGATGACTGTGTGTGTGTGAGAGGAGAAGAGTGCTGCTTATATACGTATGTGTTTCACTTTGTAAGCGGACAATGGAAGCTGTGCAATATGGGGTTCCCCTTTTATTATGTCATTAAAAAATTTGTTAAAACCCGGGTTCACAGAATGAAACATACATCCAAACCTACAAAAAAAAAAAATCACAACAACAACAACAAACTATACTACTAGTACTCCTACTACTACTAATAATATTGTATGACTTTTTTTATTTAACCATTCATATATATTTTATTTGTTCCTCCTGACCTAATATTGTGTAGCTCCCCCTTGTGCCACTAAAACAGCCCTGACCCATCAAGGCATGGACTCCACTAGACCTCTCAAGGTGTGGATGTGGTATCTGGGACCACAATGTCGACAGCAGATCCTAAAAGTCCTGTCAAGTTGCGAGGTGGAGCCTCCATGGATTAGATCTGTTTTTCCAGCACGTCCCACAGACGCTCAACCGGATTGAGATCTGGAGAATTTAAAGGCTGAGTCAACATCTCAAACTCTTTGTCATGTTCATACCATAAAATACACTTTACTGCCAAAAATATTCACTCTCCTGCCTTCACTGTGCACCAGTACACAAAGCAAGACCTCAATCCGATAGAACGCCTTTGCGATAAATTAGAGTGGAGACTGCGAGCCAGGCCTTCTAATCAAACATCAGGGTCTGACCTCACAAACACGCTTCTGGAAGAATAGTCAAAAATTCCCATAAACACACTCCTAAACCTTGTGAAAACCCTTCACAGAAGAGGTGAAGCTCATATAGCTGCAAACATAATATTAAACCCTATGGATTAAGAACTGGATGTTACTGAAGTTCATATACATGTGAAGGCAGAAGAGCGAATACTTTTGGCAATATATTGTATGTGTGTAGTATATCAGGGTGCATTATTCAGCTGATAGAGCCCAATGGCTTCAGGGAACAACATTTCCATGAAGAGGTGTAACTTAGTCAGCAACAATGTTTAGGTACTTGTACATTTCAAAGTGCATGTCAAATCCACATGAATGGAAGGACCCAA
>JAOVVA010000031.1:14705146-14719025 GCA_028565275.1 Leiocassis micropogon
ATGGGGGGTATTGGGGGGGGGGGGGTGCAGCTACAGTTTGAGATCAGGAAAGAAGGAAAGGATGAAGAGAGAATTCATTATCATCATTTTGTTTTTTCTTTTTAAAAGGAGAGATAAGACAAGAACAGAAAAAAACTGCACAATCAGAAGTCAGCTAAACTGTAGACTTGGATTACGTTTAAGATTAAGGTCCTATTATTATTATCATTTTTTTTTTTTTTTTTTTACAGTGATGGTCCACACTGAGACAGGACGGGTGTGTGAGTGTGTGTGCGCGTCATCTGCACGCTACAGTTTTTTCAAAAAAAAAACAAAAAAAACAGAAATCATTCACAAACTCCCAGACGGCGTAGAATCCAGTCGCTACATGCAAAGTTAAATATGCACACATCATCGCGTGTGTGTGTGTGATGGTGTTTACATACTAAGTGTTTGTGTAAAGACTGTGCAGCATATGTACTGTACGCGTGAGCTGATATGAGCGATCGTATCTAGCGTGGTGCGTTTCCCTGTCTCACAGTGTGTGCGTCTCTGAGGGGATGGTGAGAGGGCTCTGAGGAGGAGAGCTGGGAGGCGAGTGCAGCGCCGGGCTGAAGTGCGGAGGCGGAGGGGTGCATGAGGGGGCGGCGCTGGGCGAAGGGGGCAGCACGGAGGGCACCAGGGTGCCGTAGAGGCCTGTGGGAGATTCGACGGGCGCTTGGTTGTAAAAGAAAAAGGCGCACTGGTGGATGAAGGTCTCGATGATGGTCTGGTAGGTGCGTGTGGCCGTGAGAGCGTCCATGGTGGTGAAGTCGGGACGCATGAGCGTGGGCCAGAAGCAGATGGACAAGTTCTCGCTGGTCATCAGATTGACTCTGTTCCACTGGCTAACCCTGGAAGAAATACATTTATCATGGGCAAACAAATTCATACCGCCAAAGAAACAAGTAATTCAAACTTCCAGTAGTTTAACGAGGAGTGTTCAAGTCAAAGCTGGACTTTTGATTGTGCAGAATAACAGAAAAACCTCCCTTTATTGTTCTATAAAATCCCCTAATACACAAATGCACTTATTCCAGTGTTTCACTAGTGCTTGGACACCATCAAGGTAGAAAGTTTTCTCTGCAGCTAAGAGTCTCATCACCATACTGTGCTTGAAGTCTTCTGTAAATGTTAATCGCTCTTACACGTTCATTCACCAGAAATTTCATCAAATGCCCTGGTTTGACTTGAACACCACTCATAGGTTTCCTTTAAGATACGTTTTTTCAAATCTGTTATGCAGCCTTGAGACTTGCAGAACTATCACAAAACTGTCTCGAACCTGTATTATATTAGTTTCCATCAGTGTCGTTCTGAACAATTATGAATGTTTATGTACAATGATGCGATGTTAATCAAGCCAATCTAAACCCCTACAGTTCTCAAAAGCAAAATATGCAAAAAAAATTCTCCTGTATGATAATGTAGTCATATATGCTTGTGTAAATCTTCCCTTAGGCTAAGAGTGAAAAGATGCAAAATTATGACGTGAGAACTCAAAGAAACTGACTTGTTCAGGTGGCTCATGACGTGTTTGAAAACTTCGTAGTTCTCACGCGGAAATCTCCTCAGCACATCCTTCATGGTCTGTAGTCGCTGCTCTCGGTCATTTATCTCTGACAAAGACAAGAAAACACAAAGTGCACAATCAGTGAAGGATATTTAACTACAAGAATACGATGAAAGACTTCTAATCTTCTCATCTCCTGATTACTGATTATTCAGGTTTGGGATTTTCACACCTTTTGTAAGGGAACATTCAGGAGACATCTTTGTGATACACAGTACACAGCTTTGGTTGTACCTACATCAATTGTTGTAATCACCACCTGTGGTACGTGTTTCGCCTACCATGCGGAAGGCCTGGGTTCGATTTCCAGCCAGTGCCCAAACCCAAGCCACTGGATGCAGTGCCGGTCCCAAGCCCGGATAAAATGGGAGGGTTGCGCCAGGAAAAACCAGTGCGTAAAACCTGTGCCAAGTTGTTGTGCAGATCAGTTGGTCTGCTGTGGCGCCCCTTAACGGAAGCTTACTATAGTAATGCAATGGCAACTAATCCCTGTAAAGTGTGGAAGCATTTTACTCTTAACCTGGTGAACATTTGCTAAGCTGACCCTTGCCTGGCATGGAAGCAGATCAGTTATGCTCTCTAAATGATGAAGAATCAACTCGTTAAGTTAGTTAGCTAGGCAATAATTATATTAAAAGCCACGTGACTTCATGTTCATATCCATTTTAAAATAAATTTCCCTTGCTCACTGAATCAACAGTAACAGCAGATGGCAGCCAAGGAGAGCGGACTGGAATATGTGCATGAACAACGATGACTTCGCTGTAATAGTCAGAGTGGCGCTAGACACCATTGTACTTAAAATCTGTTCATTTCCCTGCTTTTTCTAAAGCTGATGTGGTTCTGGGCTCAATGTCTTTATCTTGTTCCTGAAAGCTAGCAATAAAATTAACAAAAAGAAATGACTATGGTTAAGAAATCTTACTGAAGGCTTCGACCAGCTCCACTTGCAGACTGTATGGGACCAATGGATCGGGCAGCTCAGAGAAAAAGCTCTTTAAAGCTCCAGCTACTGTGTTCACAGGGAAGTCCTTCTCTACCAGGTCAAGACCATGGTCTATAGGGGGAAAGCAAAAGTGAAAAAGAATGAATGCTTGCATAAAAGTACAATAACGTGAGCAAGGAAAGAAAAAACACAGGTTGTTTCCTTACTCAAAATTAGAAATTTGAACTAGACGCACTACATGTGAAATGCAAGCATGCACAAGAATGATAAATAATAAAGTGGTAACTGACTTGCACATGAGCACCACCTCACAAACAACAAAATACTAAACCTTCATTATGTCAAGTCATTAGATGACTTGAAAGGGATAACCTGGGTATAATCTTACCCTGCTCAAACTGCCGCTGCATGCTCTCCATCTCTGATTTGTTGCCACTCACTCTGTATAGACCCTCCGTAGTCAACCCTGAGGCAGACAGAGATCATGCATAATTTTTTTTTTTCATGACATCTTATGTATACATGTTTACATCAGCAACTATCATTTGCAAAAATGCTAAGATATTTGATTGTTTGCCCCTTTAATAGCTGAGAATAAGTATGTGTCCAGTGGAAGACAGAAAACGATAAAAGGAAGTAAGCGTTGCACCATCCTGAAATTTGCTCATCAGCTTTCCTGACAAATGATAGCGTTTGATGCTAGTGTAGCAATGGTATGTATTTTTGGGTTTTTTTTGCGCAATCACACCATGTCTGAGAAACATGTGACAAAATCGGACGCATCCACATCGGTGGTTCAAATCTTCTTCATTTCTGTCTTATTGCCTTATGTCATGTAGTTTTGCCTGGTAAATGACTCAACTTGTTTGATTCAGAGACAATACAAAGACAGGCAATGTTGCCAATAGTTTGTGGACACTTGACCATAATACTCGTATGCGCTTTTTGAACATCCCATGTTGTGTCATTCACCCACAAGAACAATAGTTTGTCACGCACCAACATTGGGTGAGGATGTCTTATAAACCACTCAAGTTCCTGCATTCCGACCTTAGCAAAATGCATGTCTTCATGAACTTTGCTACAGCATACTATGACATTTTAGACAATTGTGTGCTTCCAACATTGTGGGAACAGTTTGGGGAAGAACCATATACAAGTGTGATGCTCAGGTGTCCTCAAACTTTTGGTTTAACAGTGTAAGCAGTTTTACCTGTGGCCTCAATGAAGCGGATACATTTGTCGATGAATACTGGTATGGGTCTGTCAGGTGACACAACATTACCCAGTGGCACCCCAAAGTAAGTACTCTCCAGGGGCTTGGAGATTGAGTGTCGAGGCTTTAGTCTAGTTTTCTGCAAATTTTAAACAGATAGAGACATTTAGGTTAAGTAAATTATGACTCTAGACCCCATGTTTGGACAGAAGTACAGAAAAACGTACAGAAAAGCAGTGCATACTGGTGTACTTACCTTGCCTGGTCGACGAAGACTCCTCAGAATGTTCCTTTTCTTATCATCCCCTTCCTCAATCAGCGATTCTCCTTTCAAAACAGTCACGTCATCCTCCTTTGTTTTCGGAGGACCACCAAACTCGTCATCACTGCCAATGGAGAAACTGGTGCGGAAGCTGCTGAACTTGCCTAGGCGCTTTGATCGATCACGGTACAATCGTGGTTTTACTCCTGCAGAAGAGAACTTCCTGCGTCTCTCCAAAGAACTGCCATCCCCTTCACTATCTGAGCCATTCACACCTCCATTAGAGTGCATTCTGTTGGAGTTCCGTATGGTGATGATCTTACCCTGTGTACTGTCATGTGGCACTGAGTAAATGTTCTCCTCATGGCTCGGTCGAGGCTTGGAAACAGCATCCATTGGCTCAGCGTAGTCAGACGGATCATACAACCCGTCCCCACAGGGAGGCCAGGTGACATTGGAGGTAAGAGATCGCCGATGACTAGTGTCCATGTAGGGGTTGAAGTTGTGCTTTCTGATGTCAAACGTGACACTGGGTTTGGGCCTCATATGTAAAGGAACTTTGTTGTTCAGCTTGTTCTCAAAAGTACTAAGGTCAGAGATGACAGAGAATGTGTCGCCTGCATCCAAGTCAGGAAGCTTGAAGCTGCTATGAGAGGTGAGGGTGCCATCGAAGTAAGGCGGTGAAGCTTCCATGTCCTCCTCATAATCTAACAGCATAGTTACAGGACTAGGGGAACCACAATGGGGTGAATACACATTCTCATTTGTGCTACTGGCCTCTGCAGCATTATCGTATACGTGAGTTGCCTCAACAAGAGTCTTCTTCTCTGCTACCTCCATGAAGAAGGAGTGCAGAAGATCAATTCTGTGCAGTCCTCCCACAACTCCACCTGGTCCACAGACCACACTAGCAAAACGACCCTCGATTTCATGGGCTAGTTCTTCACCCTGGACCAACAGCTCTCGTGCAGACTCAGAGTCTGTAAGCTCTGTCTCAGTTTCTCCTACAGCTAACAGCTGGACTGGAACAATGTCTGGAACCTCACAGAGTAAGGCACACAAGGTTTCCAATGAGGCTTTGCGGCGGGCAGAGTAAACGCCTATGTAACCGTGTACGAGCCGACTCTTGCGCATGGTAAAAGAAGCATGATATGATAGCAGGGACAGCTCTATTGTTAGCCTGTTGTCACCGACTGTCTGGTCAAGCAACACTGAATTACCACTGGAACTGGTTGGCCTGCAATGCTGAGGCAGTAAGAAGGGGGATAGAAGTTGGTCTACGTCATAGGAATCTCCACACATTAGACACATGACAATACGCAAGTCTGCCTCTGGACTCTGGTCCTGCTGCAGGTCTCTGATACTCGGAGGCAAAGGAGGTGAAGATGGAGAACCACTACGAAACACAGCATTTCTTCTTGTCTCTAACAAGCCTTTTAACACTTGGTTTATCTGTTTTTCATTCACATTCCGGCCATAGCCTGAGCCAGGGGATGCCGGTTCTAAAAATTCACATTGCAGTTTCATGGCTACCTGCTGACCCTGTGAGATTAAGATTTGGGCTGTCTCTCCACCAAGGTCACTCAAAGCTCCTACACCTCTCTTAGTGACTAACAAGAGGGACAAAGGAAGTTGGGCTATGTGGTTATCCCTTCTGCCAAGTGTGGAGTCGCGCAACTTCTCAATACTTTCTAGAACATAAGACAAAGACTCCTTTGAATTGTACAAACACAGGCATCCATGAGGTGTGAACGTGGCAGTATGGAAGGAGTTAACAGGAAGCCTAACATTACCCTCAATAGGCCTGAGGATTAGCTCATAGATTCTGCCTTCAAGTACATAGTAGTCATCATTGGCACACATGGCCCGAATCTCATTTGCCAACTCTCTTGCTAAACCGTCTTTGCCCAGAATCACCAAATTTATCCTTTCTGCTTTGGTTTCATGAATATTAGATTTTCCAAAGGAAGGATAGCGCATAGGGAAGCACAACGCTAATATTTGCTCAATCTTGCTGTCAATACAGTATGGGCAGCTCGGGCAAGTATCCTTGGTTGGGTGATAAACAAAATGGATGTGCTTTAATACTAAGGCATCTCTTTCTGCCTGCAGCTTCTGCAACGCCTTGAATCGTTGCTCTTCTCCCAGTGCTTCCTGAATCGCTCCCATCTTTTCTTTACTTGGTTTAGCATCCACTTCAAGTTCATAAAAAAGCTCAGAATACTCTAGCAGAAGTTCCTGGAAATCCTCCTTTGACCTATCTATAATCACCTTTTGGTGCCTGTTATAGATATCCAAGTATTCTGGCTCCTCTAACCACTGATAGAAGTCTTCATTCATTATGAAGCTCCGTGCCTCTTCCCAAGGCTTGCCAGGGGTGACAAAAGGTGAGGATGCCAGCTTCATCTTAAATTCATGCCGCATCTCAGCACGCTTGCACTCATTCCGCAGATGTTCAAGATGCGCATCAAATATGATTTCCGCAGCAGTCGTATCCAGCACATCAAAGGGAATGCGTTCATCCTCCATATTGTCAAGATGTGGTGTGTCCTCCCAAGGTGCATCCTCCAGCACCACAAACCAGTGGTCAAAGTCCTTTTTGGACTCCAGTACCTTCTGCACCCCAGACCAGCTTAAATGCTCAATTTCAGCCAGTTCAGACACTAAGGAACCCAAGGCCAGTGGGAGCGCACTTAAATATGCTTTACGACGTCTCTCGATGTGCTCCTGTTTAAGCCGATGAACATGCTGCTGAAAAAGCTTTTTAGCTTTAGCTGTACCTTCTAAAAAGACATACTCCTTGTATTCCGGTGATGGTTGCATACGACGGCTGATCGCAGGCCAGGTCTCGTTGTGATTCTTAACTATGTGGTTGACTAACCATTCATAGCGGTCCTTTGCAGTGGCAATAATTTGGCTCTGATGTTTTAAAGCCTCAAAATAAGGTATTATCTTATGCTTGCCCCTTCCCTTATCAATGAGTTGAATCAGAGTAAGGAAAGCTAGGTCTACATTGACATTAGATCGAGCTGATGTTTCGACAACTTGCAAGTTCTTTTTGTTGATGGCAAACGTATGAGAGTCCTTGATGTATCGCTCAACACCTTCATCACACTTAGTAAGAACCAGCACGACAGGCTTTTTAGTTTTACCTAGATGATTATACAGGTTGGTAACAAACTTCATTTGATCATCAAAGCTACGGTTCATCCCTCGACTTACGTCGACGCAAAGTAGAAATCCATCTACCTGCAGCTTTCCCTCTGGCATTTGCTTTTGCTCAAAGTCCTGCTCCAGGCCCAACTGGTCTGTACAAAAGTACATAAGCTTTTCGGCAGAGGCCAGTTTTGTGGAGGCAGCTCTTTTGATGTAAGGCTGTAAAGCTGTGCTACGATGTGGTTGGAAGGTCTGGTCATCGATAAACTCGGTCTGCTCCACCACATGCATCCTACACTCGGAGCCATCCTCCATGACACGCTCCACCTCTCCCCAGAACAGGAAATGGTCATTGTTGACAACTCGGCCACCAAAATCGCTGGTGCTCAACACAGACGTGTGATCAAGGTGAAAGTCATCTGCACTAGGGCGGACAAAGCGATTACAAAGGCAAGACTTGCCGACGCCGCAGGGGCCTTTCTCTTTCTCAGTGCCTGAAAGTCCAACTACAACTAGGTTGTAGGTAGGCACCCGTGAATCTTGCTTTTTAGCCATCATCATTTGCAGGCACTCATCTTGCCATGCTGTAAAGGGATAAGACAAGCTTCACTTTTTGGACGTGTTTATAAATAGATTCATTCAATCATATCTGCAGCAGTGTGTTTTCTCTTCAACTTTAAATTAGACTTATTTCAACTGCATGTTTCTTGCCCATATTATAGATTGTACGGTACAGAAATAAAGATGAGAAGGAGGCAGGAGTGGCTTGATAGAAAATATTAAATGTTTCAGAAGAGTTGTTCTTTTAGTGATGTACAACCTGAAAGACAGAAAATGTCAATTACTTTATGTTCCAAACAAAAAATATATATAAAAAAAGAGCTACTAATCAAGAATCACTTTAACCAACAGGATCGATAATGTTTCTGATTTAGTTTTACATCAAAGCCATAAAAAAAAAACAGACAAATTTAAGCAAACATTGGTCTACAATGCGCTTTCTTCATGTGTATAAATGTGTTACTTTTAATACATTGATGCTCAGCGATTCTAAGGACAGGATTAAACTTAGTATTTAATGCAACATCAACTGTAAAATATGTAATGCAAAGTCAGCTTAAAAAAAATGCAATGGCAGCAATGGAAAATGTGAGTCTAGAATCTCACATGGCCCTTGAGGTCGTCCAGTACTGCATAGTTTGGTGGAGGTTTTTTTTTTTTTTTTTTCATACAATTATTTCCTTTTTTTAAGGTAATTAATGACACCACAAGGATTGTTTTTTAAATCAGTATAAGGGTCATAAAATTTGCTGCTTCTAAAAAGGGTAGTACGAAATAACTTGAAAAGCTTACCAGTTGGAAAATATGTAATATATGGATAATGGTTTCTTGGAATTAAAATATTCATACTAGGGATAGAAATTACCAGAACAATATTATCACCTAGGTGTCGATTTCGATTTGTACTAATTTGCGTTTCGGTAAGTATCATTATTTTTTAAATATCCTGCTTCGATATTTGATTCTATTCTTTTTCCGTTTTTTTTTTTTCTTTTTTGTTACAATCCTAAATGACTATATCAAACAATGGGGCTCTACCACACAGAATGATATGCTGTGTGAACAGTTTAGAGCACACCAAAGTGTAGGATAATAGAGGAACTGCAACACTTTCCCACCTCAAATGCAAACATATATAAATTAAATATGTATTTTAAAAAATCTAATTTTGAAGGGACAGTCAAAAGAATCACAATACGTAGTTTAAACAATATTTCCCCCATCTATAATTTATACTTTATGTATTTTCAAATGCAGAATTCATTCAAAGCATAATTAAATGAAACATTATATGTTAGTGAAATATTTGTCAATTCAAGTTAGACATCCATGAACTATACATGAATGTTTTAATGTGGGGTTTTTTTTCCCCCTCAGGATTTTTGGCTTATTGCAGTTTATTTATGAGAATATTATATTCATTCCATTAGGTCTTAATGATCAGCATGAAAGATCAACATATTCCTGTAGGATCTCTTTAAATCCTGCTAGCAAACCCCATTAAATTAGGTAAATAATCTGAAGGTTTTCCTTTGTCAGGATGCCATACGATCAATGGCAAATGAATATACAGTATGAATATAAACAATACAATATTTTTAAAGGTGCATTAAAAGGCTGTCTTATATATTATGGCTGAGTAATGCTATATATAATTATGATATAAAATATTCTAATTAAACCTATACTGTTTTATTGAGATTTCACAGGTATTCATTTTTTTTGAACAACTGACCACTTCACTACTGCTCACAATAACAATGACGAATTTCAGTATGTCTGTCCCGAAAGTTTCATTTCCTGTCAAAGTAGAGGCATGTTTCAGTTCTTCTTTTAGATACCAAATATACTTATTTTTTGCAGATATTTAAAAAAAGATTTACGTTGACAATGCAGTTGTGTTGGCACCAACGATCATATTGCAAAAATATTGTACAATTTTATCCATCTCAGTCAACACTTAACTGTCTGAAACAGTCCATGACGCATGTCCAGTGTAAATCACAACCTACCATTATTAAATTTATCCGATTTAGATTTCTATGATTTAGAATTTATTTGAATGCATCTCAGTAACACATAAGTAACCAGACATAGACTGTGTAATGTATACTGTATAACGTCCACATGGACCTAATGTGTTTTGTCTTAAGAAATTTTAGAAATAGAAACCGGCACAGCTGTAACAGATAAAATATTGGCCTGCGTATTCTGTTATATGACGCATTTATAAATAAATTTATTCAATCAAATCTATTGCCGTGTGTTTTAGAAATAGAAATACCGGTGATAAAGTGTGGCTTGACAATAAATTTTATGACTCTAATCAACATGATCAATAGTAATGTTTCTGACTTTTACATCAAAGCCATAAAATAAACTAGAATATTAGACTATAACTTGTCTGACGACATTTACAGCTAAATATTAGCGTACGAGTTACATATTAAAATATTGTTGCCGCATTTATAAATGTGCCAAATTGAAATAAATTTATTCAATCATAAGAAGGTCGGAGTGGCTTGACAGAGGAGCTTTTCTTTTACTGATGTCCAATCTAAAAGACAGAAACATGTCAGAATTACTTTTACTTCCAAAGATAAATAAGTTCTACTAATCAAATATGACTCTGACAGGATCCACAGTAATGTTTCTGACTTCTAAACTAGCATCTCAGACTAGATATTTTAGAAGTAAAATCCCCTATGGATGAAATAAAAAAAATATTAGTCTCCATATGTCTTCTTTTTTTTTTTTTGCTACATTTATAAATAAATTTATTCAATAATATCTGCCATAGTCTGTTTTCTCTGATGCTTTACATCAGACTGATTTCAACTATATGTTTCTTGTCCATATTATAGATTGTAGAGTACAGAAATAACGGTGATAAGGAGGTGGGAGTGGCTTGACAGTAAATATTACGACTCTAACCAACAGAATGAACAGTAATGTTTCTGACTTTGAGTTTTACATCAAAGCCATGAACTAGCATCTCAGACTAGAACTTGTCTGGAGACACTGCATGAAGAAAAAAACAACATGGCTGTAATAAATAAACTAAATATTAGTGTACTTATTATGTTAAAATCTTTTTGGACGCGTTTATAAAAGAATTTATTAAATGTTTCAGAGGAGTTGTTCTTTTACTGATGTACAATCTGAAAACCAGAATTACTTTTAGTTCCAAATATAAATAATATAAAGAGCTACTAATCACCAACAATCATCAACAGTAAAGTTTCTGACTTTAAATTTGACATTAACGCCAGAAGCTGGCATCTCCAGACTAAAACTGGTCTGAAGGCATTTCAGAAATAAAACCACCAATTGTAATAAATAAATGAAATATTAATGTACGTATTATTTAAAAAAGAAAAAAAATCTAATATATTTATGAGGGAGATTTGTAGTCGGTGGATGAAGATGTCTCAGGCTGTGAGAAACGTCTAAGAGAACCCCTGCTCTCATACATGTAAAATTAAATAAATAAACAAACAAAGCTGAATAAATAATGAACAGCTAAACAAGTAACATTAAGCCAAGCTAAGATGATAAATACCAACCCAAGTGTATTTTATTTCCTCCCGATCTATAACAGTCTGTGTGTGTGTGTGTGAGAGAGCCTAGCTCCCTGTTCCCGTTTTGTCATAGGCTAATGCATGTGATGTGAACAATCACTTTAGCTAGCATGCTAGCTCACACGCTGTCTGCCTGATCTTTTTTTGCTAATATTCAGTCGATATGTTTCTCAAAACTGACTATTTCAATGGATTAGGTTTAGACACAATGACTGTGTGAGGAAAGAAAACATCTGGATAAAGATTTTTTTTTTTTTTTTTTTTTTTTAAAGGGATTGAGCAGAAAAGCCCCTGAGCCCGAGTGACACACCTTCAGCAGACTCAGACTCAGTGTTTTAGTATCCAGCTAAAGCTCCATGACAACACATTCGACAGCCGGATAAAGAGCTGTCTGACTGACTTATTGTCGTGAATTGAGGTTTATGATTAAACCGGGCGTGTTAGTAATCAATAATCAATCAATATTAAAGCATTCCGACGGGATAAATACCATCATTTTTTTTTTTTTTTTATATATCCGATCCAGGTCCGAGTCCAGGCCGGCACGGGCAGCGTCAGGATTTTATTGAAATAATTAATAATCTGTGTTATATTAAAGATTAAATATTTGAAAAGGTTTAAACTGGATATCAATGTTGAACAAGACAGCTCCAATGTTTTAAAAGAAAAAAAAAATCAAGCAGTAGTGCTGCTCCTAAAATCTTGGTTTTTTTTTTTCCTCTCGCTCTCCAAAAAAAATAAAAAATCCATGCACCTCAATGTCGGATTGAGGAATGAGGAATTATTGCTATCGATATTCTGCTCCAGGGTGTGTTAAAAAAAAATTCCTCGGTTCATTCGCGTCCTCGGGCTGTCCCACGTTTCCCACGTTTCTCCCGATCAATCATGATGTCCTTTGTTGTTGTAGCCGTGATGATAAACACGCGCCGGGTTCATCCTATGCGGCGCTGGCATTCCTATAAATCCCGCGAAATTCCCGAACCACACCGAAATGTGTTGATCAGCGCAGAGATGGTGTGTGTGCATGCAGTATGTAATGTGTGTGTGGGTGAAAAGTGGGCTTTTCTTGCTTCCCCGGTAATGGCGGCCCCTCCGCCCGGATCAGATCAGATCCCCTCCTCTCTCTCTCTCTCTCTCTCTCTCTGCCTGCTTTCACACGCACTCTTACAGAGAGACTCGCCCTGTGGCGCAGAACAACACTACAACCCGGCAAAACGCACACGCACACACACTTTCTGTGCACTGCATAAAGTGCTAATGTTGAAATGTAAAGTTTCAAGGGTTTGCGTATTGGCACTTGGGATCAAGTTTCAACCCCACCTGTCTGTCTGTCAGGACGTCTATTCTTTTCGAACTATTTTAATGCATGTGTGTCTGATCATCTGTAATGGTAGCGTAATGAAATTTCTTGTTCGTAATCTAATCACGCAGGAAAATAAGGCCTGATGGAAACCATTACGCCAATTCCCATTTTGTCTCAAAACCTGTTTGAAATTTTCCAGCAAAGCACACATCCATCCATCCACCTATCTATCTATCCATCCATCCATCCATCTATCTATCTATCTATCTATCTATCTATATATATATATATAAATATATCTATCTATCTGTCTGTCTTTTTTCTATCTGTCTTTCGGGCTGTTTTTCTTTCTATCTGTCTGCATGTCTGTCTGTCTATCTGTCTATCCATCTATTTGTCTATCTGTCTGTCTGTCTGTCTCTATCTATCTATCTATCTATCTGTCTGTCTGTCTATCTTTCTGTCTGTCCATCTGTCCATTTGTCTGTCTCTATCTATCTATCTATCTATCTATCTATCTATCTATCTATCTGGACACAAGTCTCTTCTTGTCTGGTCAGTAGCCCTTGAAGCTCAGAGCATTTTAGCCATTTGCTGTTTTTAAATAAACATATATAGGACTCAGGATTGTGCAGTATAGAGTGACATATCTTTATTTTAGCACAAAATAGGCCAAATGATTAACAGAATTTTAGATGATCACGTCTTTGACCAAAAAAAAAGTTGTTTGTTTCTCATAATTGAATTAATCATAAAGAAAGGTATAAAAAATTTTTTTTATATATATTATAACAAGTGTGTGTATATGTATGCAACTGTCAGCCATAACATCAATACCGTAACATTGATTATCAGTTATATAATGTACCAGTTAACTGTTGACAGGATCATGGGCACCCAAGGCTCATCCATGCCAGCAGGGACAAAGGCTCACCTGTCTGGTCCAATCCAACATAAAAGCCAATGTAGCACAAGTTGCAGGAAAAAAGTGAATGCTGTCCATGGTAAAAATGGAAAGAGTCCGGGTCCGACCCTGGTGGCACAAGGGGATTCTACACAATACTGGGCATAATAATTTGTTTGGTAATTTTATGGATGGTATGTATGTATATACTGTATGTATGTATGTATGTATGTATGTATGTATCTATCTATCTATCTATCTATCTATCTATCTATCTATCTATCTGTCTATCTGTCTATCTATATATCTGTCTATCTATCTGGACACAAATGTTCTTTTCTACTGGTTGTTAATGCATT
>JAOVVA010000031.1:14722239-14733553 GCA_028565275.1 Leiocassis micropogon
AATTGTTGACGAAATTGGTTTCTAATTTAAAACATGTAACGAGCTCCTGATGTAACCACGTTAATACCATCATTATTGTTCTAAACACACATAGTAATGTGTAGCAACTTATTTAAAACTGAACTGAGAACTGAAAACATGAAGAAAAAGAGCTGAGTATGAAAGTATGGTCTGGGTGTGTCGGTTAGTTTTTTGCTGATTTTGTAGCTTACACCCATAGAGTACTGTAGAGCTAGAACAATAAAATAGAGAATGCAGACTTTTCACTGCTGAGCTTACCTTGCCCCATGCTTCAGGCTCGGCGTAGGAAGGTGCACTGAATCGAGTCAAAGGTGTGTGAAGGAGTGTGAGAGCGAATATCTGTGAAAGTCTCTAAAATCGTGTAAGATTATGCAAGAGGGAGGAGAGAGAACAAAAGCAAGACAAAAAAGGAGGTGTTGCTTGTTTTTTTTGTTTTTTTTATTCACCCAGCGTTCAAGGTGACCGATGTTAGGGTGCCAGGTAACATTCTGATTGGTTGTGAGGGGGTGATTAAGTTCCTATAGCAGTATATATATAGATATATATACAAAAGTTATGAAAAGACCCAAACTCTTTGACGAGAGCATTTATCACAGGTTGGGGAACATCTTTATAAACGTCCTCTTGCTCCTGAAAAACTCAACTGTCCGTCCAAAGGTTAGATCACGCTCAGCGTATGACTGTCACAGATTTTTCACATCACATGAGCAAGAAAGCAATGTTGGAGACAAGGTTGGTTCTGTGTCAGTGAGCGGTTAAGGTTTAATCTAATAAGAGAATCACTTTAAAGGACAAATGAGAGACAAAACAAGGATGCAAAAGTTTGAGCCCCCTCCCCTCGGCAAAGTGTTATATTTTCTTATAAATACATTAAATGCAGAATATATTTAGATATTTAAAAAATTCTCTTCTGCAAATGTTAATACTCAGTTCGTTTAAATCATATAAACTTTATAAAATAGTAATTGATTAACCATTCTGGAAATGAATACATTCTGACTCCTAAAGCTTGAACCAACGCTCAACAAACACCGACTCCTTTAGCAGCTGACTGAGAATCTGAGAACAAAACAAACGGATGCCAACAAGCAAGGACAGTCTGTATTAAAATTTCTTCTGTCTCACAGTTTACACTTTTCCAAAATGTCAATGCAAAATGTAAGTTATATGGGACTATCAACCAACATCTGGGAGATCGACATGGAGAGATCTGGCTATTTGCTGGGGAGAAATGGATCACGAAACCCTCATATTACACTAACAGTCTACAAAAAGGTTCAACTGCCAATTAAGTATTGTTGTGCCATGCTACTGTAAAGAATCTGTGGGCTATTGACATGAGGAAGATGAGAAACACCCGACCCAATAATACAGAGGAGCTGAAGGCTGCTATTAAAGCAACCTGGTCTTCAGTAATGCCTTAGCAGTGCCACAGGCTGATCTCCTCCATGCCATGCCGCACTGATGCACTAATTCGTGCTAAAGGAGCCCTGAACAAGCACTGAATTAACATATTTTTCAGAGGTTGGACATTTCTGTATTGTAAATGCTTTTTTTGAGCGATCTTAGATTCTCACCTATTCTAAAGACTTTAGTCTAATCTAAAGATTTTAGATTTTTGTGAGCTGTAGGCAGTAAACATCAAAATTTAAACAAAAGAAGGCTTTAAGTATTCCATATAAACACTTTTCCATGATATTCTGTTGTTTTTTTTTCTAAAATGTCCTGTACTGTATATGAAAGTGTCTGTGTGCATGGAGTTCGGATGTTCTCTCCATGCTTGGTGAGTTTAGGCTAACTGGCATTCGCAAATTTTCCACAGTGTGAGTATGTGTGTGTGTGTGTGTGTATGAAAGTGTGTGCCCTGTGACGGATTGGCACCCTATCCAGGGTGTAAGCCGCCTCATGCCCTAAGTCTCCTGGGATAGGCTTTCACACCCCCATGACCGTATATACAGGATAAAGCAGTATAGACAACGTGTGATTAAATACTCAGACATCCGTTGTATCTATTACAAAATGAAAACTGATCAATAGATCAATCTACAGTAACTACAGTATCTGTGAATCAGAATAGCATGCTTATGGTCGTACTATGGGTCTTCTAGGTGTTGTTATTGTTGTGTTGTTGTTTAAAAAAAAAAAAAAAGGCTATTAATTTATAACATTCTGTGTGAGTTTGATCTGTTCTAGTTCATAGTCCAAGAAAAGTTTATTCCAGAGACAAGGTCATTTCTGAAGCTTAGTCTAGTAGATAATAAATGAATTCAGTGGAAAGTTAAATATCAGTGAGGTGAAGGATTCATGCTATGGTTAATCATTGGGAGGCAATGTGTTTTACAGAAACAACACATCACTCCAGGCCAAGGGCATTGTGAATAGTTTTTGAGTCTTTGAACTTCTGTGCGACTCTTCAGGACAGAGGAGTTTGTGGTTCCTGGTTTCTCCCTATCAAGACAAGATGCACATTTTTGTCTTGTTAGTGAGAGAGGTGGGTTGGGACATCTATAGATCAGCTATAAAGTAATCGATAATGTAAACTAACTTTAATGTTGTGTGACTTTTACAAAGCACCTACAGTACACTCAGAACTCCTTCCATAAATCTCATAAAACAACCATACCATAGGCTATTGTTACACAATGCTATTATTATTATTATTATTATTATTATTATTTGGCAGTGGTAGCTCAGTGGGTGAAGGCTCTGCATTACTGGTTGTTGGCTCAAGCCCCAGTTCCTCCATGTTGTCACTGTGGGGCTCTTGAGGAAGGTCTGCTCCAGGGGGACTATATCATGGCTGACTTTGCACTTACAGCACTGAGACAATATATTTCTACATTCTAATAATGGACATCATTAGATGAACGTAATAATCAGTGTACAATGAGAAAAAGTTTTTCTTTTCATGATCAGGAAATCTGCACATTTCTGTCAAACATGTGCATGTACATGGACTTACTTGTGAAAAACTCAAAATGTCATTTTCATGATGTTTTTTCCCCCCCCAGAGCAATTTACCGACTATAAAATCCAGTTGCTCGGCAACTTAATGGCAACAGCAAAACATTACGAACATTATTAAGTCGATTTAAACTCATAACCATGCCGAAGACATGTGACAATGTGGACCTTCAGGCTAAAAGCACAGTGAATGTAAAGATATTTGAGTGAAACACACACCTGCACAGGCCTCATTAGTGCGCTGATGCTTTGTGTAATGGCCGTAGAGGAACAGAGCTGTTTAAAGCCTGGCTGAGTTATTGTAGCCCACAGGAGAGTTAACCAGTCACTTATACCACAGGAAAATACTGAAAGGGCTATTAGGAGCTAATGGGTTCTGGGGTACAAAAAATGACATGCTAAATTTATGAAGGATGAAATGTCAGGTGTAGATATCTGAACTGTTGTATCCATTACCAGAGTGATGTCGAACTAGATGGGACCTACGATCAGTGGTGGGCAAAGTACACAAGTCCTGTGCTGCAGTGAAAGTAGATACTTTGCTATGAATAAATATTGAATTATTTGGCACATGTACCTTACAGCAGAGTGAAATGATTTTTTTGTTTTGTTTGCATATCCCAGTTAGGAAGCAGTGGTAACTTGGTGTTTGGGCTTGAACCCACAACCTTCCAATTAGAAACCCAGTAACCCACAGCCTAAACCTTTTAAACCACCAGTGTGCTTTCTGCTCAATGAAAAAGGACAGAAGTACGTACCTTAAAGCATCGGTGTCTAAAGTTGAAAGTTTTTTTTTAAGGGGCCCAAATTTTCACAAAATTAAAAAAATAAGGAAAGTGGTATAAAGAGAATAAAACACCTTGAGTAACAGTATTAGCTTTAAAATCTTTATTTAGTGGTTATATGATCACAGTGCTAATGTCCTACTGTCTAAGTAACAGATGAGAAATGCTTAAGTGGCAGATCAGGACCACTTGAGGAAATGAATTAAGATGAGTTATACAACTTTACATTATTTATTAGTGCAACATGCCGCAAAGTAGTGTTGTGCCACTAGAGGGCACCAGTGGAACTACAGAGCAAGTACCAGAGGAAAGTTCATAATTTACGTAAAACCATTTTTGACCCAACAAGGAGAGACCCTAGCACCAATCTTAAAACCGATCAAAGCTTGAGGTGGGAGCGACCTTACAGCTTATTCAGGCCCAGAAGTCTTAAAGTCAAACCTGATTAACAAAGAGCAGGGTGCAAACAACCCAACACAATGTGACACGTCATAATGTAGGTGCAAATGAGAACTGAAATGAGAGCATCAATAGAAACAAGATAAATAACCATAACACAGTTTTACTTAAGTGCACAAATGGGATTTTGTTTGATGAAAGAAATCCAAGCTCGAACTCCTAACATGGTGAAGGTGATGAATTCAACCAGTGGCCGGTGTAGGCTCGTGCCTCCCGCTGCAGGAGGAGTAAAGTGTGTTCGGAGCGCGGGATACTCACGGTCTGTATTCCTGTTAAAGATAGGCACAAGGATAATGTATATATATATATATATTATTATTATTATTATTAATTTTTTTTTTTTATCTAGTGGCATCGTATATTACACAGTTTTATAAGGTTTTTATAAGCACCATGCAGTTAAAGGTCACAGAGATGATAAGAATTCTGGAAATGTTGGTGGTTCATGGACTTCAATGCTGGGTTTTTATACGTACATTTAACTACACATCCTGCTATTAATATGTTATTTGTTTTACAAAAGAAATAAGTTAGGTACGGTCTGAACATGATGCAGTATTATTTTAAAGTATAGTGTAGTAGGATAGTGGGGTGTGAAAAATGGCAAGCGGATCTAAAGTATTGGTAAAGTACTAAAGTACTGATCGCGTGGAGACTAGACTTAAATGTTCAGTAATGCATTTCAATCCTTGTGAATCACTGGTGTAGTGCCCTGAGTGCCCTGAGTGCCCTGGCATAGGCTCCAGGCATCCAGGACAATTTACAGGATGGGCAGTTTAGAAAATGAATGTGTGTGTGTGTGTGTGTGTGTGTTTACCTCTATCTTGCTGTGGATCCACGCTACATAACTGTGCACATCAGTGTAGACACCCGGACTGTTGACACGGCCACACCCCATCCCCCAGCTTGTCACGCCATAGAGATACCAGTGACCGTCATCCTCTTGACACACCAAAGGACCTCCACTGTCACCCTGCAGAGCATTGTGTGTGTGTGTGTGTGTGTGTGTGTGTGTGTGTGTGTGTGAGAGAGAGAGAGAGAGAGAGAGAGAGAACGATAGAGCGAGAGGGAGAAGCAAGCCAAAACACAGACGGGTCAAGAGTTAAAAAAAGAAACCGAAAGAAGACATAGGGACAAAAAGGGTGTGAGAGGAACACAAAGAGACACACAGAGAAACGTTTCAGTTTCTTTCTTTTAGTGTGTGTGTGTGTGTGTTACCTGACAGGCGTCTTTTCCCCCATTCATGTCTCCTGCACACAGCATGTCACTAGAGATGAGTCCTTTGTAGGCGGTGTTACACAAGGATCTATCAATGATCTCTACTTCCACCTCCATCAACTGACTGGAACCATGGTCTGTGGACACACACATAGACACACACAGGCACACACACACACACACACACGCATGAAACATTAGGTTTTAAATAAATTCATAATCTGCTAACAAAGGGCACAATTACACACACACACACACACACACACACACACCTTCTCCTTCCTGTGTCGTTCCAAATCCTGTTGTCCAGCATTGTGTGTCTGCGAGAACAATCTGGTCGTATGCAGGGAGACATACAGGCTGGACCGTACCTACAGTACAACAGCGGTTCAAATACACAATCAGCATCAGCACATATTGTACAAGTAAGTGTGTATGTGTGTGTGTGTGTGTGTGTGTGTGTGTGTGTGTGTGTGTGCGCTAACTGGTGAAGTTGATGGGCTGGGTGAGTTTGAGCACCGCAATGTCATTGTCGTGTGTGTTCGGGTTGTACAGCTCGTGTATGATGATGTCAGCGATGTACTGCGGTGCTGGAAGCATGTACTGTGACTCCACCCCCAGGTACACACGCCAGTTAGCTGGAACCTGCCAGGCAGGAGGGTCGCTGAAAGGATGGAAAAAAGACTGTCACTCAATCCATCCTACTTTCTGTTCGTCTGTTGTACTTAAACATGCAGTATCACTCAACCAGTAGAAAGGACCAGTCATACTCTTCTTTATCCACCTGCTCATCGCTTAATTTTATGGTTCTTCCATCTATCCACTCATCCTTCTACTCACCCATCAATCCATCCATTAATCAGTCCATTTAGTTAACCCATCCATCCAACCATCTCATTCATTAAATCCATCTATCTTATCTATTTATTTTATCTATTCAGTTCAATCATCCACCCATTCACCCCTTCATCTACTCATACAGTAAATAAAGTAAGTCAGTCCTCCCATCCATCCATGTATCATCCATTCATCCGTCCATCTACTCCCTCAATTAATATATTAATGTGATTAATTTCTCATCCATTTATCCACCCATCCATCTATCTACTCCATATACTCATTCATCCTTCCAGTCCACTTATTCAGTCAATATCATAAATTTATCCATCCATCAATCTCATTCAATCTACTCAACCTATTTACCCATTTAGTTGATCTAGCCATCCATCTGCCATTCTTCTACATGTTCATCCAAACCTCTACCCAACTGTAAATCTATGCATTCATCTACTCATTCAATCACTCCATCCATCTACCCATTCTTTCACCCCATGTGGTTGATCCATCCTTTCATCCATCCATTCATCTACTTCCTCAATTAATCTATTCAGTTTATCTATCCTTTCATCCATCTATTTATCATCCATTCATCCACCCATTCGTCCATCTATCTACATATTCAATCAATCTATTCAACTGATCCATCCATTCATTCATTCATCCATCCATACTTTTTCAATCAATCTGTTCTGTTGATCCATCAATCCATCCATCCATCAATCTCATTCATTCAATCTTTCCATCTACCATATCCATGCATCCATATACCATTCTTCTACATATTCATCCAATTAACCAGCCATCCATAAATCCATCCATCCATCTACTCAATCACTTCATGCAGTTGATCTATCCACCCATCCATCCATACAGTATGTATATTATCTAATCCAATGACCCTGCATCAATGTATTCAGCCTTAAAGTCAGTCAATCCATTCAGCGGGTCCATCCATCCATCCATTCAGCTGATCAGTCAATCCATCCAGCCAGTTATTCATATATTCTCCCAATTATTAAATCCATCCACCTCTCCATCCATCCCTGCTGTTTATCAACACACCCCTACTTCATACCTGGGAAAGCAGTGTGCAGCACTCACTATGAAATCCTGTGAAAGCACCGAACCTCCGCACACATGAGAGCCTTGGAAATGCAGGCTGACCTGCCATGGCCACTGGCCGGGATCCGCTACGTCTCCTCCAATGATCCGCGAGCTGCTCTGTGAAAGCCCGCAGTCTGAATGACAAAGGCATAAGCAAAACAGTGTTTAACTGTGCTAAACATAGATACACAGAGGTGTACTAAAGCTGAGAGATTTTATAATGAAACACTCACTAGTGCATTGGAGAGACACTGTCTCTTCATCAGGACATGACGTGCTGACAAAAACACATGAGGTGAAGGAGGTAAACATGTGTACATGCGAGATAAATAAACAAAAAAGATGATCTAGCTACTGTAAGGCTTACAGGTTTATGTCAAACTTGTATGTTCAACTACAGGTTTCAACTCTACTGCTCTTACCTGACATTAACCTTTCCCTGTATGGAGTCTGAAGACTGAGAGGTCACAAAAAGAAATGATGTTGAGGTCGATGTTAGAGAACCGTACTGGTAACATCTGTAATAGAGAGGGAGAGTGAGAGAGAGAGAGAGAGAGAGAGAGAGAACTTCATTGTAAGTAGGTACATTTCATATTGTAAATAGTTTGAACAATATTTTATCTGTGAGCACAAATACATTCACCGTGATCATTAATATTTACACCCCGGGAGTTCAGTTTATCATGATATTTAAATCATGCATAAATTAACGTAAAGCAATACCACTCGATTTACATCCACACTAACATCGAATTGCATAATTTTAATTAACATTCATGTAAAATGTAATTAATGCAGAAATTAACTGTTGCTTAAGTTAACTTATGTAGTAAATAGAGTTAGAATAGATTTCTAAGATACTATGCAAGAACTCCTTCCTTTCTGTCCATCAGCCACCAGGGGGAGACCTAGTCACATGCTTACTCATACATCTCAAGCTGCTTGAGACCCTGCAGCTGAGAAGCAGCAACTTCAATGCTGTATAAACACATTTAAATTCAACACACCCTCTGAACCCGAGCTGTTTACAGGTCTGGGTAGCCAGGCTCTGATTCCAGTCATCATAGCAGATGGGAAGGAAACCGTTGGAGTTTGAGGTCATGACCTGGAGTTCATTTCCAGCTCCAAACCTTACTGTGAAGCAGATAAACCACATTAAGCTTTCTCATGATAACACGACAATATTGAGATGTTGTGCTTTTGATTTAGAGTTAAACTTGGATTGAGACTGACCGCAAATAGTTTCGTCGCTTCCCTGTTTGCAATCGACATGTCCATCACAGACGACAGTATTGGATGGGCAGGTGTCCATATTCCTTCTGGACATCACCGCTATGCCATATCGCACTACACAACACAGGTTATCAATATTAAAGATCAGAATGCAGCTAACAGCATTGTTACTTTTCATCCCAGACTGTATGTCTGAAGTAATTAAAAGGTATTCATACCTCCGAGCCAGAGTGCAATTCCGATGAGAATTATAATAAAGGCAGAGACGCCTGAGCCTCCATAGCAGCGTGCTTTTTTATGCCGGATCACCACCAGGCTGCTCCGCCTCTGATCTGTAAAGAGGGAAATTATTATATTATTGAAAACATACTTTTGGCTGCTCCGGTCAAGGTGTCACCACAGCAGACCATCCAATCTACAGACAACCCTCCCATTTTAACCAGGCTTAGGACTGGCACTGTATGCAGTGGATGGGTAATATGGGGGTGTGGCAACCACCAACAGCAGGGCTCACACCCGGATCCTCAGATCTCCAAACCAATAACCAAGCGCCTGAGCCACCACTTCCCTTAAAAATAGAACTTAATGACATGTAGAATTTTCTCCCAATAAGGAAAAGTGTTGAAATCTGTTTATTACTTCAAGTTATTGAGTAGGTTTTGTTAGATTTTAAGTACATTTACATTTAGGCATTTGGCAGACGCTCTTATCCACAGTGACTTAAAAAAGTGCTTTTTCAATATTCAATAATTCAATAGATTCTTACACTGTATTACTAGGTTACTAACTAAGTACCATCAACTGAACATTGCTTTTTTTGTGGGGGGTTAACCAAAAGAACCTAAATAGGATCCATTGTTTGAATATCTATTTGTCCATCTATCCATTTATCCAGATACCTACTCAATCTACGTATGTACCCATCTATCCATGTTAATCTTTCCTTTAGATGAATCCACCAATATCCATCCATATATGGATTCATCTATTGACTCCAATGAGAATTGGTGATGCGTATCTCGATAACTTATGAACATTTATTTATTGTGCTCTTGTGGAGTACTGTATATGTGCATGCATGTACAACCTGGGTGATATTGCTCTGTGGTAATGATGATACGTTGAGGCACATGAGGAGGGAATACTGGAGGCAGAGGTTCGTTTATATAGTAGGGGACAACTGGAGGGGTTTCCAATAACTCATCGATATTGGCGTATGAAGGAGGGGGATCACTGGGCTTCACCACCAAGTAGTATGGTGGAGGGTTCTCGCCATTCTGAGGAAACAACAAACACATTTTTTAACTTTTTAAATGATGCATTGTAACTATCTTTGCTCCAGGTGATCTAGTAGTAACGCAAACAGAGAATACAAGTGTAGTATATTTTTGATGAGTAGGAGGATACCTTTACATAATATAACATTCATCATTTATCTAAAGAAAATCCAATTTGAGTGCTGCAGAGCTGATCATAATCTTTAGCTTCTGAACTTGAAGACAAAGTTGTTGTTGAAGGTTTCTAGATAAAATATTTAACCCTTAAAGATCAGGGATTGTTTGTTTTTTTCACACCGTATACAATAGTGTACAGAAAATGTAAGGGTTCTCATAGAGGAACAACTGAGCATAAAGTACATGGCACAATTTTATTGTGTCTATTTTGCTGAGCTCCTACAGCCACACACCTCTGTTCAAATTCTCAGTTCAACTCCTATTGGTGACAAAGATCAGGCTGACATTGATTAAAGTAGTAATGCTGTGGCTCTCAAACTTCATCTCATCCGACTTCCATGATCTGAGAAGTTTGGGGTTATATTTTTAGAGTTCTTTCCAGATCTTCTATTGCCAAATAAATTACAATCCTGAACAAATTCAGCAAGTAAAGTGGTTCTACCAGGCAGCACAGCGCCTTAATGGTTAGCACTGTCACCTTGCACCTCCAGGGTCCTGGTTCGAAACCCGGTCAGGTTCATTTCCAGCCTGTGTATGCATGTAGTTTGCATGTTCTTCCCGTACTTGGTGGGTTTCATTTGGGTACTCCAGTTTCCTCCTGCAGTCCAAAGTAATGCAGATTAGGCCAATTGGCATTCCCAAATTGCCCATAGTGTGTAGGTGAGTGTGTGAGTGTGTGTATGTGTATGCCCTGTGATGGATTGTACCCCAGTTGTACCCTGCCTCGTTTCCTAAGTCTCCTGGGATAGGCTCCAGGCCTCCCGCAACCCCGAATACAGGATAAAGTGGTATAGACGATAATGATGACACTAACAATACAAAGCACATGCCTTTCTCAGCTATCAAATTATTCCTTTCTCACCAACATTACATTATTGCTGCTAGTTGAAATTAAAGTGTGTAGAAAACACCAAAACAGGCTGCGGTTTAAGCAGGAACCAACCACACTTTCCATAACGAGATCACAAGGCCTGCAAGAAATTAATTGCTCCACCTTCTTTTTAGTGAACTTCCAATAAATTTAAATGTCTTTCCAGAATCTCCAGCCAAAAGTTCTCTAATTATTCACCTAAAAAGTGCTGGAAAATGGAGCAGTGGTGGCTCAGGAGGTTGAGGCTCTGGGTTGCTGATCAGAGGGTTGGAGATTTGTTGCCACTGTTGGTAGAGTGGCCAGAGAGTCTCATCAGACCTGAGAATTTTGTTTCTCATGGTCTGAGAGTCCTTCAGGTGCCTTTT
>JAOVVA010000031.1:14733653-14750185 GCA_028565275.1 Leiocassis micropogon
ATCATAGTCCATGGAGACTCCTGTCTTACCTCATCTGTCATCCTGTCCATCACCAGAGCAAACAAAAAGGGGCTTAGTGCCGATCCTTGATGCAGACCCACCTCCACCTTGAACTCTTCTGTCACACCTACAGCACATCTTACCACTGTCTTAGCGCTCTCATACATGTCCTATTCCTTGGCATATTCCTTGCAAAATTTGTAATTCTTAAGGAAATAATTTTTCCTTAAGAAAGTTCATATGCTATGGTGACACTGTAGTCATTAAACTTTTCCACATTTTGTCAAGTTACAACCATAAATGTAAATGTATTTTATTAGGATTTTATGTGTCACACCAACACAAAGTGGCAAATAATTGTGAGGTGGAAGGAAAATGATAAATTTTTAAAATATTTTACACATGAAATTCTGAAGTGTGGCATACATTTGTATTCAGCCCTCTTTACTCTGATACCCCTAAGTAAAATCCAGTGGAACCCACCAGACAGGTCAGGGATAAAGTTGTAAAGAAGTTTAAAGCAGGGTTAGGTTATAAAAAAATATTCCAAGCTTTGAACTTCTCATGGAGAGCTGTTCAATCCATCATCTGAAAACGGTAAGAGGACAGGCAACTGCAAACCTACCGAGACGTGGCCGTCCACCCAAACTGACAGGTCGAGAGAGAAGAGAATTAATTAGAGAAGCAGCCAAGAGGTCCATGATAACTCTGGAGGAGCTGCAGAGATCCACAGCTCAGGTGGACAAGAATCTGTCCACAGGACAACTATTAGTTATTCACTCCACAAATCTGGCCTTCATGGAAGAGTGGCAAGAAGAAAGACATTGTTGAAAGAAAGCCATAAAAAGTCCCATTTGCAGTTTGGAAGCCAAGGGGAACTGCAAATGGTACTGACAATGTATTTCTTTCTACAATGGCTTTCTTGGATTTGCTGGTATCTTTCAGATCATTGTCCTGCTGCATAAAAGGGCAGCTGAGCTTGAGGTCATAAACTGATGGCCTAAAAAATGGCATTCTCCTTCAGGATTTTCTTGTAGAGTGCAGAATTCATGATTCTATTAGTCATCCAGGTCCTGAAGATCATCATACTACCATCACCATGTTTGTTTTCTTTTTATGAAACACTCCAAAACGTGAAACTTTTGTCTTATCAGTCCACAGAATATTTGGCCAGATGTCCTGGAGATAATCAAGATAATTTTTGGCAAACGTGATATGAGCTTTTGTGCTCTTTTTGGTGAGCAGTGGATTTCACCTTTGACCTCTCCCATGGATGCCATTGTTGAATCATGAACACTGACCTTAACTAAGGCAGCAGCCTGCAGTTCTTTAGATGTTGTTCTGGGTCCTTTCTGAGCCACTCCTAGAAACGTTCACCACCATTTCAAGTTTCCACTATTTGTAGACAATGGCTCTCACTTTGTTTGCTCGAGTCCCGAAGCCTTAGAAATGTCTTTGTAACCCGTTCCAAACTGATACATGTCAGTTACTTTGTTCCTCATCTGTTCTTGAATTTCTTTAGATCATGTTGCTTTTATAGATCATTTAGCATGCTCGACTCTGTTGCACAGGTTCTATTTAGGTGATTTCTTTATTCAATAATCAGGCCTGGGTGTGGCAAGAGAAATTTAACTCAGCTTTTATGATTTAATAAATAAAATCATCATTTAAAAAACTGTATATTGTACATTGTCTTGCAAAAGTATTCATACCCCTTAAACTTTTATGGCAGAGTGGCAAGAAAAAAAAGCCATCGTTGCAAGAAAGCCATAAGAAGTCCAGTTTGCAGTTTGCAACAATCCATGTGGAAAAGCATGAAAAATGTGGAAGCAGGTGCTCTGGTCAGATAGAACATTTTTGACGCAAATGCAAAATCACATGCACAGTATATGCACTCGAATTATCTTTGTGGAATATTCTAATGTATTAAGATGACAGAAAAAAAACAAGCGAATACTAGCAAATATGTTTTCACAGCATTGTAAATGTGTAGGTATTCAACTAAAGCACATTATAAAGATACATAAATCTTAAGAAAAACATCCTCCTGATCCCGGTCATCTTCAGCTGCTTTATTAAACTTTACCTGTTCACTTTTACCTCCTCAGCAGTATTCATGGTAAGTAACTTTTGTTTCCATGTTCTGTTTTTAGACAAAGCTGTACCAGCAAAACACTGATCATAATATCAGCCTCTACCTGAGGGTCGTGTTAAATTACAGCACCACAAATACAGCTTCCAAACTCACATACATCTACATGTTTTTAAAAGACTCCAGCAGCTTGTATTTCTATTTGTATCTTTAAAATGGAGTCTAAAAAGAGGAGTCTTTCTGTAAAGATTTTACATTTTGACGTATTTGATGATTCCGTTGTTTATTTGCTACACCACCTGTGTAGTCCTGGCTATTCCAGGGCAATCAGGGCACAAGGGAGGGAACAGCCTGGATGAAGTACCACACACTCACACTACAGACAATCTAGAAAGACTAATCAGTAAATAAAGAAAGAAAGAAAGAAAGAAAGAAAGAAAGAAAGAATATATAAAACCCTTGTACATAGACCAGTGAAATGTTCGAACCACCAACCCTGGAGGTGTGATAGAACCTCGCTTACCACTTAGTGACTGTGTTGCTTAAACTCAGATTACAGTAATTATTATTATTATTAATATTATTATTATGGTGTTCATATCAAACTGGGACTTGTGATGAAATTTCTGGTAGAGGAAATCATAAAAGTGATTCTTAGCAGCAGTAAAACTTTGAATAATAAAAATAAACTTCTCGTCGTTTTAAAGAAGGCTGTTTGTCCATGAATTTCGATCCTGGCTGAGGTGGGTTGGAGCCCGCTGCAGTCGTTCCCATGAACATTTAGCGAGTCGAACGCCTGACCCTTGAAAATCGACAGATAACTCGTCACCAGCTTGCAGAAGAGACACATCTGCCTGTAGGAAATGTACATACACTCATTCACCAACACCACTTGCATGTTACAGGAACTTAGCTGGAAACTCACTTATTTCCACATACAGTCCTGACCTCGCTCCAAGCCATTTCCACATTTTTGGGCCATTAAAGGAGTTCCTGGGAGGCCAGCGTTTCAGACGTGAATCAGACAGGCAGCCTATCATGGCTCTGGTGTACTGAGAAAACTTTACACCTTGATTAGGGTAGCTGGGGATTATAACGAGAAATAAAGGGCGATCTACTCTCAGAACTGCGCAATCAAAAGTCCTGGTTTAACTTGAACACCTCTTGTAATAATAAACACTTTAGCAATGCATCTTGTATAGTATATATAGTATATATAAATGACATACCACTATGTTGCCTTCTGTGTTCTCCATCAGGAAGTGTAAAATTCGCCTTCAATAATCCCTTGTTATCTTGTTACTGCTTTCTACGCTCTCGTGTCCTTCACAGTGTCCGTCATCATCATCCTCACTGCAACAGTGCTGGTGCTTCCTGAATCATCCTGCTTTTCTCCCTCTGTCTCGTTGGACTGGTTGGACAAGCACCGCATCATCACAAAGTTTGCTTTAATCTGCAAAAAAACACCACCACTAGGTGTACCCTCACTCAAGGCTCCGCCCAGAGCTGACCTGTTTTTAGCGAGGGTCCACACTCAGGGACAGGCACAGACATCTTGAGGGGCAGGGGTTCAAGTGGGAAAAAGGCACTTCTCATATTTATTTTTTTTCTAAACAAAACATTATAAACAGTGATATGCTTTAATTATGATGTTTATCATATTCATCTGCAATGCCTTGTGTCAAATGTATGCAAATTGACGCATTTAGATTACTTAATGACTTCAACAATCACAAGTTCTTTATCACTTCGAAGAGTAGTTCACCAGCCCTGCATTGACAAAAAGCATAAACCTTTGACTGACACTGGAGATTTCTTCCACGTAACATAAGCATCAGCATATGGAAAGCATCAACACTTAATATGAATATAATAACTTTCTCATTCGTTTGTAATTAGACTTCTGGAGAATCTGTTGTCAAGGAAACAGTAAACTAACTGTGATTAACCATACCATGTGAATGAGAGCAACAGCTCTGCCTCTAGCAAAAGATTAACTGATTTTTTTTTTTTTTTTTTTTACTTGATACGGTTTTTTAGTGCAAGTGGCCTTCTCTGATATTAGACCGGCTCTGGTGGTAATTTTTTTTCCCAACATGTTTAAAATTCAAAATTCAGAATTCAGAATTCAGGCTTCATATGTGCTGCCATCTGCTGGTTTGGTAAAGAGTTGCACAGCCTAATTATTTTTACTCACAACTGGCTTAGGCCTTGATCAGTTTTTGGACAAAGCACTGAATCTACCACATTATCGTTTCTATAGTAACAGCTCATTCACATGGGCTTGTGCAGCATGCATGTCATGCAATCCAAGGGTAATAATCAAGAAACCAAACTTTATTAGTCACAATCTAATCAAAACAGTAGGTAAGGTGAGTCTAGTAGTGGATGTTTATTTAACATTACAGGAAGGAGTCTTCAGTGGCAGCAAGTGTTCAGACGAAGAAAAAGGTAAAAAATAAGGTTCGATTTATTTTTTTTTGTTCAGTTTTGTGGAACTTTTAATGTAACTTGATGCCAAGTCAGATCAAATAACCCTGCTGTTGATTACTTTCCTGGAACTGCACACCTCAAGGCGATTAACCCCCCCTTTTACAATATTCCAGCAGTTCGTTCATTCTCTATAGCACTTATACTGTACAAGCTTGCGGGGGGCCTGGATCCTATCCCAGTAGACTTCGGCACAAGGTGCCATTCCATCGCTGAGCACATATGCACACACCCACACAGTAGGAATACCTTATTGAATACCTAATCTGCATGGTTTTGGAATGTGGATCACCACATAGGGGGAGAACATAGAAACTTTACACACACACACAGACCTGAACCGAATCAAACCCTCAACCCTGGAGGTGCAAAGCTACAATGCTAACATTGACTCCACCATGCTGCTTTCTTCCAACACTTCACTCACTCACTCATCTATACTGCATTATCCTGTCCTTCCTAGGGGCACACACACACACACACATATACAGTATATACACACTTATTTACACACTACAAGCAATTTGGGAATGCCAATTAGCCTAATCTGTACTGTGGGAGGAAACCAGAGTACCCAGAGGAAATTCACCAAGCATGAGGAGAACATACGAATTCCATGCACACAGACCCTGAGGCGGGAATTGAACCCGGACCCTGGAGGTCCAAGGCGACAGTGCTTGGCACTAAGCCATCGTGTCACTTTGTCCGTACACTTCAGAAACCTCTGAGAGGCAAAATCTTTATTAACACTTTGGTAAATATTTATCATATATATTTATATATGTCAGATATATAGATTCAATTTGCCTTTTATTAATAATAATCTCTATTTTCTTCCTACAAAAAGAAACATTATATATATATATATATATATATATATTAATGCACCGGGATACTAGTATAGGTCCCGATCAGAAATCTAAACTGAACAGGTCTCTCACTAAACCCTTCTGAAAACCTGAAACCGAGTCTCATCTCTAATTAACCATTAGACCAACTTCAGTTCATCAACACTTATTTGGAGCACCTATGTGCAAGTGATGTCATCGGCAATCCATGCCTTCTCATTGGTCCAGGGTGTCTTTCAGGAGGACATGTTGTAGGGCACATGCTCTAACCAACACACACACACACTTATAATTATACACACACACAGGCAATAAATAAATAAATAAGGTAAGTGTAATCAATCTAGATGCATTTGCTATACACACATATGGTGTGAGGAAACAGAATGAATTAGAGATGTCACTGCATTTTAATTAACTGGACATGGTGATGCTGTACACATAAACACACACACACAGATAAACATATAGAGTGCGGCCATGCCTCATCAGTCAAGACGGTTATCAAAGTTGAAGATAGAGAGGAAGACGAGGCTGAGGTTTGCTCTGATCATCCTCTGCTGTGTTCTGCTTGCATCAGTCATCCTGGCACTGGGACTATACTACAGTAAGAACATCAAAGTTAAACAAATACCAGTGGTGTAGGAGGAATAAAACACTTCTAAATGTCCTCTGGTTATTCGACATTTACTTTTGCATGTGTATTTCTGAGGAAGAGGTGAACATCTGACATCTGTTCGTCCTGTGTTCTCCCAGTCATCAGACACGTCAATTCAAATTTTTACTACTGCAATCAGTCTCAGACGTTCATTCCTGCTGTAAACGCGTGTGACGGGAAGTTCGACTGTGATGCCGGCGAGGACGAGCTCAACTGCGTGTCCAGGCTGTGGGCCAACACCACACATCCAGGTACATGATCACGCCCCGACATGAGCACATCAGTCTCAAACCTGCCCTACAGAGTGTATCCAGTGTATATTATTCTGTACATATAGATGACAAGGTGGGGTCGGCGGGGGTGGGGGGCGATTTAGTCATGTATCATGATCCTATTGTGTGGCAATTCACACAGTATATCATCACACCAAGTCTAAAATGGATTCTTTTAAATACATTTTAAACTTTATGTATGTTTGTGTTTGAGGTGGCGGCATGGTGGTTTAGCGGTTAGTACTGTCACCTTGCATATCCAAGGTCTGGTTTTGATTCCGACCTCAGTGTCTGTGTATCTTTGCATGTTTTCCCCATGCTTGGTAAGTTTCTTCCTGGTTCTCCGGTTTCCTCCCAAAATCCAAAGACATACAGATAAGGTTAACTGGCATTCCCAAATTTCCTGTAGTGTGTGATTGAGCATGTGACTACCCCGCCTCATGCCCTTCATCTCCTGGGATAGGCTCTATCCCTCCTCCCCGCCACCCTGTATAAACTGGTATAGATGATTACCATCTGCGGAGATAAAATGGTGCAGTTCCTCTACAGTCCTATAGGTGGTGCACTCTAAACTATTCAAACGGGGCAGTACAGCGCCCCATGTGATAAAGTAACAAAAGAACTGTAATCGGTTATTTATAAAATCATGATACTTACAGAATCGCAATACAAATCTAATCGGCATCTAGGTATCATGATGATATTGTATCAGTTGATCCCTGGTGAGTCCCATCTCTATTTATACATGTGGCTTTCTCTCTTTTTCTGTATGTCTAGTGAGGTTGATCGGCAAGAGTTTGGTTCTGCAGGTCTTCCTTAACGGCAAAACATGGAGCACTGTATGTGCGGACAACTGGAGAACCCAATACTCCCGATTAGCCTGCCGACAACTGGGTTACACGAAGTATGTACTTGAGCGAATGCAAAAGATGCATCATACAAAAGATCCAAGTCATACAAATCAACACAATACACATGTTCACGTTATTTAATCTTTTATTGTTAACAATAGATGGTTAGCCCATAGTCAGGTCAGGATTGGTGGGAATAAACTGTAAGACAGCTCAGATATGGCAAAAGTCCTCATGTTTTAACTCAAGGCACAGGATAATTTAAAATTCAGCTGATTATTCTTATTGAGGAATTTGGATCTTTACCGAGTAGCTATTTTGTTTGTCTATAAAATCCATGTATCGTGTACCATTGTATGTTTTTGCAACATTTGTTTTTTTTAAATTTCTTGCCTTCATATACTGTATTTGTCTAATTCCTGCAAATTGTTTAAGTTTTGATCTTTCTGACTCCCATTTGCTCATAGGAGCCCACGGAGTATTCAAGTGCCCGTCCGGAGTCTACCTGCTGACCTACAGAGTGCGTTCAGTGCCTTGAATAATGAAAGCCAAGACTCAAGCGCAAGCATCCAGAGTTTACTCAGCATGAGGTACAGCGATGGTCCGTGTTGCACATTCACAATGTCGATGCCATAATTTTATCTTCTATTAACGTAGTGTGTCCTCTTTCAGAGATAAGTGCACCTCCGGCTTTGTGATCTCACTGTCTTGCTCAGGTACTGCACATAAGGGTGTGTTCCAAAATGAAAACTTAAAACTAATACATTTATGCACTTAAATGTAGTTATACCATCAACTCATCTGGAACTAGGCTGATGTGTGTGTGTGTGTGTGTGTGTGTAGACTGTGGCGAGGCGGTTGGTGAAGATCGGATCGTCGGTGGTACGGATACGACTATCGAGTCATGGCCATGGCAGGTCAGTTTGCACTGGGACATGCAGCACGTGTGTGGAGGATCACTGATCTCAACCCGATGGATAATCAGCGCCGCTCACTGCTTCGTTGGGTGTGTGTATGATCTGCACACACTCATCTGTACACAGATGTACTGTATGTGCTAACCAGGCTGAACCTCAAGTCAGATTTCAAATTGTTCCGATATGACTGTGGTGTGGAAAATGTAAATTTTCACTTGCGAATTCCACTTGGAATGTTCACATTATCGTTATGTCCAAAGATACTCCATCAGTTGCATGGGAGTGACTCCCTGTTATGGTTTGTTCATTTCTCAGGAGAAACAAAGAGCTGAGCCAGTGGAGTGTGATTTTAGGCCAAACCTATTTGACCTCATCCAGGGCCGTGCCAGTCGAAAGCATTGTGATGAACCAAGCCTACGACCCAGTGTCACATGACTACGACATCGCCATGGTCCGACTGGCCTCTGAGGTTCTTCCTGGAGGTGTAGCTTTCATCACTTCATCTATCTCTTAGTAGTAGTGTCTCTGGAGATTGTTAATGGCTGATTGGTTGGTTGAGTTTCTGGCTTCTACATTAGAGTGTCCAGCCAAATGTGAAGAATTTGGATGGAAATGCAACAAAAAAGAAACATTAGCACAGCTGTTATTCCATCCAAAAGAAACTCTAGTTTTGCTTTTGAAATGAGTCTTTTAAGCCTAGCTATTGCTTGAGGTTTAAAAACAACTTATTTTTTTACCTTAAAGCCACAATCCATCCTGTCTGCCTCCCCCCATACCAGCTGTCAATCAATGTGGGGGACAACCTTGTCGTGACTGGGTGGGGCATCCTACACGAGAACGGTAAGTGTACGAAGTTAAACAAAGATTGCTTATTTCCAATTTTTTTTATTTCATATTTAAGTTGTGTATGCATGATGTACAGTTGTGTATTGACGTGTGTAAGCCTGAGTCCGTATTAACAAGTTCATAATGTGATGGGACTGTGATCGTAAACTCAAACTCTGACCAAGTTCTTGCTTTTGGTCCATCCTACACTCAGGCCAGCTTTCGGATGTGCTTCAGAAAGCTATGGTTCCTCTTATTGCCTGGTCCACGTGTTCCAGTGCGTCCATCTACGGTTCCGCCGTTACTCCCAGAATGCTGTGCGCCGGCTTTCTGAAAGGAGGAGTAGACTCCTGTCAGGTCAGATATTCTTTTTCGTGCTCTCCAGCAGGATTGAGTTCACTCTTCTGATTGGTCAGAAGATGTGCTGATGGTTGGGCGTCATCTAAAAACTGGCATAACGAACAGACACTGATTATATCCTAAAACATAGATACCTTTAGGGTCTGTCTTGCTCTGTATGTAGGGGGACAGCGGGGGTCCGCTGGTGTTCCAGTCCTCCCGGTGGCAGTTGGTGGGTGTGGTGAGCTGGGGAGACGGCTGTGCCCGTGAGGGCCTGCCTGGGGTTTACACCGACGTCGGACAGCTGCTGAACTGGATTTACATTATCATGGATGTGAGTGTGTGTGAGGAATAGATGTGGAGATTTTAAGGGAATAATAAATGTTTCTCTTAAGTAAAAGAACGCAAATATTGAAGCAATTCCAAAAATATATATATATAAATTTATTAAATCATCAATAATCTTTTTTTTTTTTTTTTTTTTAAGATTGGATTTGCTTTTGTTGATTAAGGAATCTTAGTATGGCGTATGATAAAGCTGTTACTTCACATTTTCTAACAACTTGAGGACAAAGGAGATTAAGTCTGGTGGTTGGCATTATTTTTGTTCTTGAGGTTAATTTTAATGATTTGTGTCCCCTCTTCACAGAAATACCCCTAAGGACTCTACATGCAGTGGAAGTCTGGAGATAAGTCTAATGACACACCAAGACCATCCAACAGATATACTGTATATCAGAACTACTGTATGAACTTTACCTGGGCTCCTGGGTACCAGTTATAGTGTTGCATAAGCAATCATGTTTGTTGGTTGATGTGGTAGCTCTTCTTGTATGTTTTAAACCAATATTAGATGTTTTGTGTGCTGGTTTTAAATATTTATTGTGTGGTTAGTCTACAAATTAAAGATTGTACTGTGTTTTATCATTGTCATACCAAAAACTTTATAAATAAACGTGAATTTAAAAAAAAAGGGAATTAAATTTGTGTAGTTTTTCCTAAATTCAATTTCCAAAGTTTAGTAAAAGAAACGTAAAAAAAAAAAATTATCATCAAAGTAAGCAATGGATTAAACCAGTGGTAAGTTTTAACCACACTCATACGCTGCCTGGCCAAAAAAATAATAATAATTATGATGTCACCATTAAGTTTGAGTAAACCTTTAGGTTACAGCACACAACGACCCCTTTTCCACCAATTAAAGCTAGTTCCGAGCCAGCACCCAATTTAGAAACCAGTTCTTTTGTTTTCAGAAAGATAAACTCCGGCCCATAGCAGCACTAACCCTTTGCTGGGCTAGAACAAAGAACAGCATACATCAGCGGATGGGGGCGAGGTTATCATGGCCAACTAAAAGTTTGACAATGCCATCTTCCAAAAAAAAAATATACTAAATATGCAATGTGCAGCTCAAATGCCTTTTAGTAGTGGTAAAGCCAGGAGAACTGCTCGCAAAGCAGTTCAACAACAATGCAAAGTATGTTTTGCCACTAGCATTGTCGCTAACATTGCTGGGGAAAGTAGAGGTAGACTATACACTGACATATACAGTGACATAATGACGTGACTCTCTAGCCCATGAAAAAACAAAGCCAGTCTTTAAGAGGTTCGCATCTGAACTGCCACTAGCACAGTTCTGATTTCGGACATGAACTAGCACCTGGTTCACTTTGGTTAAAAAAGGGTTGATGTGGTTTCCAGTCCATATGTATGAAAATTATTCATCATGCTCTCAGAACCATTCTTTTACAATTTGTGTCCTGGCCATTCAGTACATTCAGGTCGTCAGCTGACTTCATTTTATTGCAGCATAACATTAAGCTCATGAGCCTAGACCTGAGCAACGGAAGCAACCCCAGATCATAACCCCAGATCATTCTCCCCAATCTGAGCTCATCAGACCACATGACCAATTTCCATCGCTCCAATGTCCAAACTTTAACAAATTGAAGCCTTTTTTTTGTCTGCCGAGTGGTTTTCTTATGGACACACAGCTGTTTAGTCCCAATACTGTGAGTTCTCATCACATTGTGTGTGTATGGAAATGTTCCCACTTTCACTATTAAACATAGCTCTGCCTTTTACTGGTAACTTTTACAATGCAATTGATAATGTGCTTAATGAGTTCCGGTCGTTTTAAATTTCCTTGATTTTTTTTTGGTGAGGCTGTCTATATTTTAGTGTAGCTCAGGTTTACATAAAACCTCTTCCTGTGCTTAAAAACAAAAACATAGACAACAGACATTCAGAGGTATTAGAGCACTGATAATTTAATGCATCAGTTTCCAACACATCATCCAGCAAATCAGACAATTTAAACAACAAATTAGAAATCATAAAGTCTCGTAAGGCTATCATTGTCATCCAGTAAAAATGAGGTTCAGTGAAAATGGTAAAATAAGTTTGTACGTTTAGAGGTTTCATCCAGTCATTCGTAGCTCTTTCTCATTCATCTCTCACATTCACACTTGGCAGAGGTACAGTTTCAACAACCGACGTTATCTCATGCTTTCTCTATTTGTTCAATCTTTTGGTTCATAGCTACAGTACGTCTTATTGCTGAATTATCAAAGTAACATCGTTTTTTGAGTTATGGATTATAAATTGCACTTTTTTTATTTTTAGATATTCAGTATTCACCACAAACTAATAGAGATGTACTGTAAAGTGTTACTGCAAATTATGAGCAATGTGAGTGAGAATATAAACTGAAAGTAATTTCATGAAGAACAATTATAGATATACTGTATACGTTTGCTGTAATTAATCCAGTCTAGTCCAGTCTAATGTTAAACTTCCCAAAATGAATCCTAATATGTAACATAGAGGAAAATCTGAAGGACAAAGAAAAAACCCCAAAATGTAGTTCATAATGTTGTTTTACTTGTTACGTTGAGAAGAAAGGTAAGGTAAAATTAGCATCATGCTCAGTAGACCGCTCCATTATCGTGGATAACCAAACTCGCTTCTTCTTAAGGAGCGTCAAAAATGTGCAAAATGTAAAAAAGTGATGGAAACATTCTCATTGTGCATTTTAGACAATGCTAGCAGACAGAATATGATGCTGTATTTAGTTTTGAATTTCAGAACGCTTCAGCTTTCCTGCCACTGCTGCTGCTGCTGGTGTTTCAGCGTGACACACAATAAATCATGGGAATATTCAACAATGTTTGGCTGCAGCTGGATTTGCCGGGCTAATGGTGACTATACATCACTGTATTGAGTTGTGAATTTCTGGTGCTAATGGACAGGATTTTTTTGTATAAAATTTAACTTTCCTGTTTATTTGAAGAAAAAAAAAATCCATTTTAAATGTGCAACATTAATCTCCATGAGTATGTGTACCTTTGTGTTTTAAGACCTGATACAGCTATTAAAATCTTCCCAAATGTTCAAATTTTGTGCTTTATTTTGCAAATTTTATCTTTTTTTTTTATCTTGATTTCTACAACACATTTGACTCTTTACTCCGTTTCCAACACACTGACGAACAGAATGTTCACACTGCAAGCTAAGCTGAAACATGACTCTTCCTTTAAAATCACTAGTTGTCCATTAGCCGCATAATGTCGATTTTTTTTTTTTTTTTACAACTGATTTTAAGATCCTTGTATTGACGACGTTTAATGGTTATAAGTAGGATCAAGAAGGCTTTTACTGCACAAAAATCGAAACGTATGAGCCTTTCTGAGCAACAACTCAAGAAAGGACAAGAGGAGAGTGCGGAAAAGCATCAAGATCGACTTTGTATATTGGAAATGAAGACAAACCATGCTAAAATGTCACATTCACCACCTGGAGTTCCAGGAACTCAAATTTCAAACTTGAAAGCCTGGATTTTAGAATAAATTTATCTACATTATCTTTATTATCTAATTTATCCTTTTTTGACCTGGACACGCTGCGCTACATGCAAACACATTCCTTAGTATAATCTATGTTCAGGCTCGTAAAACTGCTTAAGGATCATAATTGCAGATCTGTTCCCAAGCTTCTGTTTCTCTCCACGTTATCTTTTATAAACATTCCAGACCAGCTGTACCCACTCCTACACACCTACTTTCGGTACTTTTGTGTGTGTGTGTGTGTGTGTGTGTGTGTGTGTGCGTGTGCATATACTGTATATACTCCTGTCTTCCACAATAAACTTTGAACATCTCACTGAGCACTGTTTCATTGAGGGGTTCCCTGGATTCAGGCGGGACACGCAGAATACAGGCTGAGCACTGAGTAGACAAAAGGGGGTCTACCAAAATTCAAGAAATCCTTACAAGAAGTAATTATGGTTTTACAATACAAGGAATTTCCAGGTTAAAAAAAACAGGCTAGCTAAGGAGCTAATGTTAGCAGTGAAGTCAATAATAATTAGTCCAAAAGTGGGAAATACACCCCATTTATATCATGTGTCAACAAAATGTGTCATAAACCACAGTATATGCAAATCAGCTTTTTTGGCAGACTTACTTGCTCCTACATGATAGTAAAAGATGAAAGTAGTTGTTGTCGTCTACAAGCCCATCTTGTTAACCATTCTCCTGTCAAACCCTGGGCAGAGGGCGGAGTCTGATGTTGTTTATAGTGACCAATTAAAGGAGCCGATACCTCAGCCACTACCCCCCAAACTAACTCTCAAATCTCAATTGGAAGATGAGCACAGGTAAAACAAGATTTTCAGACACTTTCAAGACTTTTTTCACGGTACGTTTTGAGACACAGGGGCACTCACAGTGTTTTCAGACAAACAGTAATGCAGCACGATAGTATCAGAATATCAGTGATGGAGAAACAGGTCAATGAGGTGAGGATGAAAAATATGTAGGTATACGTTTCATACCTGTGTATAACCTGCACTAAACCACTGACTGTAGTTTCTATCCAGATTATTAATTAGCTAGCATTAGCATTTTGATGCATTAATTAGAAATTTTTTGCTAAAAAAAAATTCTAAACATTAGCAGAACTGAAGAGATTTTTGGTGTATAATTTATTATAAACTGAAATGTACAAAAGCCCCTAAAGAAAAAAAATGTTGAAAGAAAAATCTGGGAAAAAAACAGGACATAGGACACAAAATGTGAAATGTTTTACACACACACACACACATATATATATATATATATAATTTTTTTTTTTTACTTAGAAATATTGTTTCCATCTTGGAGGTTGATGTGATTTATTTATTTATTTATTTACTATTAAACTGAACGTAACTCTGTTTTGGCTATTAATCTAGGAGATTATCCAAATAACACATTAAATCAGATTTTCCAAGTCAGTAAATATAAAATGTAAAATTGGAAAAGCTTTAAAATTATTTAAACTAAAATATGATGCAATGCAGGGTTATAGAAGTATTTTAAAACGATGTTTTATGTTGTTTTTTTCCCTCCAAAAAATTTAAAATCGCCACAAATTGAGCAGAAAGTGTTTTTATTTATTTATTTATTTTTAATTATTAATATTAACATACTTATTTAGCTAATTTGAAGAATTTTTATGGTGTTCCAATGTTAAAAAAAACTTTCTGTCCAATTTGTGTTGATTTTTCTATTTTTGGAGGGGAAAACTAAAAAAAAAAAAAGTAACTTTTTTAAATAACAGTACAACCCTGCATTGCATCATATTTTAGTTTAAATTGTTTCAAATTTTTGTGTTCTAAATTTTCTGACTCAGTACATCTAGATCTACTTCACCTGGTTAAAGAACAAACTTAAATAACAAACCCCAATCTGAGAAAGAAAGAAAAAAAGAAAAAGACAACGCAGCATCCTGGTCGGACTAATCTACAAGATATTTGTCAGCGCGGTGTTTGTTCGTTATCAAGCCTGCGCTGGTCTCATGCTGATTAAAGTGTCAGAATATTGCATTCTTACTGTAGCCGTGTGTTAGTGGTGATCATTTGGATACGCGTGTGTTTAAAAGCATACATTCATATTACAACGCTGTCTAAGTTTAATACAGGATTCAATAATAAAAAGAAGTAATAAGTGTATTACTATTAATATTTAATATATTAAACATTGTTGTGTATTGCGTTCCTCTAACACTACAGTAAACAAAGGTTGTTTCTTATCACCATGCTAAAAAAAGCATCGCTTAATAGTGTGAAGCAGCATCATCAGTATTGTATTTGCATTAGTCTTTTTGTCTATTTCTAGAGATTTTCAAGTATTCATTCGTCAGCTAGCAGCATCTACATGTTCATAGGGATTTTGTTTATATTGTTGCATTCTGTTTTATTTGCATTACACTTTGTGTGAGTGTGTGTGTGTGTGTGTGTGTGTGTGTGTGTGCATGTTTGGCATTATTGTAGTTCTCGCTACCCCTAGGTGGCGACAGAAGCGTCTACAGGCACCTGGTTTAATCTAAAGCAAATAAATAATCAAATATTCAGTAAATACCAGTAATATGTATTAGAGAGGCAGAGTCGAAATTGCTTCATGCGGCCGAGTCCGGCTGAGTTACGGTAAGTCTGTACATTGCATTGAAATGCACAGGCAGAATTCGATATGGTTCAGATCTGCACTTGGACATGTGTGTTTGTGTGTGCGTGTGTGTGTGTGTGTGTCACTCTCAGGCCTTCTTTGGTGTAGGTTTGGGTGTCACTTTGGAGCCGGACAGTCCGTTTTCTGTATTATCGATCCCTGAGGAGGAGACGAGACACTCCTTACTGCAGTGCATAGAGAGGGAGAGAGAGAGAGAGGGAGAGAGGTGGTTAGTTCTTTGCTCTACACAGTTTCCCCTTTACCCCAGACAGCCTTGTGTCCTCACACAGCTAAGCCGATTGTAAGGGCTGTACTGAGGTCAGTGTTTTTGTTTTATTTAATAAAATCCCACCGTTTGCGTGGCCTAATGCAGGTCAGGCTTTGTCAAAATACTGTTTATTTTGTTCTGGAGTAAAGTGAGTCAATTCAGCTTCATCTGTCAGCTGGAGTTACGTTCAAGACCGAAGCCAGACATTTAGTCTCTCAAGAACGTGACTGAAACCGTAGGACTGTCAGTGAGCAGCTCAGTGTGCAGGCGCTGTTTCTTTATTCTGTGATATAAAGCCTTGAGGGTAGTCTGTAGATATGTATCTGAATCGATGTGCGTCAATTCATGTATCACCACACTGGCTCCAAAAGACCCCAACAACAATACTAAAGGCGTTTATCCATAATCTGTAATAATCTCCTTTGAACAGTTGATATTGAGATGTATATCTGCTCCTTCTGCTCTGTAAAGCTTCATAACGGCTCTA
>JAOVVA010000031.1:14750559-14764054 GCA_028565275.1 Leiocassis micropogon
AGCTCAGTTTTGGTCTTGATTTCCTGGGAAGGTCTTCATGAGAGACAGTTTCATCATCATGGAGCTTGATGGGTTTTACAAACGCACTTGATACTGTATAATACTGTTCTTGTAAGAACTGATCCAGAACAGTTGATCTTCATGTCTTAAAATAACAACTGACCATTGCCGTTGTTGTTACTTAATTACCTAATGCCATATGTGTTATTTCATAGTTTTGAAAAAATACAGTATTGTTCTAGAATGTTTACAGCACATGATTGCATTTAAGGTGGTAAAATATTACCTCTATAACATAAGCTACAGTACAAGTGGTGTGCCCTAAACTAGCCATATGTTGCTGAGCAGCGCAGCATCCTGTGTGATAGGAAGGAATTATTTGCTAAAAATCAATATTGAATCGGGATATGTATAAAATGATGATGTTATATTATAATTATTATATTTACAAAATCGTAATACAAATCCAATCAGCGCCTGAGTATCATATTGTCTGGTCCCTGGAGATTCTCATAGATATTCCTTAACCATATTTCATTCAAATAAACAGTGTTCGAAGAAAGAAAGAAAAAAAGAACATATAAGCCCCGCTCTCACTTCTTCTCCTCGAGCTTGGCGAGGACGAAGAGTGTGAAGTTCTTAAGCAGCATGAAGATCACCAGCAGGGCTATGCCGCCGCCCACACACGACACGATGATCTTGGTCAAAGTGTTATCCACAACCCGTACTGAAAGAGGAAAAATATGTGTTAAATAAACGCCCACTTAAAGAAGAAAATTCACCACAATGATGATGGTACAGATATTGGCAAATTTATTTCAAATCCCAGTGAAAGAGCTGTTGCTTTAGAAACCATAACTTAAAAAAAAAAAAAAAAACTCCTGGTGAATCCTGGGAAATTTTATATAGCTATTGCAAACAAATTTAATTGTTCCTAATTCGTATTGCGCTTTTTCTTTATTAACGTTCAAGGTTCAAGGTTTCTATTTGTTAACACCACGATATGTGCAGACACACAGAGGAATCCAAATACCATCTCTCTTCTCTCTCATCAAGTGTTTACATCATCAATGCGATATAGAAAGTTTGTATAAAAACTACTTAAGTAGCTAACGTCTCCAGTGCACAAACACTTATATCATGACTTTACCAGCAGGTAAATGGACGTCCTGACAACCAGACAAAGCAGCATTACTGAGCAAAACAAAGGCAAGACAAAGCTTTATCAAATAATCCACGTATTGTTCGAGAATGTTTACAGTGCATTAGATTGCATTTGAGGTGGTAAACAAGCGTAGAAACCTCACTCACATTCGTCCACCACATACAGTGTGAAGGTGGCGCTGTGGTTCTTGCCCATCTCTTTGGGGTTCTTGCCGAAACACGTGTACTGGCCAGCGTCCTCGAAGGTCACATTCCAGATCATTATGGACACGTTGTTCTGCTTACTGGAACCCACAAACTCCACACGCTCTCGGTAAATCTTCTTGTTCACCAGCTCTGCTTTATCCAACGGGATCACCGAGTCCATCACCTGATCGGATGACACAGACCACATGACTGGACGAACAACCTCACCATATTATTTTCTAGTTTTACCCTGAAAGCCTTTATAATTGGTTCCAAGGATCCTGTAAGTACTTCTGTGTTCGTATGTGACTCTATTAATTTGCATCTCCTAGCTAGCAGACAAGCTAAAGAAAAAAAAGAAAAAATCTACAAATTCAGTCAGATAAAGAGCCATTATGAGCACTAACTCCATCCTGTATCCTGACCTGTGCCCTGTGATCTAGATTTTTTTTTCTAAAGTAAAACATCTTTAATGTGTCTGCTCACTCATCCAGCCTCACCTTCACCATGGTGCCATTGTCATTGTACTCCCATTTGAAGTATAGATTTTCAATGCCGATGCAGCTGACGTAGGTGCAGGTCAGCAGGACGTCGCTGCCGTTCACTGCCTCCACAAAGGGGATCTTACCGGTGTTCATCTCCAACGCCTCTAACGTCCCATATAAACCTAGCGGGGAGGACAAATGAGAGGTAGAGTGTCTCTCAAACACTGAGTACGTTCATCACTATTACAGGTTCCAACAGTTTTGTAGTGTTGGCAAAGTTTGTGTATCTGTTTTGTTTCTAACTCATGCTAATATATCACACCCTATGATAAAGAAGGTTCAATGGTCTTGCAGTGGAACGTTAAGGGTCTCCAGTCTGATTATGTGGATGTAGATGATGATTGAGTTACTGGAATGGATCTAATGGACTGTAGATCTGTAATGATGATGTACTTCTTTAAGTAAACAAGTGCTGATACACTGTATAGCGTTCATTATAATCTGTACAGTGCTTACACTCATTTAATTAAAAAAAAGGTTGAGTTAATTAAACATTATGACTATGCAGGATCTGTATCCGAATCAAAAGTGGATGAACTTGTGAAGCCATTTAAATGAAAACTGGGACAAATCCCATCATCACAAAGATAGAAAACTAAATTTACCTTTTTTTTCCACCAAAGTAAAAATCTTCCTAATGTCTATCAATTAGTTCTGCTTTCAAAGTCAAAGTCAAAGTCTTTGGGTAATGTGATTTGCTAAAGTGGGACAAGATTCAGAATCAACATCAATATTGTTGTTCCCTTTTAACCAAAAACTACTACTACTACTACTACTAATAATAATAATAATAATACAAGGTGTGTTCAAGTCAATCCAGGACTTTCAATTGTGCAGTTCTGAGAGTAAAAACTCCCTTTATTTCTCTATATAATCCCCTGCTACACTAATCCACTTCCCAGTGTTTCACTAGTGCTTGGACACCACCAAGGTAAAAGTTTACTCAGTACGCCGGAACAACGATCGGACTGTCCGCTTCACTTCACGTCTGAAACGCTGGCCTCCCAGGAACTTCTTTAATTGCTTGACGTGTGTAAATGTCTTGGGCTGAGGTCAGGACTGTACAGGGCATGTGGTAATAACTCCCAGACGAGTTCCTGTAACGTGCAAGTGGTGCTGGTGAATGATTGCGTGACAAGTTATCCATCGATTTTCAAGGATCAGGTGTTCCAGTCACTGAATGTTCACAGGAAGGACTGCAGCCACCTCGGCCGGGATCGTCGTTCATGGACATACGGCCTTCTTTAAAATGTTTGCATCGTTCAAATCCTTTATTATGGCTACCAGAAATTTGATGATGATTATTATTATTATTATTATTATTATTATTATTATTATTATTTACCTATCAGTTCCTAGTCATAAAATATGGTCATTTCTTTTAAAAGCTATAAAAAGCTAGCTATAACATTTTTAGCTGCCTATTTTTATTCACTCCAAAATGGCTTTCTATAAACTTTAACAAAATGCTTTTTTAAAATTGTATTTGTTAGTATAATGCCTATAACATGTCTCTTTTATACTTAATAGTGTCTTTTTCAGCAATAAAATAAAATTGTATTAAATAACCCTGCTTTCTGGGAACACCCAGGAAATCACATTCTCAACCTTCTGGCTCACTCAGTCAGAAAAACCAAGCCAGAGCACATCTGATTTATATCGCTTTCCTCTTGAATTTCACTTGTTTTCTTGTATTAACGTTAATCTTGTTATTTATTCATCTGATTTCTCACTTTTCTTGCTTTTGACCTGTAAAACCCCGAATGTCTGGAGCTTTATTCTAAGGATTTCCTGACGTGCTCTGTGGATCACTCTCAGCTCGGCTAGTCGGAAATCTTGTCTCAGCTCGTGCATGAATTAAAGCTTAATACAGGCCTAAAGGATTAGGAACATGATTCTCTAAACAGCTTCTATGATGCAAAACCTGCAGCTTGAGATCTAGCTGTGAAACTCACAACTCATCCTGATTAAGGTTAATATACTGTATAATTATATTTATTCATCAGTTTGACTGATACAAACTTTAACAATTTAGCAGTTTATGTTATGTGCAGCTCTGTTGTGATATTTTTTAAATCCATTCTATTTTCTATATTAATATTATGACATGGTCTCATATTCTATTTTTTTCGATTTGCTTTCATAAATCAGTATGGCTTATAATTCGAGCTGCTAGAAGGACAGGAAAGGAATTTCTTTTGAAAGAAAGTTTGAAAGAAAATTTGTCTTGTTTGAAAATAATATACACTGCCCCAAAAATTAAGGGAACAGTTACTAAATGTTCCTTTCTCTTTTTTTAGCAGTCTATATGTAGAATAAAGGATAAATTTGTCTTTTTGATAAAAGGTTTGCGAGAGCTCACAAAGACCCAGCGGACTCCATAGAGTTCTGGGTCATACTGTAGGTATTTAAAGCTAGACAAGTGATTTCCACCAGCAAACACTTCTATTTAAATAACTTAAAACATTTTTTTAGATTTACACAGAGAGAGTTTTAATGATATATACAGTACATACTCATAGCACAACATGACTACTTAACTGTACTGTTAAAAGCATCAGAAATAAAGTCATGCCCTAGGATTGGCTCGTATTTCATAATGAGGGACGATCTAACCAATCAGCGATGAAACTGAATTGTTTTAACATAAGAAGTGGGACTTATTTTTGACTGGGAAAAATTTTTTTTTGAAGTGGGAAAATTTGACTTAGAAAGAATCAAACAAACAATTCAATGATGTCATTTTAGAAACTGTCTAGTCATGAATCGTCTCCCAGTGATCTCATATATTCTCAACACATCTCACTGATTTTTATTTCATTTATTTACAGTATAACGATTATTTAGATTTATTTATTATTTTACTCCCACACTTGTCTTTTCTCCTTTAGGGGGTCTCTGTATAATTAACGTGACACTTGGTGATAGTTGTAGTGAAAATGTTCTCTGTAGAGGTTTTATTATACCTATTTATTTATACCAAGGCATCTTATACTTACATGGATGAGTTAAAGTGCACCGACAGTCAAACCCATAATATAGACAGATCCGGCGCTACGTTTATTGGATCCCTTCTTTTAAATTTGCAATCCTTACGTTTTAGTGCATTATGTCAATTATTCTCTCTCTCTCTCTCTCTCTTGCTCTCTTTCTCTCTCTCTCTCTCTCTCGCTCACTCGTTCCTCTTCTCTCCCTCCTTCTCTCTTGCAGCAATGATGCTGCAAAATCTCATTCACAAAAAAACAGCTTCTCTTTCTCTCTCTCTCTGCAGTGAGGGCGTGAGTCGACTCCTTCCCTGGACCTGCTCTTTATCCAGGCATTGATTACCACTTGCTCTGTCTGCAGCGCACTAACACCTATGAACCTATGAAACCTGATGCAATGCAAATAGTGATTTATAGCAGATTTTTTTTAAAAATTTTTTTAAGTAATCCAATAAAAAAGATTTCTCATACACAGACACGTGCAATATGACCTAATGTTAGAGACTGGATCACCGAAGATGCTTTACTTTTTCGATTATAAAGCCTGAATGTCTGCGATTTCCATCTCCAGAGAGACGTCCTTATTTCTTTGTGTCTATTTGGGACAGTGAATCGTTCTGGAGATGGTGTAACTGAATACAAAAGGTCAGGAGCATTAATATTGATATTTCAATGTGTATTTATAGAGTACTCACAGGAGGTTAGTTTTTAGAAGCGACAAACTAAGCACAAAAACCTACGTGGAAAGCTTTCTCGCTGTATTTTACTGCATGTTAGTTAATTAAGGCTAAAATCAGGGGAGCATGGTGGCGTAGTGGTTAGCACTGTGGCCTCAAACCTTCAGGGTCAGGGTTCGATTCCCGTATCAGGTCTGTGTGCATGGAGTTTGCATGTTCTCCGGGTACTCCGGTTTCCTCCCTCAGTCCAAAAACATACAGATTAGGCTAATTGGTGTTCCCAAATTACCCGTAGTGTGTGAATGTGCATGTGTGTGCCCTGCCCAGGGTGTAAAGTGGTATAGACGATGACTTTAAATTATTGCAAACCTAAAAAATTGTTAAAATGAATGCTAACCAAACAAGCAGCTAGAACCAACAAGCTAGTTCAGCTACCAACTGACTTCAAAACACCAACAACTACTGACAATTCATTAGTTTTGTTGGATAACATTAGAACATTTGGAAAATTTAGGAGGATCAATAAACACTATATAACTGTGGATGTTACTGCAGGGAAAATTTTGAAAGATTTGGGGAATAAGTCATTAGTTTCTCTATTTCTTTTTCTCGGTCCTATCCACAGCCCCACCTGGTTTCTCTTGGCTCACACAACCAAGGCTTGCAAATTCACCTTGATTAAGATCTACGTATAGAAGACATAATCGCTGTGTCCTTCCCCCTTCGGTGAGTTCTCTTCTCAATGTGGGTGACATTTATTCACGTTATCGCTGCTTTATCTGAGAAACCTTTAAAGTCACATTTCAGGTTATTATCCTAACTATAAAACTAAAGGAAAGTGAAGATTTTTTTTTTTTTTTACTCCTGAGCACCTGATGATGACGTCTAAAGGAGAGAATGCACATGTTTACACAGCTGCTGTGTGACCAAGCGGTACAATGCTCGGTCAGCAAAAACAAATCTGATACCGTTTCATTTTCCCCCCAGCGCTTCGGTACAGGAGAGACAGAGAATAGTCTGAGAGTTCACCTCCACCTTGATGTTCAGTGTTTAACTCGCTTTAAGATCAAGAGCTTGGATCAGTGGTGTTGAAGCAGGATAGTTATCAGCAATACGTTATTAAGTGGGTGTGGGCGACCCGGACTTGCGACAAGGTAGAATCCAATCTCTAGAGCTTAAAGACTAAATGCTGGCTTTCTGAGTGATTGTGAATTTTGAATAGCGTAAAGGATAAAACACAAGATGTCCTTATGTGGAAAATGATCTCCCTTAAACTGATTGATTTCCAGTAACATTGTATCCTGAAGTCTTTCGTTCCTCTCATACCACAGCAATATTATGAGCATTATATTTTTTTTTATGTACCAATGAATATGTTTTTATCTATTTAACGTTTAAAGCACCATCACTGATGCATTGTTCCCAAGCACCAGAACATCAGTGAAACATCTCACACACTGCACACTGACTGCTGAAGTCTACAACACCCAGTAATGGAGTGACCTTTACTACTTTATACTCTCTTAAGGAAAAAAGCTCCTAAACGTTTCTTTGAGTGATTTACCATTTATGGGAGTTCAAAACACAATTCTAAGTGTAAAATCTCCCTTTGTTTCTCTATATACTAGCCCTTGGATAAAAAGGTTTTCTCAGTACGCCGAAGCCATGATCAGACTGCCTGCTTCATGTCTAAAACCCTGGCCTCCCAGGAACTGCTAAGGTCAGGATGTGGCAATAATACTTAGCCAAGTTCCTGTAATGTGCAAGTGGTGTTGCATTCTTAAAAACCTTTGTACCTTTGAAATATTTTACTGAGGCTAAGAGTCTGTGTCAATCGCTCTTACACCATCATTCACCAGAAAGTCCCGGGTTGACTTGAACATCCCTCATACTTTCTGTAGGGTTCTTCCCAGACCAGAGGTTTTCCATATTATAAAGAAAGAGCCGGTGTGGCTGGAGGTTTTCATGGCAGCCAAATTGAAGGCACACCTGAGACTAAGATGAACTGATTAAACGAGTGAAATCAGATCGGCTGCTGAAAGCCGAGGTCAAGTAATTAAACAAGTGGAATCAGGTGTAGCCCCCACTTGATCAGAAAGAAAACCACACACCCACACCGCACCAGCACTTTGCAGATAACTTTGATACTTCTGTCAAAATACCAAAAAAAAAGTTCAATATTCAAGGCTTTTAATTTTGTTTAACAAAGTTGATCATTCTTATATTCATTCATGACTAATTGGTCTACTCTACTGACTACTGTATGACTACTGTAGGTATAAGGATTAAATATAAACCAAACCAACTTAATTACTTTAATGATATGACATCAGTATATTTGTCCTTCATCATTAACAATACGACCATACATATGGTTTTAAGCGTAGTATTATTTTGATCCATACTATTTTATATATTATTCTTTACTGACATACTTATTTAGTACAGTAGTATGAGATTCACAATATACTGTAGCAACATATGACATATTATTTATGAGCATAGTATAATTTCTATACTCCTGTATGTAGTATTTAGCACTGGAGTATCAATTCCATACTATTTCACATTCAAATTAACAATGTAGTAAGAATTCCATTTTATTTTTATGTAGTAATTATTGCTTTATTATGAATTCTGTACTATTTTATGTACCACATAGTACTGTAATATATAATGGATACTATACCATTTGTCATTGTAGAATCAATTTAATACTATTTCATGTACAAATTAGTACTGCTGTATAAATTCCATGCTATTTTTATACAGTAATGTGTACTGTAGTTCGAATCCTGTACTAATTATATACTATTTTATAATGTAGTATGAATTTAATATAACTTTATACGATACATAGTACAGTAGTATGAATTATTTACCATTTTATGTGCTATTTATCACTATAGTATGAGTATGAATTTCATACTATTTCACATATTTGATTTGTTACTGTAGTATGAATTCCATACTATTTTTATGTGGTAATTATTGCTTTATTATGAATTCTGTACTATTTTATACAGTAATTAGTACTAGAAACAATAAGTAGTAAGTAATACTACTTATGTACCATGTTGTCCTGCAGTATGAATTCTGTACTCATTTATATACTATTTAGTGTGTAGTGTGAATTCCACACTACCGTATGTACTACATAGTACTGTAGCATGAGTTGCATACTATTTTTATACCGTTTGCATTGTAGTATCAATTTTATATTATTTCATATACAAATTATTATTTTTATGCTACATCGTACTGTGGTATGAATATTTATACCACATTGTGGTAATTTATGTCCAATTAGCAGTATAATGTGACTTTCATTCTAAAATGACTACTATAGTATGAATTATGAGGTGTTTTACAGTAAAGTTTTTTTGTATGAATTATGTACTATTTTATGTACAATTTCATACTTTAGTATGAATTCCGAGCTATTTTTATACAGTGATTAGTACAGTCATATGAGTTGTGTACTATTTTAAATACCATTTAATACTGTAGTATATGAATTCAATACTACTTTATATACTATTAATTTAAGCTACATATATAAACATTACAATTTCTAGTATTGTACACTATTAAATACTGCGTACTAATATAGTACTGTGTAGAATATACTTATTTACTATGCTACTTGACTACCTATCTATGGAGGTATTACATTATATTTAGTAGTATGGATGACGTATTTTGTCCTTGAACCCATTCTGAAACTAGTCCCTTATATTTAAAGGTTCCTAAAAAGGGACAACCTAAAGAACTCCTCATTTGACTTTTTTTTCACCTTTTTTTTTTTTTTTTTACTCCTGAGGAAAGAAATGTAGAGAAAAGTACACAGCATGCTTACTGAATGTGACAATTAGGAGAAGGCTGATGGAGCTCCTTTCTGGCAGGAACCTTTTTGCTTTCAGGACCTCCATCTCTCAGTCCTTACAAACGTTTCTCCACCGCTCTCTACTCCTAGGTAGTCTGTCCGTTTCCCAGAATTCCCACTTAGAGGCCTTGGCAGTTCGGGTGCACACCTGGTTCACACCTTGGTATACTTTCCAAGACGTCTGGATGCTTACATCAAAGTTTGGTTTATCTTCAGCGTGCAGTGGTGCTGAGTCTTCGCAGAAGTTCCAGTTTTTTTGTTTTTGTGTGTGTGTGCCTTTGTAGACTCTTTTTAGATGTCAAAAGGATAAAATAAAAAGAAACAAGGTATGAGACAAAGTTAACTATGCACAAGAATATTTACAGCTAATTGCACAATGCTCAAATCTAGTGTGTGTGTGTGTGTGTGTGTGTGTGTGTGTGTGTGTTATACTATACCTCTTCCGATGCTCTATGCGTCCTATAGAGAGAATTCCAGAGGGCAATACTATTTAAATTAAAGCGTCTTCAGGATACATACTGGTGTTCTTCTGCTCCTGATGTTCTAGTACACGTGCGGATGCACACCATCAAACACACACATACACACACACACTCTCTCCATCCCGGGACATCAGAACAGCAGTGCGCTTTCTGCAGAACTGCAGACTAAACACAAGAGGCTTCGTTTCACTGCTGAGGAAAATCTGGCTCTAACTCAACTTTTCTCTCCTCTGGATGCTTGGCGTTCTCTCTCTCTCTCTCTCACTCTCTCTCTCTCTCTCTCACTCTCTTTACACCCTCTCTCCCCATCCCCTCATCATTCCTCTCTCCTCTTTTTTTAAGTTGTACTTCAGTCTGTTACACTCGCCCTGTTCTTTCTGCAGTGCAGACTCAGAGCTGCAGTGCTGACTTCGGATCAGCTGTTTTTTTTTTTTTTTTTTTTTTGTGGTTTGTTTATTTTTTGTTTGATTTTTTTTTTTTTGCAATAAGAAAAGGAAGGAAATAAAAAAACAGAAATCTGATCTTAATCTGATCTATTGAATGAATTGAGAGCTGGATTTTGCCCAGGCACTGAAAAGGACAGCACTCAGCATGCGTAGCTGGCTTTCTTATATTTTAAATTGCCATTGTACTATAGAGGTTGTACAGTATGTTATAGGTACCTGTTTGGTACACATACTGTAGAGTAGGCTAGTATGAATGCCATACTATTTCCTATGTAGCTCAAAAGGAAGGTTTTTTTTTAAATCTAGAATTTAGTATGTAATATTTAATAAAGCAGCATGGATGGAATAAATACTATTCTGACCTGGTATTTGAGTGGTACACTGTGGTAGCATGGGTTCCATAATCTTTTTCTTACAACATGCTATACTAACATATTATTTATTACATGCACACAATTCTGACACACTATTTGGAGCAGCATAATGTCATACTACGCGTTCTATTTTCACTTGTATGGATGGCATACTACAGTATATTAACATACTACTAGTACAGCTGCACTAAATATCAAATACTATTTAATGTACTATGGGCAGCATATTATATTGATGTACTGTTTAATAAGATAGTGTGGATATTGATATAATTTCTATATTATTTAGTACATCATACTATTAAGTACGGCAATATTGATAACACACTATACAGAAATGCTGCTTAGTATAGTAGTATGGGGTCTGGACTTTAGTACCTTTACCATTTGCATGACTACCACATTTTTCTGCTTATACGGTATTATATTGAAATACTATTCACATAGTATGCTAGTGTGGTTCCCATAGTACTGTAACATATTACAGCAGTATGGTTAGTGCATTATACTGATATCCTATTCAGGCCCGTAGCATGGTTTCCATACTCCTTTAACAGACTCTTTAGTACAGAAGTATGGGTGGTACACCCACCGATATACTATTTAGTATGGTAATGACTCTCGTACTACTTCAACATACTCTTTAATACTGCAGTATTGATAGTACACTATACATATTTATTATTTCATATGGTAGTATGGGTCCCATATTGTTTTATCATACTGTTTAGAACAGCAGTATAGGTAGTACACTAGAGCACAATCCTGTTTAGCATTGTAATATTGATGATGGTAGTATGGTTATTATAGAGTACTCATTAGTACAGCAGTGTAGATGGTACAATATACTGATACTATGGCTTACATACTACTTTAACATAATCTTTAGTACCGAAGTATTGATACTATACTGTAGTATACTTTAACATGAACTTCGCTTCAAATGATTTGACTCATAGGATGCTCTTTGTGTGTGTGTGTGTGTGTGTGTGTGTGTGTAGCAGTGACTTTGAGTGTGTCTGATAGATTGAGTTGGGATTCTAATGACTGTAACCTGCCTGTCAAGTTTTCCTGTCTCAGGATATTCATTCAGGAATTTTGCCTATGTGTGTGTGTGTGTGTGTGTGTGTGTGTGTGTGTAGGTCAAACAGGCTTAAATCTGTACAGATGATTTGTGTGTGATCCGTTCTTCCCAGGTACACAGTGTCAGAGGATGCTTAGCTGACATTGACAGTGTGTACATACACACGACCCTCACAGCATGGAGACTTTATCCACGATGTGATTAATCATCTCGGTAGGGTCAGGAGGCATAGCTTTGGGTGTATTTATAGCAATGTTGGTAGGAAATAGGTTGAAGAAATCATTAGCATTCATATATGCGCATGTATTTTCACAGATACACTTATCACAGCCTGGATAGTAGACAGAAGGCGTACTCCTGCCACTGAAACCCTGAACAAAATGTCCCCATTCATTTTTCATTACTTTTAAAAGGTCTTTTAATTAAGTAAATTCTCTGTAACAGTTTAATTTAGTTAGCTAATGTTCAGCTAGTCAACTTTCTAGCTAGCAATTCTTCAGGTAGCTCTACATAAAACACAAACAGACAATCTCAATGTATTTGCTAAAAGAAAACAAAAACTTAAAAACAATTTGTAAGCCAGCTAGCTCTAGTTATTCTAATCTGACAGGATTCATGAGATGATTACCCCCCTTCACCGCTAACAATAGCTAGGTTGCTAATTTGACGGGATTTCCGCGAAAACTTTAATTTGAGTGATATTATGACTAAACTCATCCTATTTTTGAGTGACCTTCATGTTAAAATGTGCATAAACTTTGAATAACTGTTTGCTAAATAAGATGTATAACTTTTAGCTAACTGTTAACAGGCTCTGTGCTGCAGTGTATGAACTGTATTTGCTAGCTAGATGTCGCTTAATCAATTTAGCAAGAAAGTGCGCTAGGTGATTAGCATTCCTAGCAATCATAACCACCATACTGCTTGCTTGATTGTGAAGAATTTGGTCGTTTATCTACTGACGTAAAACTCAAGTAAACTTTAATGTTAGCTTTCTGACAGTTTTTAATTTAAATTTTTTGCGTGTTTATTAGCAGAAGATTATGGATTTTTTTTTTTTCCAACTCAATGCTTATCCTGACACAAACACAGTACACAAATAAATATTTGCACTGGAATACACAATTTAGCGGAACCAATAAATTCATAGATGTTAAGATAATATGCAAAAATTGAGATTTATTACAGCGGAAGTGTTTTAGCAGGGGTGTATAGACTTTATATCCTCTGTACGTTTAAAAGTGAGTGAAACCTTGACAATTCTTCTGAGAATCGGTCGCTAAATATAAATAACTAAAGAAGGTTTACTGGGGGGAACTATAGTACATACCGTGATATACAATAGAACCGCAGACATTACCATAGGACTTTATTTATTACTATAGGATTTAACACATTACTTTGGTGAAAATCATATCTTTTTACCACAGTGGCTACCCAAGTTCATCAGGTATAGATTGCACATACTGTATCATATATATTGGTGTGGTAACCACACCACCACACAGGACTAAGAACATCTTTTTAAACTCCCAGCATTGACTGGACAATCATGGACACAATGAACACATTCATACACACTTGCACTATATATTTATATTTTCATTTCTGGACCATTGCACAAGACACTTTAATAAGTCACTTTTTATGCATATTTGCACAACCAT
>JAOVVA010000031.1:14764154-14776444 GCA_028565275.1 Leiocassis micropogon
AAGTTAGACAGAGAGTTCTGCTGTACAGAAAGACAGACAGACGTGTACGTGGGCTTCAACCTCAAATAATAATAATATCACTGATTACATTAAAGATCAGCAGATTATTTTTAGCTTTAAATTTTTTAACTACTTCTAGAAACTCTAACCATTAATGACAGGTACTTATGCTAGTAGATTCTAAAGGAGAATATATCCAGAACAATGAAAACATAGCAGGTTTGAAGGTTCAAAGAGTCAAAGTATTTGTAAAGGTTTGAAATTGGCTTTTACGAATGACAGCTTTTGTCATGCATCAGATCTAATGAGCTGATTAAGGGTGCCCAAACTTTTGCACAGTGCCATAATAATGTTTTTATGCATTTATTTTTTGTTTAATTTATGGCATAGGAAGTAACTATGGATCAATGTGTGCAGAAAATATTGATCATTTTTTCCCATTTCCAAGAGAGACTGTGTTAACATCTTTTCAAAAAAAATTACCAAAATATGTTATGTATGTTATGTCACATGTAAAAGAAAAAAGAAATCAGAAATTATCCTCATCTGACAAACAAAAAATTTTAATCACCTGAAACAAACAAACAAATATTCGCTTTAATTAAAACGTCTAATCACTTAAAATGTTTTGATTTCACACACGACATGTTTTTGGACATATGTTCACAAAGACCTGAATAAGCAGTAATGTAGAGAACTGTATGATAAATTACTGCAGTAATTTATGGCAGTAATCTAATAAGGTGATCTAAGCTGCCATGCAAAGCAGCTGATCACTGCTTTATTACGCTGGAATGACTGAAGACATGTAGGCATCCTTTAACTGTACATGCACATACCTGCCTGTGGATATCTTATCTCAGTAAACGGCTGACTTTCAGTGCACTTTGGCTTGCGTGTCCGTGTGAATCTGCCCGAGTGATCCAGCTGGTCTGAGAAGACGTGCATCGGGAGAGTTTATATGCTGGTGTAGACCTGCGATTAGAATTAACACTCGAATTGCCATCTTAAATAAATGAGAAAGGGATTTAAAATAAACAGTGTAAAGATGTCATAAAACTAGTGATGTGGACAACAATTATTCAGATTGCATTCATTATTTTTTTATATTATTATTATTATTATTATTATTATTGTCCTAGTCAATAGCCATTTTGATTTTGGTGCAATAGCAATGTATTATTATTATTATTATTATTATTATTGTTGTTGTTGTTGTTGTTTTTGTTGTTATTGTTGTTGATAAAGCAATCAATTAGACACCAGTGGCAAAAATGTACCCTTTCTACCACATCATAAATCTATTTTTTACTGTAAATATTGGAAAACAATGATGGAGTCAATGATTTATTTACAAATTTGTATTTAAACTTAAAAAATGTTTTGTAGTATTATATTCAAAGCCAATTCATGCAAATTCATGAATAATAATAATAATAATAATAATGCAGTTTTTACATTATTATTATTATTATTATTATTATTATTATTATTATTCATTTATTTTATTTTTTATTGAAGATGACCATATTGCATTTATTTATTTATTTACGTATCTACTTAAGTATCATTTAAGTATTTGTAATTTAATTTATATCATACTTAAATTATACAGTATAATTTTCTCTTATATCACATTTTATTTCTTGATTTGAATACTCAAGCACCATTTTTTTTTCATATTTAATTTATTATTTTAATTTGAAAAGATTTATATTTCAGTTTATATTGTGCTGTGTATGGCTGTGTATGTGACAAATTAAATTTGAATTTGATTATCCTACTAGTAAATATATGACCCCTTAGTGGTGAACAAATACTCCTTGAAGCCTCAGGAAATAAAAAAAAAATGATGAAATAAATCCTATTTAAACTCTTTAAAGTTGGGATAACTGTGGTTTAGTAACTCCCGCTGAATTAAAGTCATTGACTCAGGGTGACCTTTGGTCTATGCATTGTGTGTGTATGTGTGTGTGATGGGTGCAATTGATTAATCATCCATATCTTTGCATCTGATGTCTTGCGAGTGTGCACTAAGCTGATTAACTCATGGCAGATAATATTCAACCAGATACTATTCAGCCTCCAACGTATGTAACCTTTAAACTTCAGCCTTCCATGTAGGAGGTCACGAGTCCAACTGCATGTGTATATAAACCTCTGGTCTGCGCCTGAATGTTCATCATCAGATCACCACCTCTAAGGTAAGAGCTTGCAAACAGCACAGGGAGGAAGCCGGAGGAGCAATTCGAACAACTTTAAAACACTGCAGCTCTTCTCGAGCGCAAATTAATTTTGTAGCGACGCATCACTTGTAGCCCATTTCAGTCTTAATGTTTAATCTACATAATTACTAACAAATTCAATATGGTTAGTCTTTATCTTTAGATAAAAAGAACTGTTCGTTTTCATGTTACAGCTGAATGTCTGTCCAGTACTTAGATTTATAACATAAATTAAGATTTTTAATATATATATTATTTTTCTAGGCTCCAACATGAAATTCGTGGCTCTAGCTCTGACCCTGCTTTTGGCTTTGGGTAAGTGCGTCTCATCTCCTCTTCTCTGGCTTTGCTTTCCTTTGTGTTTTATGCCGGACCAGATCACTGGAGGTTGATATATTTTCAAAATATTTTCATTTTCTGTCAGAATTGAATTCTCAGTTTTTGTGATGCTGATCACACAATATGCAATTGCTACCAATTGTATGTTACCATCAAACAGACCTTCTTTCAACTTTTTGGCAAATGTAGAAAGCTGAAAAAAAAATCACTGGGGGCACTCACCACTAAAGATGTATCTTTAGTTGGCTTGTACACTGACTCTCCAGAGGTCTAAAACACTTTTTTGTTTGTCCCCAGGCTGCCATGCCCGCACCCTGCAGGCCGATGCTCCCACCCAGCTGGAGCACTACAAGGCAGTTGCCATGGTCTACCTGGACCAGGTGAAGGACCAGGCCTACAAAGCCCTGGAGCACCTGGAGGGAACCGAATATGAGCAGTACAAGTAAGCTGACTGTGATTACACCTAATTCAAACATGGTCTTCGAAACCCAGCTTGTTTTGCTCGGGTTGATTAACTAATATATTAAGCAACCAAATTTAGAATGAAGGAGATTTGCTTTTGAAGTTCTAACTAACCACATGTATTCCTTCTCCTAATAAGAATGAAGCTGACTGAGAGCCTAGACAACTTGCAGAAGTACACAGATTCCGCCGCCCTGAAACCCATTGCCGCCCAGCTGACTCAGGGAACCCAGCTTGCACGCGAGTTCATCCTGAAAGAACTTGATGACCTGCACAAAAAAGTAGAGCCACACCGTGCTGAGCTGCGCCAGTCCATCCAGAAACACCTGGACCAGTATAAAGATCGCCTCATTCCCATCTTCCGTGATTACCTGGCTGATAACCAGAAGGAGCTCGATGGTCTTCGTCAGAAGCTCCAGCCAGCCCTCGAGGACCTTAAAGCCAAGCTGGAGATCAACTTTGAGGAGACCAAGACCAAGCTTTCCCCCATTGTTGAGACTGTGCGTGGAAAGCTCACCGAGAAGCTGCAGGACCTGAAGGACCTGGCCAGCCCTGTGGCTGAGGAGTACAAGGAGCACATGCTGAAGGCTGTTGAGGATGTCAAGAGCCAGCTTGCACCCCACACCACCCAGCTCCAAGGTCAAATTGAGCCCTACATGGAGACCTTGAGGGCCAAGTTCACGTCCATCTACGACACTATCACTCAGGCCTTGAACGCCTAAATATGGCTTCTGCCAGGACTTATGTTTTCTAAATCACACATTCACGTAATCACCTTTAAGATTGTGTGCTGACGTAAGCATTCATGTTTATGGGATGATGCAAAATAAAATATATAATAATAAAATGCTGTAAGTCTCTGTGCCGATCTGTAAGTGGGACCAGTTTTGGAGCTTTAAATTACTTTTTAAAGAATAGTGATTCTCTAAAGATTATTTAAATAGCAATAAAAATCATGATTGCATCAGTGTGGAAAAATATAAACACACATACTCGCTAAACACACGCTGCTTAAAACAGGCTTCTAAGACTTTGGGTAATGAATTTTCATTGCGAAACAGTTTCGTCGTACGACTCGCGTCGTAAGTTTATACGTCGAAAGTCTGATTCTGATTGTCTTTTAAATCGCATGCAAGACTATGCAGTTCATTTGACCACGGTATCCTCAGAATGAACAAGCATAAAATTATAAAAAGATCCATTTCCTGTATACTGTTGTGTAAGGAAGACTCATATTGATAGATTGCTGCATCAAGTTTCCATGGGATGTTCACGCAGCCTTTTTTCTGTGCTAAAACAGTTCCTCAAACCACCAATAGGCGCTGACACCAATGGACAAATAACAATCCCCATGGAAAATAAACACGTCTACAGCAGTGGTCTCAAATCTTTTTTTGCACCACGGAACAGTTTTATGCGAGACAGTTTTCCACGGACCGGTCATCACGCGTTCGTATAAAAGCATAATAAAGTGCATGATAAATACAACATACCATAACACAGAACCAGTGTGAGCTCTGAGCTCGTTTCCCTGTGACAAGACGTTCCCATCTAGAAGTGCCACCCGAAGTGTATTCCTCATGTCCAGTCTGCTCCGTAATTGACTTTTCGTTGCGGTCACTGCAGACAATCCCGTCTCACAAAAGATAGATTTTTGGAAAAGAAGGCAGGATATTTAGTGCTTTGGTGTCTATTTCAGGAGGTTTCGCCTAGATTTTAATCCCGAAGGTCAGCAGAGTAGAAGTTGCTTCGAACACACTTTTAATGCCACATTTATTCAACAGAGCGGGCTTTTAACATGTGAATCACATGTTGCGACGTGCAGACAAGCGAATGGGAGACGATTTAATAATTTTTTTAAATAAAACACTCTGCAGACTCCAATAAATGGAAATATGATCAAATATATATTTTTTTTCATTCTATCTGCGGGGCCCGGTACCAAATCATCCACGGCCCAGTACTGGTCCGCGGCCCAGTGGTTAGGGACCACTGGTCTACAGTATGGTACGCTTTTAGTCTCATTACTTGCATTGCAGGTGTCAAGCAGTTAGTTGTCTGCTATGTATCACTTTAGCTAACCAGCTAACTGCAATCGATGTAGTTTAACTTATCACAAGAAATGTAGGAGTTGACATACAGTACAGTACGATGATGTGTAAGGTACGGATGACCAGTTAAACCAAACGAAATGTAATATTATAACATAGATTAATGTTAATCAAATCTGATGTAAATCTGAGCTGCTCACTAATCTGGATGTTTTGTTCCCAGAATGTGTTGCTTCTCAACATGATATGATTATCATGAAATCATAAAGTGAGTCTGTTAAACATTACCGAGAAAAGAAACAAAAACATGCCTCTCATATTAATAATCATTTATTTAAAAAAAAAATCAACATAATTAGATTATAGAAATCTCTATATGGTTTCTCTCTCCATAAAAAGAAAAGATAAAAAGCATGTTTTTATTCATGTATTGAGTTATTTACAATGAAAAAAATAAATTCAACTGGGACAGTTTTTTTGGGGAGAAAAAAAGGACTCCCAGCATGCCTCGGTGGTGTCTTTGATGAACTATGTCTGGAGATCACATGATCTTGTACGCATCATCATATGCCATGTGGGTTTATTTGCTGGGACAGAACGGGCAGGAGTTGTTCCTGGTGGACTGCAGCCACACACTGATGCACTGAAACAATAAAAAAAAAAAAAACAGCATTATCTAAATCAGATAATCCACACCTTGTTTTCTACAATCCTAGCATGGGAGCACAAAACGGAGTTATATCACGCTCACCTCTTTGTGTAGCGTATGAGGACAGTTGGTGTGGTACTGGGTTCCGGGTTCGACCTGGTTCTGACACATTAAACACAGTTTCCGCACAGTTGCAGCTTGCTGATGGGGGAGAAAAAAAAAAAAAAAAAACAAAGAGCAGAAGACGTGTCAGAGAATACAGGTGGTTACGCAAAGCTCAAAAATGTAAAACCTTCGCTACCTAGCTTAGGCAGCGAGCTTACAAGACGCTACAGTGTACTGAATTGCCAGTGCTGATATAGCAGACATAATAAACATAAATAACAAAACTGATACAGCATATAATATGGTGCCTAATACTTTTGCCCACTACTGTATATATTTTTTAAATGGCTATTTTTTAAAAGGCGGAATCGACAACGACAAGTCATCAATCAGTGTTAAGTATGCGACGTGATGTAATCTTTCATGAAAAAGCAACACATGATTTGGACTTAATTGTCTGTTTAGTGGATGGAACATGGTGTATTATGGTGAACAGCTACCTGTGAGCTTCGTGGCTGGAAGCCGTGAGTGCTGGGAGCGTGGACAGAGGGACGTACGGACGCCGCAGGATGGACAGGACCTCTGTGTGCGTGTCTTGATCCTGCAGGAGGTGCGATGGGGCCTAGAGGCTGAGACAGCAAGGCGTGTGTTTGGAACATGAAGAGAAGAAAAATAAATTCAGGATTCGTGCTATGTGCAGACCGAGCGTGTGTGTGTGGCCAAATCTAAAACCCCGTCTGGTTAACGTGTGCTTACCGGCCGCTCGTTTTGTGCTAGCTTCTGTTCCACTTGATGCTTGATGTCCTCTATAGACATGCCGGACATGGTGCCACGCTCACTCTTAACCTGCTGCAACACCGCCATTATTTGAGGTCTAGCACACACAAAGGAAAACATGACGCACCGGTGAGCGCAAGGTAAAATGAGCATTCGATCTGTTTAACCTACAAAAGGCTGAATACGATCACCAGCACCTGGTGCACTGCGGGAACTGGGTCCCCAGTATGTCCAGCAGCTTGTCCAGCTTTCCCACGGGTTGTGGATTCGACGGGAGCGCCTGTGAGGCGGGGATTCGTACCGTGGCTGCTGGCCCCGCCCCTTGAGATGGTCCTGCCGATGCTGCGAGGCTAATAGTAGGAACGGCGGCAGCAGGTAATATGTATGCGGGGTTAGCGTAGGGCATTGTGGGGGCGCGGGGGGCGGTGGGCATAGCCAGTCTCGGTACAGGAACGATCTGTTCGAGTGTGTGTGGTGCGAAGGCCACAGGGTTTGGTGTGGAAAGCAGAGGAGGGGTGGATCTCTGGGGTGAATGAAACTGAGGCTGGGTCACCGTAGGGCGGATCGGAGCACACTGTGTGAAATTCAGCAAATCGATCTAGAGAGGGAGAGAGAGAGAGAGAGAGATTTAGTCTATCATTTTAAATGTCCAGAGATTTAAAAAATGAAGGCAACGTAAACACAAATATTTACCGTGGTTATGTGTGGAAGATGAGGAAGGGTGATTTTAGGCAATCTGTCAAGCTGCTGCCCCTTGTGAAGCTGCTTCAGGTTTTCATTAAACAAGGACTGAAATATAAGTGATCACATTTTATAATTAACATATTAACAATGTACTATCTCCACCCCTCATCTGTTGAACAGGCGCACTATCCTAGACCTCACCTGTAGACCAGGTTCGCTAGACCTGGCCTCACCTGAACTAAACCCACCCCTCACCAGGAGACCGGGTGAACTAAACCCACCCCTCACCAGGAGACCGGGTGAACTAAACCCATCCCTCCTCTGTAGACCGGGTGAACTAAACCCATCCCTCCTCTGTAGACCAGGTGAAATAAAACCATCCCTCCTCTGTAGACCAGGTGCACTGTCCCCACCACTCACGTGCAAACAAGGTACACTATACCCAACCATATACCCTCGAGTCCTGGTGAATTATGTTAACCCCTTACTCGTAGTGCTGGCGCTCTAACACGTACACCCTCACCTGGAGCTTTCCCAAGTTGCTACGACCCATTGCCACATTTTTCTCCCATTCGATGCGATTCCGGCTGCTGTGAGGTGACGTGTTCGACCTGCACACAAAGCAAACTTTTTCATTAAGACACAAAGGCAAACACACACAAAGCGAGTAACCTATTAGAATTTTTGTCACTCTTACCTGAGAGTGCTTAGATATCTTTCTGCTTCTGAAATCCAGTCTTCTAACTGAGAGATTACGAGCTCTCTCTGAGATTCTAAAGCAGCGATCTACACACACACACACACACACACACACACACACTTTATAATTTATCCTATAATAATCAAACATGGCTGAGATATGACCACCACAGTTCCGTGTCTCGTAACAACTTTAGTTTGTTTGTTAGAAGGTGGTGGTGGTCATGTGGGTTGTTTGCTTGTTTGTTTGTTTTTTTGCCTACCTCATCTTTCAGAGCTGTCTTATTGGATTCTTCAACTTGTCTAGAGAGTCTCTCCATCTCATGCTGCAATGATGCAATCTCTTGTTCCCAAGTAGCCCTGTTGCAAAAAAACCACACACTTGATAAAAATTAAGACAAATAAAAACTAAACATTTAATAATGACAAACATATCGGATAGATTTTGACCTTCTTAAATGTTGTTACAGAGCTAAATGTTGTTTTTGGTAGAGAAGTGAGTCAAAGTAACTTCCTCTTCTGCTGTTCTGCCTTTTTCTCATTATTGTTATTGTACTGAAATACAGTTTCTGCTGAACTTCTGCTCCGCAGCTAAACAAGGACCACAACTGAGTTCGGTCTGTTTTTAAATTTGCGGTCTTCCCCAAAGCCTTACTTTTCATTTCTTTGCTCTTCTTTAAACATCCCCAGTTTTGTGTCAACCTCCTCCATCTCTTGGGTCAATCTAAAACACAACACACACGCAGATACACGTTTTAACGCTGAACACTCAAAGTCAAACGATTAAAGACTTCCATCTTTCTATCCTTTCATCCTTCTCCTCAACCTTTTCTTCGTCTCCAGCTTTATATCCCTCTCGGCGGTGAGCTCCTCGACTTTGGCGCTGAAGTTTTTCCGCGTTGTCTTACTGCTGTTTAGGTCCAGTTTCACCTGCACTGACTCGATCTTATCTAGGAGCGCCTGGACACACACAAAATGAAAATCAATAAATACGCACATAATTCACGTCTCAAAGACAAACCCAGCACATCATGAGATCGACTCCTGCTCCAAAATACGATGAGAAACCAGACCCGATGTTGCCGCTGCTTGTCCTCTCTCGCCTTCTCCAAACTTGCAACGTGGCTCTTGCACTTGTTCTCTTCATCAGCCTTCTGTTCCTCCAGAAACTCGCACTCCTCCGCCAGCTTGGTGCTCTGTTCCACAAGGACGCGCTACATGAAAAGAGAAAGAGAATAGTATAATAAAACCGTACCACATACTAACTATTCGATTAATGCACATTAGAATTTAATTTAGCGCTATAAAACCAACTAAAGCTAAATAAAACTATCTTACCATTAGGTGTTCCCAACTTTCGTTTGTGTTGACACATTTTTCTTGCGTCCAGTCATCCGTCTGTGTTGGAGACAAAAGCATGCGTTTGATACGCAAAACAAGGACAAAGGACACAGCTGTAGAATTAAAGCCATTTACATAGTTATCTGATTATCTAGCTGATTATGTAGCAAAGGATCATTGTTCATTTGATCATTGAGATCATTTACAGAAAAATAGTAAACCTGTATGCAAGTAAATGTAGAAGTCCTCAATTTACAATTTTACTTAAGAATATCAGCTTACAGTAGCCTTAAATGTAAAGTTTGTTTTTCTGTCTCCACTTCCGATCTCAAACACCTGCTACATGATTAGGGAAGGCAAATCCTGCATTTATTCATAATAGTCAGCAGGTGATGATAAAACTGCTTCGAATACTACGCACTACTCTGGTTGTGTAACGCAAGGCCACGCAGGAATGGAGCGAAGTAGAACGTACAAGTACTGGTTGTAAGATAAAGTGGAGTAAAAGTACAAAGTACCCGCTAACAAAACGACTACAGATACCGTACATGAAATGTGTACTTAAAAACAGCAAAGAAGTAAATGTTCTTGTTCACTGTGCAACTTTGCATTTTTCTAACATAGCGAGAATAATAAATGAAAAATAAACACTAGACATGGGGGAGATCGATTAAGCCATGTATTGCAAATGTCTTGTGTGGCGATTCACGCATTTTCATGGCGTTACATTATTGAGATCTGCCTTTTTATTTCTCAAAACTCTGAATCTCAAATCCACTCACTCGCACGCTTACACCAGTCTCAAAACGCAGTAAGCGCTCATTAGTTAAAAAAAAGTCGCTGAAAGACCCGCGTGCCTGCGTTAGAAGATATTTTGGGTTGTTTGCAAAATGCACCCAATGGAATTTAATATACTCCTTCAAGGAGATTTACCCGATCACCACCAAACCGGGCCAGTATACTCTCAAGAGATTGAGAACGCAAAATTGCGAAGGAATTTTCGATATCTAAAACGTAACGTACGTCATGACAAACATTGGTGACGACCTGCAAACTGTTACACTGCCTACCTGTTTTTTTAGGGCCCAAGCACTGACGTCACAGCTCTGAAAGTGCTGATGTCATGTGCAGGGCTCGATTGTTCTAAAGTTCATTGGCCCCAAGAACTCCTATGACGTCATGGGGTGTGAAGGGCCCTCTTGTTCTTCTACCCCCCCCCTCCCCCACATTTTATATGTATATCCATGTATATAAACACTTTCTGTCCAATCAGAGTCGAGAATTCAGCAGCACTGTGACATTCATTAGACAGGTTGTGTAAAACCGTTGCCAGGTTTCTGTTTACAGCTCTGGATTATTATTGATGATGATGATGATGATGATGATGAAGTTTACCCACCTGAACCTCCCGCTCTGTGGTCTCTGTATTACTCGGCATTGTATTCACTAGTCTGTAGTCATCCAGCAGCGCTTCCGGTATAATAACCGGATACGGAAAGTACGGAAAACCAGGCAGCACGTCCCAAAATGGTACAAGACTGAAAAAAAGAAGCAGCCTTGTGTTTTCCTTTTATTAAATCATAAACGTGGACGCTCTATGTTTATACGGTTTACTTACCCGATTTCCGGGTAGCGTAAAATCTCGCGAGATTTAACAATCTTAACGGCATTACGAGAAAAAAATATATTTGTTGTTTAAAAAAATGTTGTGTAACAATCATAACTATGTTCTTATTCATATTCAGTATTTATGGATTAAAAAAAACTTTTTAGTTTATAAGTCAGAACCTGAAATTCTTGCCGCTTGAGTGAATCGTCCAATCAGAAAGCGAGCTGAGCTGAATTTGACTGCACATGCGCGAGATTTTGTTACCTTCGACGTATTTTTGTTGTTGTTGTTGTTGTTTGTTTTTGTGAATGAGTGTTGCCAGATGGGTTTTTTTTTCCTTTCCTGCGAATACCCTTAAATTTCCCACTTATCACAACTTTAGCCTTAAATGTTCACACACTGCTTAACTTTGCTGATGTACAGTACAACAAATCCCCAAATTTACCACGTCAAACACTTCTTAACATGTCCACTGCATCCCAAAGCATTTCAAAGGCCCATTACATCATTACGCTTCCCAAATGTCTAACATATCTTCAAACTCCCAAAATTCGCAATGTCTTTATTGTCCAAATGTACTCAATATTCAGCACCATCTAAAATCTACTAAATGTCCAACACCATGCCAAATGTACAGCACCCGATGTCCAGATACATCCCAAATGTCCAAACTATCCCCAATGTACAGCACCAAACGTCCGGCATGATACCAAGTGTACTAAATTTTAAGACACCATGGAAAATTTACAGTTTTAAATGTCCGTCACCATCCTAAATGTAGAGTACCAAGTGTCCAGAAGCGTTACAAATTTAGAGTACCAAATCTCCAGCAACATCCCAAAGGTACAGTACCAAATGTCCAGGACCATCCCAAATGTACCAAACCAAATGTCCAGCACCATCTTAATTGTACCAAATGTCCAGCATCATCCCAAATGTACCAAACCAAATGTCCAGCACCACCTGAAAATGGAACAAATGTCCAGCACCATCCTAATTGTACAAAATGTCCAGCACCATCCCAATTGTAAAGTACCAAATGTCCAGAAACATCTCAAATGTACAAAATGTCCAGAACCATCTCAAATGTACTGAATTTCCAGCACCATCCCAAATCTACTAAATGTCCTTCAACATCCAAAAACTAGAGTACTTTACAGTATGTCCAGCATCATCTTAATTCTACCAAATGTCCAGCACCGACCCAAATCTACTAAATGTCAATCAACATTCTAAATTTACAGTACCAAATGTTCAGCACCATCTGAAATGTACACTACCGTTCAAAAGTTTTAGAACACTTGCAAATTTCTTTGTTTTTGTTTAGTGATTTATTTTCTACATTCTAC
>JAOVVA010000031.1:14778699-14794070 GCA_028565275.1 Leiocassis micropogon
CTTCCAAGAAGAGTCGAAGCTGTTATAGATGCAGAAGGGGGACTGGTTTAACATTGAAGTATATGTGTTTGGATACAATGTCAGGAATGTGATTGGCCAAATACATTTGTCTATATTGTGTAGCTAGCATGTATGGATGAAATATTAAATATGAATTTAAAGGTCCTGCTACATTAGAAATTACATAAGCATTTTGGAATTGGGAACACTTCAGTCATGTTTTATTGCCTTTTACCATACCTGTGCAATGACAAAAAAATCTAATCTAATCTAATCTAATCTAATCTAATGTTTTGGGAATAGCGTAACTAAAATTACACCATAACTAAAATAAGTAGAATGCTATTGAACTTTTGTGGCTTTGGCTATACTGAAAAACATTGAAAGTATACATATAGGACAACATGAAAGTGTAACGATGGTGGAAATGACCCAAATGTATAGAAATTATCAACATTTCTCTCAGATATGCTGTCAAATTACTGAGAAAATGAACTCTTTTTGAAATTAGGCTGTAAACAGACTTAGCATAGATTCCTAACCAAACTCCGATGTGGCACAGCTCGTGAACTCATGAGCTGAGGGTAAATCTTGACTTTTTCATATAATAAATACCAGAAGATTATGTCTGTTCATAAAAAAAAAAAAAAAAAAAAAAACATGTGAGCACACAGCCTTGTTTAAATGGTGTTCCTTGCTAGCTCATAAACTTTTCCTCATTTACTGCTAATAAAATTGACCAGCAAACAGATGTGCTCGCTAATCTTACTCAACAGGCACTCACTCTGAAAGCGCAATAAAAGCATTTTAATTCACCAAATGGATTGGAGCGGCATCAGTGAAGAAGCTTTATGACACACACACACACACACACACACACACGCGCATACACACAGTCACAGAAACAAAACTGTACTTTTAATAGGCTAATAGACAAGAGCTTCAACTACAGTTTATATTAAATAAAGGGAAACAAAAAAAGACTGTACAGTAAATAGATAAACAAATATGAATATTTAGGACAGGAATCTTACATTTTGGATAGGATTTTTTTATTTATTCAATTTCTTTGATGTTTCATGTATTTTGAAGCCTGTGTATTCATATGATTGGGTTTTTACGCAATATGTCTGTAAAGATTAACTGACAACAAAACAGAGCAGGTCCGCATGGTTGTTTAGTGGTTAGCACTCTCGACTTGTACCTCTCTGTGTGCATGGAGTTTGCATGGCAAACCATTCCGCAACTTGTACATGTTGATCGTCGGAGAACAGTCCACAACATCGCTGGTATTGTCGGTGTGTCATACGGAACAGTCCAGGCGATCCTCACGTGTGATTTGGTCTTCACAGTGGAAGAGCCCATCATCTCCAGAGGGGAGGCAGGTCCGCAGCTCAACCAAGTGCATGCACATATTTTTCGACATTTATGGCATTGTGCATCGCGAATGCTTCTGCCAGGGAGGACGAACAGGAAAATCGATCTCATCTGTGATGTATGAATCTTAAAACTTCTTGATACCACCTTGTAGAACTACAGAAGCAAGCATCAGTGAGCAAATGTAATGTGGCTGATGGAGGATGTTCGGTATGCCTGATTCACATGCAGCCATTAAGTAGCTAACAATATACACAAAGCATATTGGATCCACCCCATTATGAGCTTATGTCATAACCTTTGTTTATCTTTCTTCCAGTGTGTATGTGTATGTGTGTGTGTGTGTTATAAATAAGGCTTACCTGTCAATTAAGAGGGATGCTCCTAATCCTTATACTGCAATGCTTGCAGCAGAGGGATGCTGTGTGTGTGTGTGTGTGTGTGTGTGTGTGTATGTGTGTGTGTGCACGTTTCCTCCCTCCTTCCCCCGATCTCAGTGTTACCATCCTGTGTGTGTGTGTGTGTGTGTGTGTGTGTGTGTGTGTGTTTGCTATGACGTAACCCAGAGAATAAGGAGGAGGAGGAGACAAGGCACAGCCCAGCACAAAGCATGACATCATGGTCACTGTCTCACTGTCTTCCTCGCCATGTTTTTCTTTCCATCTGTGTGTGTTTCTGCGTGTGTTTGTAACCATCGCCTCGATTTTCTCCTCAATTTTCTTCTCAATTTCTTCTCCCTTCCTCTCACTCCTTCTGCCTGTGCTGTCTGTTTGCTTGTCTTATTCTCTCTCCATCATTCTCTCTGCTGCCACACCCTAGTAAGTCATTATACACACCAACACATGCGCACACACACACACACATTCAGGAAAGAAGAGAGGGAGAGAGAGCAATTCTCCAATCTTTGGTAACTCAATAATAAAAAACAGAAACAACATCAAAGTAGTCAGAACTTTGATCTTATAATTATAATTAAATGTTTGTTACATAACAGTAAACAGCTTTTTCTCTCTCCAGACTGGAGTGATATCTGTATGTGTAGAATTGCCTCGATATACAGTAGATGCTCCAGTCTGTTGGCTGATTAAATAAGAACAATAGCAACCAAATAAGAACCATTAGCAACCAAGGTATAGAATAAAAAAATGAAAGAAAGTAAGATATCCATAGGGGAAAAAAGAAAGAAAAAAAGAAAGAAAGAAAGAAATTAGTGAATCAATCAAGCAATCCAAAATGAAAGACAGAGACAGAAAGAAAGAAAGAAAGAAAGAAAGAAAGAAAGAAATCCAAAGTGTAAGAAAGATAGATAAAAATGAAGTTTACAAAAATGGGAAGAAAAAGAAAGAGACACAAAGGGTAAGAAAGAAAACAACGAAGGAAAAAAAACAAAAAAAGAATAAAAAAAAAAGAAAGAAAGAGAATTATCTGGGGACAGCTAATCATGCTGTTCATCATCTGGCTTTGGAACGGTGGGAACTTTAGGGGTTTGGGCTACTGACCTTTTGGCTCCTACATCACAGGTTTATGTGGCCGAATGGCAATAAAATAAGACGTTCCGTCTAGTACCGGAGCTTCAGTCCACATGTTCAGTAAGCAACATGACCTCAACTTTTCTCACTGTCGTCTTGCACAACCATCCTGAGCCTGACTCCCTCGTTCTAACAATAACAGATCGGGAATGATTTTACTCAACACCATCTGGCAACAATGACTTGGCCCAGTAAGTCTGCACCAGGCAGAGCAGAGGCTTAACTGAAACCAGGGACCGAAACTAAGTGAGACAGCACTCTTTCCTGCTCAGGGTCATGGTGGATCTGGGGCAAATCACAGAACTCCTAGATGTGAGGCAGGAATAAAGTTGGAATGAGACACTGCTTCATTGCAGGGCACTGTGCACACACTCGTTCACAGCTAGGGGCAATGTAGTGATGCCAATCCACCCATTGGCATGGTGTGAGGTGGGAGGAACCAGGAGAACCTGGAGGACATCCAAATAGTGAAGCCTGCTCTACCAGCCAAGCATGTCCTTGTGGTAAAGGTAGCTCAATGGTTAACATTTTCTTCATGCTTGTGAGTTTGTGTCGTATCGTTAGTTAGACCCCGAACCCTGAACTTCCCTGACCTTCTCATCTTTTTCATGTGATTACATACTGCTTCATTTGCTAACAGTGCATTATACTACAGAGTGCACGTCAAAGACTGATTTCTCTTTTCAAGTAGCTTATTAGCTGCAACTGGCTACACAAATGAGAGAAGACGTTTGTAGACTTTCCCTTTTCCGTAGTATCACGGGATCTTATGAAAACCAAACCTGTCTCTGGATTCATTTTGCACGCCTCCGTTGCAGAACGCTTGGGTGCAATGTTGCTGAAGGAAATTCCTCACAATCTGTTACTGATTTTTCTTTTGTATTTTCACTTCTGGCACTGCTGCTTTTCATGCTTAGGAAGCGTTTAAAGTGCTTGGACAGGCACTGTACTGTACCTTCTGTACTTCAGGAATGGAATGGAGTGGCCTGGATGTTTTGGAAAATCTAAATGTATTATATTACTAAACCTTTTTGCGTAAACTACTTTTGACAGGAGCCAAAATGAAATGTGATCTTTAAACCTTCGGGCCGAGAAAGCAGCGAAATTCATACAATGACCTCTTGTGGCCATTATAGGCATTGTTGAGTGACTTACCTCAGTCCAAAGAGATTAAGTGAAGAGAGGTTGAGGTAAATAATGGTAGTTTTTACGTTGGCCCTCGTTTGTCTGAAAACTGCAGCACCACAGATAACAGTTTGAGGGTTGTTTGGAATGTTCTTAGAATGTTATGTTTTTTGGTTCCTAGAGCATCCAAACTGTCCATTTTTCTTGAGGTTCTGAGAATATTGTAGATAATGTCCTGGAAACATTTTTGATAAAAGTCCGACAACGTTTTGGATCATATTCTGGCAATATTTTGTATAATGTTCTGTTAGCATTTTGAATAATGTTCTCTAAACATTTTAAAAAGGTTTGTAAAAAGAGTTACAGTATATTTGTAGGTTGCAACAGTGCCACAGGCTCTGGGTCCAAGTTTTAATCCTCCCTGATCATGTCAAAAATTCCATTAAATGAGATCTCATTGCAAACTTCTTCTCAATTCTTCTCCCAAACACATCAGTTCACCTAAAGCTTGTTAGCAAGTGGAATCATGTAGAAGTTGTTCCCCTAACTAAGCAGACTTTTTTACGCATTTGAACGAAACTAGTGACCAAACGACCTTGACTGACATACTCACTGTCTCTCTCAGAGATGCACGACCCATGTTATGCCTACGCCTACCGGCATAATTTTGTTTTTTTTGTTGACATTGGGCTAAGTCAGCTCTATTCCAGTTGAAATGAAACTCGAGCACAGAAACGCTATAATCTAGGTGTGGATTTGTGGGAACATCTATGCACTGAATGTGTGCAGGTAAGATAGATAAGTACAAGCAGCCATACTAACAACAGCGTATACAGTAAATGTAGTCTTCTGAAGTTGAAACTAAAGCAAATGAATAAAGAGGTTTATGCCGTTAATATTGAGGAAAAAAATAGTCCTAGCCAAAATAGGAGCCATATTTCCCAATAACACTAGGGTTTCAAAACCTTTTTTAATAGATGCCGAGGTTTGTACAACCAAAAACTAGGTGTCCATTTTAACTACATTATTCAGTGGTATAAATGTTACCAGATGTATCAACTGACAAGTTGTTTTCTTTCCAGTACAACAGTTGCAGTTGTTGAGGGTTGTTAGCTTCATTTTAAAAATATAAATTAAAAAATATCCAGTTCGGGAAACTTATGAGTTCCTCTTTTCCAAAAAGTGTAGTTTTTGTTTGGATGGTTTCCATGCTTGTATCTCGCAATGTCTTGGACAGGTGATCCACGATTACGTCTCTCAGCGTATCTCTGTTTACATACAAGCAAGGTTTCTCATTACCTCCAGAATTTATGTTTAGCTTAGCAATCCAAGATCTAGTCTATAAATACAGGCACTGGTATTGAGTCTCCATCACACCTTCCTTGTTGTTCTTTCCTTTCCCTTCCATGCGCTAATTCCTGTAAACCATGGCAAACTCCTATATGTGTTGTCTGTGTGCTGATGAGCTGCGGGACCCTGTTACCATCCCTTGTGGAGATGAATTTTGCCTGGAATGTATCAAGATCTACTGGGACCAGTTGGATCACCTGGGTGTCTACAGTTGCCCAGAGTGCCGGGCAACCTTCACTCCTCGTCCTGTCTTGCGCCGCAACGTGCCCACTGTTAGTTCTCGTGAACGTCACTCTCCCTCAACAGCGATAACACCCTTTTTAGACCTCAAGAGGGACATGTTGTGTGATTTCTGCACAGGCCCAAGGAACCGGGCGGTCAAGTCTTGCCTGGTGTGTCTGGCGTACTTCTGTGAGATACATGTCAAGCCTCACTATGAGTCAGCCACATTCAAGCGGCACAAGCTGGTTGATGAGTTAGGGCAGCTAGATCGTAAGATCTGCCCACAGCACGAGAAGAGCCTGGAGCTGTTCTGCAGATCAGATCAGATGTGTATCTGCGTTCTCTGCACAGTGAAGGAGCACCGTGGCCATGACACAGTCAGTGCCGAGGACGAACGCGCCGACAAGCAGGTAGGGCAGTTTTTATAAGAACTGACATTTAACAAAAAATTCAAACTAACTTTTAGATATAGCTTGATCAAAATTTGCTGGTTGGAAGGAGATTGTAAGAATTGCAAACAGTTATATAACAGCCATATTGGCTAGGACTAGAATTTCCTACAGTCTACTTGAGCCTTCAATAACGAAATGAACTCCATATTAACTTCAACTGTTATATTGAACTTCCAGCCGCCTAACACACAGTATGACTGCAGATCAATTCCTGCTATCCGTTATTACCCAAATGAGGATGGGTTCCCTGTTGAGTCTGGTTGCTCTCAAGGTTTCTTCCTATTACCATCTCAGGGAGTTTCTTCGGCTTCCTCATCAGAGACAATCTAATGATTTTGATTCACACACATTTTTCACATTTCATACAAATTTCCATGATCTTTTGATTGTGTAAAGCTGCTTTGCAACAATGACGATTGTTAAAACCGCTTGTCAAATAAAATGCCATTTAATTGAAATATTGCTTAGTGACTAAATGGCATGCGGAAACATTTAAGCATTGGGCAATGACAAAGGTTCTACAGTCTTCCAGTTATGTAAATAAATATGGCAAAGGTATAGAAAAATGTACAACTGTAACCTGATGGCTGTACAGTTCCTGTGATCAACTAGCATCCAAGATGTATCCCGATGTTCCTGAGATTGGCTCCAAATCCACCATGAACCTGATCAGGATAACAGCTTAATATAGATAAATTACATGATAAAAATCACTATCGATTGGCAAAGCACAGTACATTCTCATGGGTACAAATGTTCTTTAGAAAGTGCTGGTGGTGACCCAGTCTGAAGTCCAGCATGTTATCCAGGAGCGCATGAAAGAACTGCAGGATCTCAGACACCATGTCGATGTCCTAAAGGTGAGTTTATTGACTGCTTTCAAGGACTTTGCTGCCATCTGTTGGTAGCCATGCATTGTTTGCCCACTTTGATGTCTAATGCCTACAAAAGCAATTAAGTATTTAGACTCCAGTCAAATAAATCCAATAAAATAACCTCTTTAAAATAGCCTCTGGTTGACTATTCATTATCTACATTTCCAGGCAGCCATTTGTAAGCCATTTAATGCATCAGACCAGCCCTGAGGTATGAATAATGAAAAATGAGTTATTAACTTGTGCTTGCGTTTGCCTCGTGGCTTTAGGGTAGTGCTCACCGTGCCCAAGAGGCCAGCGACAAGATCTTCAGCGAGATGCTGCAATCTGTGGAACGCTGGCATGCAGAGATTTGCCAGCTCATTCAAGCTAATCTGCAGGTTGCCATGGCACAGGCAAGGACTCTGACTATAAAAGTTCCCAGATTGGTTATCAATTTTTTTCTTAATGATCACCTTAACTGAGGGAACAGATCTTTTTGAAAAAAAAAAAAAACACACTGTCTAGATTAACAGTCTTATTAATTAAGACAACAAACAGTTATTATAACTGTTTGTACCCTTGTACTCTTTCTGAAATGTGGCACCTGTTTAATGCCTTATATGGATTTATCTACACAAATATACATTTTTATGTATGTATAAAAATATTGCCAGGCTGATAGCTATTTGGTGCGGCTGGAGCAGGAGATCATGGAGTTACAGCGGCGTGATGCAGAGTTACGGCATGTACTTGACACAGAGGACAGCATCTATTTTTTACAGGTACACCTCCACGTTCCTGAGCTACACACAGATATCTCTTCAGACACTAATACACAGCCACCTGAACCACCCTTGGATAGATTTAGAAACCCCAACAGATATGTGCTTGATTTATTTCTCCATTCTATAGCAGTAGGAGGCTTGGGTACTGTTACTAAATACATATTTATGTACATTATAGATGCTCGGTTTTTTCCTTACACAGAAGCTATTGGTAATGACTACAATGTTTCCTATTGGATTAAGACTTCGAATTGACAGTTAAACCCATTATTGGTGCAATCAACACTTTTGCAGACTTTTCCTTTGATGTGCATTGCCCCAGAGCCAATGGTGCCCAAAGTCCTGATCAACCAAGAGTTCTCTTTTAATGATGTAACCAAAACTGTGACGGACATGAAAGAATACCTGGATGACATCTGCAAAAAAGAGCTGGACAACTTATCTAAAAAAGGTGACCAGGGAAACACTGGTTTTTGTTACATAGCATGAGGAAGTATTCTTGTATAATTCAATTTTTTTGGTCCCCCACCCATAGTAAGTGACATGCCGGTGTACATGTTAAACCCCAGAGTTGGGGCTCGATTTAAAGGTAAGATGACCCAAATGTCCCTTGTTGTTTAGCACTCTTCTTAAAGGATTTGCAAAAAACATACTAACATGTTCATTAATTTATTCAATTGTTGACGTTTAATAAATATTTTAGATAGCGTTTCTTTTACACCACTGAAAGCTGACCTTCAGGAGCCCAAAAGTCGAGCGGACTTCCTCAGATGTAAGTCGCAATTGATTCCGCTTTAGTTAACTTCGCATTGTTGGATTAGATTACTTATGATATTATCATATTCAGAACTGGGCTGTAATGCTCATTGCCCTCATATAAGATTTTGTATCGATTTTGTACTTTGTACAAAAGCGGCAGTGGCATAACCAGTCAAGTCTAAGACGATTCATGGTAAAGCTGAACGATTTTTAAAACTTTGCCCCAGTAAGACCATGATACAGTTTATGAGGACCTGGTATTAGAACTTATTTTACTTATCTCTGAAATGTCTTCATGGTAAACAGATACAGTGAGACTTACCTTTGACCCCAATACGGCCTATAAGGAGTTGCTTCTATCCAACGGGAACCGCAGGGTCGTTCGAAAACGCGGGGGGCATTTTTACCCTGATCATCCAGAACGCTTTGACGGCTTTTGCCAGGTATTGTGTTTGAATTTTGGCGATAGAAGAATAGTTTCTTATTCTTTTAATTTGATTGTAGTCAGTTGTGGTTGGGTTATTTCTTTTTGTTTTACACAAATCATTCTACAATTGACTTAATGAAGTTTGAAATATTTTGTTCTCTTTTTCAAGTTGAAAAATTGTATTTAATTACATAATCCTGGAATTTATCTGGTTTGTCCCAGGTCTTGTGTGCTGAGGCTTTGAGTGGCTTCCGGCATTACTGGGAGGTGGATTGGAGCGGCGAGTTCTCCATTGGCGTCACCTACAAAAGCATCAGCCGCAAAGGCAAGAACTCACATTGCCTCCTCGGTTACAACAACCAATCCTGGAGCCTCCTGTGCTCCGACTCTGGATACTCGGCCTGGCACAACAAGATGGATAAAGATGTTTCACGTGTGCCCATGGCCTCAAGGATTGGTGTCTATCTCGATTACGCTGGTAATTCAGTGTCTTTCTATGCCGTGTCAGAAACTATGGAGCTCATCTACAGGTTCCAGGCCATGTTCTCCGAGCCAATATATGCCGGGTTTGGAGTCGGCGCCTCTGTAACGTTGTGCTCACCGGAAAAGATCACAGAGCTGTACGCCTGAGGACACCATCAAGCTGAAACAGAATTATTCCTGTTTTCAGCAGGGTCCAACACTAGATCAAGTCAATGTTCTTGGAAAATCAATGACTTCATAACAGTCGAGTTCTACTTGGAAACTTCTTATAAAAGAAAATCGTAAAATGTAATTTCTTCGTCCATTAACCTATTTGAATTAGCCTGCTTACTAGGCAAAAGAGTAATGTCAGCTGTCATGGTTTATAAGCTGGGCTGAAAAAAGTACGAGTAAGTAGTTAGGTGAAAAGATAAGAGTTAGGTGCTCTAGTGAGAGTATAGACAATGTGTCAAAATCTTACTTTAAAAACTTTCTACCTTTGAAAAACATCCTTCATTCCCTGTACATCAGCTGTATGCTTGACACATGCTATAAAGTTTAGTAATTAAACTAAAGTAAGATACCCTAGAAATATTTATCTAACATTCATTATATAGAATCTGATTCGCTACCTATGCTAGGTTAATATGGAATTAGCAAAGAAAGCAAGGTCATTTTATATAGTCTTTGTTTACTCATATTATTCATATATTTGTGTTGTTTTGTAGCATTTTTAAACTTTGACAAAATTTTTACAATTTGTATTATTTTACACACGTTTTTATATTAAGCAAAAACTTTCAGGAACCTTATTACAAGTCAAAAGTTTGGACACACCTTCCCTCTTAAGGGGGAGTGGGGAAATTGCTTATAACTGTTGAAAAAAGAAAAACAATGAATTAAACTTGATTTTTGCTTTGTGATCGTTTTTATTTCCCAACGAAAACATTAAACATTATAATCTTCAACCATCACCCATTATAACATACAATGGAAAACCGAGTAACAAATCCAATAAAAATTAATAAAACAACTAAAAAAAAGAAATTAAAACAAACAAACAAAAACACGGGGCTGATTTTAAATCACTTATGTGCACGTGTTAACAGAATAAGGAACATTTAAATGTACCAACTTTGCATATATTCCAATAATCTCAGAATTTTGTGCGGAAGTGCTGCCTACATATTCAGAATCTCAAGGCTAGTTTTTATTGTTTATTTTGATTATCAAATCATCCTTCTTTCATATTGACATACAGGTTTTCCATCTGCTTTCCATACAACAGTTCATCCTCCGTTCCATCCATCAATCATACGCACGTCTCTCTTTTCCCCCAGCTTAAAATTTGTATTTTTTTTTTTAGCATAATCTCGGGTCTCAATCTGTATCAAACCTACATTCAAAATTTACAGTTTGATGACAAAAAAATTTTTTAATGCCTTGTACGTGTTTGGTCGGTTTTCAAGCTTAAATATTAATTTGTGCTACAGCGCAAAACTTTTTTTTTTGTTTTGCACCGTTGTTTTTATTTTTTTTTTCTGTAGCTGATGGGATTTTTGAAAAATCCAACTAAATCCTAAAAAACAAACTCTCCTTTATTGATTGGATCTTTTTTTTTTATTATTAAAGTCCAAATCTACATAATTATGCTTCATGTAATTCACACAAAACATGTAATTCACACAATTTTTACACCTTTATATGTTTTTTTTCCATTTTGATTATCTGGAAGTTACAAATTCTAGGTTCAAAGTGGAAATACGTATTACGTATAGTTTCTTAGGAGGCTAAATTTGGGAGTTTTTTGGGGCGGGACTAAGTTACAAAGAGAGAAAGTCTGAGTAGGCGCCATAACTTTCAGAGCTTTTTCAGAGCTTCATCTACACAGTTTTGTAGCGTTTAAATTTTTTACAGAGTTTTCCGCGGACTGGCCCGATTATGTGGTGCGGGAAAAAAAAAAAGAACTGTTAAAACTGATACCATGTTTATTCATCTATGGATGAACAACTCGTAAAAATAACCACCTCAAACTTTTTCTCTAAAGAAAAAAAAATTAATCACAAACGTCCATTTTTATTGTACTTTTTTTCTACTTATATTATTCTTCCCCACCAGAAATAATACACCTATCTCAAAAAAAAAAAAACCTTATATAAATCAAATATACTTTATAAATCCAACACACACACCTCCGAAGCTGCAACAGAAACGCTATAAATATCATTATATATATATTCCACGGCTTAGAATATCCTCTTGCGTCATTTATCTTAAGGCGTCATCTATACACGGGTAAAGCTTAAGCTTAAACGCTACTACTTTGGCGTAGACTGCTACCGTCGCGAAACTAGCGAGCGCTCTCTATCGCGTGAATAATTACTGACTCGTTCGACATCAAGAGACGGAATCTTAACTCGAGACCTACAGCTGGGAAATCTGCATGTTTTCCCACTTATCACTTAAACAGAAAGTCCAGGAGAAATTAATACAAAAGACAAAAAGAAAAGAAAATACTTATCTTGTTCAATTACACGAAATCTAGTATTTTGTGTACTGCAGCTACACGGCGAAGGGTTTATACACAACACACACACCTCACACTGTAACTTCTGACACACTGCTATCTGTTTAAAAGAAAAGAAACAAAGTGAGAAGCAGGTTTGATGGATATAAAGCTCAAATTTGACTCAGAAATGCGCTTCAATCTTTTCTCATCCACTTTCTTTTTTAAAGAAATTATTACTATTAAATGTTATCATAGACTGAAATAATCAGAAAAGTAAAAAATTTAATTTAATTAAATGCCTGAAAAGCTTTCACTTAAGGATGTTTTTCCCCCAACACCATAAAGCATGAGCTCCACACACACAGGTCTTTAAAACGAGAACTTGTATTTTCTTAAGGACAAATTCTTCAATCATAAAAGTCACCGTTTCAAGAAAATTCATCTCTTTTCCCCCCATAAAACACAAACAGTTCAAAAATGTAAAAATTAACTATTAAAATCAGCGTCAATAATGAACATTTGTTTTTCGTTGTTTTTTTTAACTACTAAAACTTATTAATGACTTTAAAAACAAAAAAAGATATCATTAAATGTTTAAAATTAACGTTACGTTTTTTATTTAGAAAGGAATCAGTAGTTTTAGTGTTTTTATGTTTTTTCTTTTTTCTTTCATGCAACAGAACAAAATGTTAATAAGAGCAATAATGATGATAAAAATAATACATTTTTGTTGGGTTTTGTTTTTGATCTCAAAACACCCATGAATTTTTTTTTTTGCTTTGGTTTCAGTCCAAGAAACACATTTGCCGCACGCCATCGCGCAGCATTTGAGCTGAAATGCAAGGCTAGGAAGGTCAGAGAGAGAGAAGGAAGACACTAAGAGCTGCCACTGCTTCATCTTTAGCTTAAAAACAAAGCACATAAAAGCATAAAACAGACGCTGCTGAGGATTTAGAGGGTTTAGTGTAACGCTGGAGCGGCTCCGCGTGCAGTCCTGCTCGTTTTACTGCACGGCGAAAAACTCGACAGTAAGCATTAAACTGTACAGCGTAGCGAGGTCAAACCTGTACCACTAATCTCACACACACACACACACATACACACAAGTCAGCCCAGGCATGTGCGTCTCGATAGCTACTGCACCCGTTTTCCATTGATGATGACATCATCGAACTCCTCCTGTGTCGAGAGAGAGAGGGTGATTATATCGTTTGTAAAACGTTATAGGATTCTCTGTAATAAAAATTTCTTTGTGTTGTTTAATCATTGATTTTTTTTTTTTTGGCCCTGAAATTAGCCCCGCCCCCAACTAGAACAGAGCGGTGCATATACTAGGAATAAACTTTTTTTTTTGGTGACTAAATGAAAAAAAAACAAAAAATAAATAAATAAAAATCATGCCCCCCCCTTTACATTCAGCTCCACCCCCTTTCTTCAAATAAAAGGGGGAAAAAAAGTAAATAAGGTGTTAAAAATAACCGCTACACCGCGTGCAGCTCCCTCACCTCGTCGCTTTCTCCGTCCTCTTCCCCCTCCTCGTTGTCCACGTCCTCGTCATGAGCGTCGGATGCTCCTGCACGCCGGAGCAGATCGCGCAGACGTGCGTCTGGCCTGTAGAGGGCGCAGTAGAGCGGCGTGTGTCCGGAGTAAGAACGCTGATCCACGTTGGCGCCGCTCCGAAGCAGCAGCTCCAGCGCGGGGCAGCTCTGGTGCTCCACGGCCCAGTGCAGCGGCGAACGACCCGCACCCTGATCCTGCATGCGGGGAAGGATGCGGAAAGGTTAGAACGACGTTACTGTAGGTTTAAAATAAAAAAAATAAAATAAAAAAAAACGCGACGTGGGGCCGTCTCTTACCGTCTGGTTGACGTCGACTCCGGCCTCCAGCAGCATGCTGATGATGTCACACCTCCCCTTCTGTACGGCCATGTGCAGGGCGCTGAGTCCTACAGAGAGAGAGAGAGAGAGATGATAAAGCGAACTTTTCCTGTTGACCATGAAACCAGTCTGTTGCTCTTAAACTCATGTGTACATGTTGGTGTGGGTGTGTGTACCTGCGTAGTTGTAGATGTCGAGGTGTTGAGGCAGAGTGCGCCTCGAGCCCGTCAGCTCCCTCACACACTCGGCGTGCAGCTCACTCACGGCCAGGTGCACCGCAGTGTTGCCTCCTCTCTCCTGCAGCTCCACACTCGCCCCGGCTCTCAGCAGCGCGCACACACACTCGCTGCGTCCCAAGATCACCGCCATGTGCAGCGCCGTCTGACACACATACACACACACGTTAAAAAAAAGAAAAAAAAGAAAGCAGTATAAACGGAAAAGAAAGACAGGTATGCGTGTCTCACCTGTCCCAGGTCGTTCTGGATGTCCAGGTACGGTGTCCAGGTGGGGTTCAGGGTGACGAGCTCCAGCAGCTGATGGAAAAACTCCCACTGCTCGTGGATGAGCGACAGGTGCAGCGCCCTGTGCAAAGGAAAGAGGTCAAAGGACAGGTCAGAGTACAAACGGATCAACCCCAGGATCACCGTTCTCACTGCTGTTGGTAGTGTTAGTGGTGGTTGTAGTGTTGATGGTGGTAGCAGTGGTGGTAGTGTGTTACCCTTGAGCGTATTGATGATGGTATTGTCATTAATGGTGATAGTACTGGTGGTAATGTTAGGTATACTGGTGGTAATGCCGGCGTCACTATTGATGTCGTTGTCGGTGTTAATGGTGGTAGTGTTAATGCTGGGTGTATTGGTGGGGTGGATATTGCCAATATTATTTGTCTTGTCGGTGTTTGCGTTATTGGTGGTGCTAATGTTAGTTATACTATTGGTGGTAATAGCAATGCTTAAGGTGTTGCTCATAGTTTTCGCAGTGTTAGTGATGGTGTTAGTCACGCTAACGTTAGTGGTCATTTTTCGTGTTGGTATTAGACGCAACGTTGGTGGTAATGTTGGTGTTTTAGGAGCATTTGTGGAACGGAATGCAGCAATTCACTAACGACAGTCACCTTCGGATATCTAGTCAGGTAAAATACACACACACACACACACACACAGGCCACAAAACCGTTCCAAAAGCTGTCAGGATTTAAGAAGAACAAAAAAAATGAAACACTTAACTGTAATAACTTTAATGGTAATGTTGGTGCTGGTTGGTGTGGTGATGCTGATGGTTCTGATAAAGCTGATGGTGTTGTTTCTAATGTTGGTGGTCACAGTGGTATTGCTGACGGTGTTGGTTGGAGCACTGGTAGTAGTGGTAAGTGGTGGTGACTGACGTAGTTAGTGGGAATACCGATGGTTTCATTGGTAATGCTAATGGTTATGCTGATAGTGTTGATGGTAATGTTGGTGGTAGGGGTGGGCGATATACCGGTAGACACGATTAACCGGTAGAAATTTGTCAACCGATAGAGATTTTGTTCTATCGTCTTAATCGCGATTGAGATCACAAGACGTTGCACGTTACGTAACCACGCAATACACATTCACTTCTATGGGAAGCCAAACACATCTAAAGTGGGACGAAAC
>JAOVVA010000031.1:14798618-14814975 GCA_028565275.1 Leiocassis micropogon
TATTAATTTTGCCAAATGCCTAAATGTAAATGTAAATATTATAGTATATTGACTAATCTTGACTTATACTGTAGTTATGCTATATTTATGATTCTCCTTTTAACACACAAATCCATACAGAACTGCTACTGTAAATACAGGGCTTGAACAGTAATACTGTATTTGCTCTAGATTTTATTCACACAAGATTACAAGCGTAAAATGGCTAATGCCTACATGTTTTCTGGTGCCAAAAACAACTCACAGAAGATATCCGCAAACAAAAAAAAATATTCTTAAAGAGAATCATTACTGGTGAACAGACTGAGAGTAAACGGCAGAGTCTGGAATGGAATCATCCTCAGTCGCCGAATCCAAAAGTTCAAAAGGTTTCTGTGATTCTCGTGGGCCAGAAGTATTGGAACATTATCAGGAAAAAGGTTCGACAATCAGCAGTGCTCGTTACAGTGAGACGCTTATGGAAGAGCTGAAGCCTAAACCTCGGATTTAACCCAGAGGACTGTTAAAGCCCTCCCTATAGTTCTGATCTCGCTCCGTTAGGCTTTCACCTGTTTGGTCCCCTGAAAGCAGTCCCACGAGGATGAAGATTCACTTCTGATGAAAAAGTGGAGACAGCAGTGCATTCGTGGCTCGGAGCTCTGCCTAAAACATTTTTTAATCAGGTAATATGAAAGGACAAAGTGTATTGAAAAGCAAGGAGATTATGTGGAAAAAAATGTTTTCCAAAAATTAATCCAAATAAATTCTACAGACAGAGTGAGGACAGTTTTTGACTTACAGTATGGAGGAAGAGGAACACGATTTAAGACTACAGCTTTGCAAATCTGTTACGTCCAGCTACGTCCATAATGCCCTGAGGAAACTGTCGTTAAATACAATTCAGGATCGTGTCTTTGTATAGATTAAAAATACAGTATGGAGTGCAATGGTATAGTGTATGTCCTCAAATGTGTACAACATCTGTACAACCGGAATGGCACACGCTTATGCCTTTATTGCCCTTAAATAAATAACAACATTGTTATTAATTTTCTCTAAAGTCTATGTATCTCATTTCAGCTACATCGCTATCTGCCCTTGCATGCCTGGCCCAGGACATGTCCCTGACCATATGTCCGTGTGTTAGAGCATGGAGCTGATAGCATGCTGAAGTGTCTGAAACCCAGCTGTCTTCTCTTCACACCCCAGCTTGGAGCCTCACCGACACGCCGAGCGTCCTTCTAAAGTGATTTGTGCGCTACGACACCTAACGCGTGGCTGCGTGCCTCCTGCTCCGCAGACGTACAGTTCCTATTACAGACCACCGGGGGGCAGGATGGAGACGTCCAAGGAGAATGTGGATCTGTAGAAGCTCATCAGATCTGTCACGGATGATGTCATGCTCGCGGGCACATCGGGATGTGCGTTGTGCCGTGAAGAAAAGTCAAACGTTAGCCCTGAAGGTCATCAAAGGACGATGTCGCAAATTCTCATTCCTAACTGTGCTTAAAATATAAACAGGATGAGCTCTGACAGAACATGTTTGAATTGATATCATGTGTGTAGTCATATGGTGGAGCGTGTAATGAAATACAACAGTGTGTAATGATCAGAAGTGCTGTACAAGAAAGTCCATATTTTTGTCTGATGAGACTCAACATCTGCAATACCCTTCTGCATGAGCCTGTGGTGGCTGCTGGACAAGTTAATCAGGAGGAGCGGCTCTGTCCTAGGCATGGAGCTTGGACCCCAGTCACGTCATGGCCGAGAGGACGATGCTGTCTGAACTCAGAGACGCTCATTCAGCCAGAGACTGAAACTTGAACCTGTATCTGAAAGTACTCACAGTCCTGACTTTTCCTTCACATGTTACTACTTCAATATTTAATAAACATGCTAATACGTCAATTCATTTCAATCTATTTATAACAATACTTTTTTTCTTAAATAGTAGAAAAGTTTGTGTAGCTTTTGAGTATCGTGTATGTTTTGTTCCAACATCAGGAGTTATTTCATGTAGTTTGTTATTTAGATTTTGATCCCATTCTGATTATCCTTTATTATTTATGTATACATTTAAAATTGGTTTCACATCTGTCAATGGTAGAGAGTATTTGATTGGTTATGTTTGGATGATGCTTCTTTGGCGGTTTTGTCTGCTTGCTCATCACCAGGGATTCCTGAGTGTCCAGGTACAGTATATGTCCTTAACTTCGATTTCCACGATTGTTGGATGATGTTTTTATATATTTTTTTAATGCTTCTAAAAACCTTCTGTCCATCAAACATATTTTATTTGACTGTAATTCTTTTACTCCTGTTTTGAACAAAAAAAAAAAAAAAAAAAAGAATTAACAAGTAAATTCAAATTTAGGTTTAAAATTCTGAGAAAAAAAAAAGAATCTTAAACATAATATCTAGTTTTAAGTAATATCGAATAACAAAAACTGACTCTCAAATCAGTTGATGTGCTACTTTCATTTCTCTTGTTCTTTCTTTCTTTTTTCATTCCTTCCTTCCTTCCCTCCTTGCTTCTTTCTTTTTTTCTTTCTTTCTTTCTTTCTTTCTCTCTACATTGCGTCGTGTAAGTGTATAATGAAATGAGAAAGTGTATCATGGAACAGTGTAGTCTTTAATATAAGAGTATAGTGCGTAATAAAATAGTGTAGTCCATAATGCGTAATAAACTAATATTATAGCGTGTATAGTGAAATAGTATTATGTTCAGTGTGAGAATGTATTTATGGTGTGTAATGAAATAGTAGCGTGAACACAATATAAGATTTTACACAGGTTGCACATAACGCCAGTTTTAATGAATAAAATTGATCCCTCTGTACCGTCTCTCTGTCATAAATGTCATGTCATGAGTTGGGGACATGCTTTCATTGTTTTTGGAGATGCAAACTCATCTCAAGATTTTGGAACTTTATTGCCTGTGAAATTAGCACCATTCTTAAGATAAAACTGAAAGTGGATCCTGGTCTTTTTCTTTTGGGGCTTCCGTCTAAAAGACAAGCAATGTCACTGTCACTTAACGCAAAAGGTTATAGATTGCTAGATAAATTGCTACTCGTGGCAAGAAAGTGCATCCTTATTAGATGGATAAAAAACACTCCCCCGTCTGTCACGCAATGGTACAGAGAGATTTTTGCAGTTTTGCCTCATGAGAGGCTGGCAGCTGTGCTTAGGGGGAATATAAATAGCTTTCAGAATGTATGGTCCCCTTTTATAGATCACATGTCTCCAGATGTGAGGAAAATGGTTCTGTGTGTCAATTAGGGTTTTGGGGAGGTCAGATCCCCCCTAACCCTAACCCTAACCCCCCCACAACAACAAAAAATCATTAAAAATGGTCCTGGTTCGTTCGGGGTTTTTTTTTTTTTTTTCTTCTTTCTTTTTTTTCTTTTTGTGTGTGTATGGTTGTTCTAAAAGACATGCCTTTATTATAGTACTACGTTACTGGATTTGGGGAAATGTCTCCTTTTTGTGTGTAGGTGTGCTTTTACAGAGGATGTAACTGTTGAGTTTGGGAACTATTCAGGCACCAATATTATTGCCTGTAGATGTTATTATATTATTATTTTACTTAACTAAGTATTATTATTATTATTATTATTATTAATTATTTTATTTTTTTACTTATCCTTTTTTTTTATGTATTTGTTATTATTGTTTATGAGCTGCTTCTGTATTCTGAAGTGAAATTCATGTCACGATACCTTAAAGACTTGCTGCTAAGTGAAAGCACATTGTACATTTATCCTGCCAATACTAAATAAACATGTCAAAAAAAAAAAAGGAAAGAAAAGAAATAGTAGCGTAAGTGTAAGAGCGTAGTGTGTAGTGTACTGTATAGTGTCTGAGTGTATTGATTTCAGACTTCAAGACATAGAGCCTCTACATCAATCAGATGTTTTGAAGGTTAGTGTGTGTTTACATGTATGTGTGTGGGTGTGTGTCTATGTTTTGCATTCCTGAATGAATGTCACTGATTAAAGTAATAGCACCCAGGCTTTCTCTTTCTCTCTCCCTGACTCTCTCTCTCTCTCTCTCTCTCTCTGTCTTACACACACATTTTTTGTCTCTGCATTGCAGTTCCTCACGCAGGTTATTCCTTACTCCCCCCCTCCTGCGCACACACACACACACACACACACACACACAGTAACCACCCGGAGAGAGAGAGAGAATTTGACTTACAGTAGTCTGAAAAGGTTGTTCTTATCTCCAATATGAATAATCAGGAAGCTGAAACACGGCTGGAGTGTGTGTGTGTGAGTGTGTGTGTGTGTGTGTGTGTGTGAGTGTGTGTGTGTGTGTGGTATCTGGTCGGTGGGTGCAAGTGTGAAGTGTGAAGTGATGCTCTGTATAATGAATCAACATCTCAGTTTGCTATCACAGGCAGGACATACTGTATAGGAGGGTTAAATTCAGGTAACATCAGGTTTATTAGATTCATGTGGGTCAGAACGAGGAAACATTTAATGAGGACGATACTGTAAATCATCAGAAATGAGGAAAAGAGGTGAGCATCAATACCAGGAAGTACAAAGATGTACCAGGCCAGGAAAACACATTTTTTGGCTCGAGTTAAACCGATAAATGATAAGAAAAGAGACAGGACAGGACACTGATCAGCGATCGTTTACGTAACAGGAAGCGCTTTAGAAATGTAAGAAATGTCGAAGGTTTAACAGTCGTAGCATCAGATGGCTACGAGGTCGTGTCAGTGCAGTCCGTTTATAATATCATTTAGATTCTTTACAATATAGATAGTCCTTACAAGATATCATTTTGATTCATACACATTCACATTTCATACAAACTTCAATAATTCTTTTGATTGTGTAAAGCTGCTTTGCGACAACGTCAATTGTTAAAAGCGCTATACAAATGAAATTTAATTAAATTGAACAATGTTGATTCGATTGCGATAAAACAAGCTTTCTTAGATTTAAAAAAAAAACAAAAAAAAACGTCCCAATAAGCTAGAACCTGGGGGACGTCCCAGTGCAGCTAGCAGGCGGTCGGTTTCGCCTGTTCGCCTGCTCTCTGGTCTGCGCTCTGGATTGGCACCGATCAGCTACGTCTGATCCGAGACCGCGCTATCCCAAGTCTCGATACAGAGCGGAGCTTAATTCCCCGTCCCCCGTTTAGCAAGGATGGCATGCTAAACCTGTTTACTTGACTTCTCCAGTTCGCTAATGTCCCATGTCCCATGTCCCGTGAGACGTTACGGACACCCTGTAGAACAGGACGCAAGAATGTGAATCGACACGCATCACTCGCTAAGTTGGTTCGGTCTTGTGAGGACACGTGGTCCATCAGGTCAAACGTGTCAAACGTACGTGCTCAAATGACCGGGGACACGCGGGACAGCCATCCCACAGGCGCGTACGTGTAGGCGGCAGCGAGCAGGTTATAAATCAGCCTTAAGAGTGTAGTGTGTAGTGAGGGAGACGGGAGGGGTGGGGTAAATCTCTTGCAGCTGATTTCTGCACGCACTGCACTTTTCTGTGGTCATTCCTCAAGAGCTCAGGAGTTACACACTCACACACACACACACACACACACACACACACACACACACAGAGCTCTTTCCTCATCTTACTGCAATGCATTGTGTCCTGGTGTAGCCCGATAATCAGAGCTGTGTGCTGCAGTGCAGAGTTTACAAACCATACACACACACACACACACACACACACACACACAATTTCAACCACATTCATCACAGTGTGATTGACTCATTATATGTCATGTTAACATGCTGCAGTGCTGCGCTGGGGCTCCCTTGTAGAAAATACATTGCATACACACACACACACACACACACACACACACTTACGCGCACACACACACACACACACACACACTTACCCACACACTTACGTATAATGCAATGACGCACAATGCACCTACGAGCACAATGGATAAAAAATTGTGAAATATTGATTGGTAAACCCAACAGCAAGTGTGTGTGTGTGTGTGTGTGTGTGTGTGTGTGTGGCATGCTTAATGTGCACACAAACAATATCATCAGCAATAAAGACAATCAGCTACACACATCTAATCACACTCAATCCATCCTGTGTGTGTGTGCTTATGTGTGTGTGTGCTTATGTGTGTGTGTGTGTGTTTGTGTGCGCGCTTATGTGTGTTTGTTTGTTGTATGTCTTTAATCCAGGTGCTTTAGCTCAGCAAATCTCTACCCACAAGCAAGGCTATATTTCTCTCTCTCTCTCTAGTGCACACACACACACACACACACACACACATTTATTGTGCAGACAGTGCCGCCATCTTGAGCAAGCAATTCACCTTTTTGACCTCCACTCATTTTTAGTGTCACACACTAAACACACACACACACACACACACATTGTAATACATATTTTATCTATGTCTTTTTTATACATATATTTATATGCCTATAATTAATAGATTTTTTTCAATTAAGGACAAAACCATGACAACCAGCAATAAACTTGAGTCATAAATACTAATTAGCGAGTCACAGTTTAGCGATTCGGCTAACGTAAGGAGAAAATCTAGTGCTATTTGGGTTTAAAAAAAACTGCATCATCCCCTCAATTTATTCACTGTATGATGATTCGCCAAAAGCCGTAGCAAGGTCATGTGGGTAAAAAGCACTTCCTGTTCAGGCTACGTCCATGCAGCGCTGCTGCTATAGCTAACCGGCTAATTAGCAGCTGATGAGACCGCACTTGACATCTATTATTGCCGGAGTTCCCTAAGAGAGTGTGCAGATATCAGAAGTATATCAGCGTATAGTGTGTATAGTAGTACAGTTGTAGTATCATTAGTATTAAGTATTAATAGTATTATAGTGTATTGTAATATAGTAGTAGTATAGTGTAGAGTGAAGTGTGAAGTTCATTTTGTGTGTTGTAATAGAAAGCAGCTGAAAGTATGTATACTGTATATAGTATGGTGTGCGATTCTAAACGACAGTGTGTAGTTTACTAGTTTACCGTGCAACCTACTGTACAGTAAGAGTGTACTCTGTTTGCTTTTCCTTAGACCTGTCAGTTTCTGTGTCTGATTCCTCACTACACTCCACCTGTGTCTGACCTCTCTGACCTCTTCCTCACCTCCGTTTGCTTAGATTCCATTATTATCAGATAAGGATGATAGGATTATATTATCTATCGCCTAACAGTCAAAAGAAATAGAGAGAAAACTACAGACAAGCATTTATTATTATTATTATTATTATTATTATTATTATAAGCAGCACTGGACAGGCCACACCCACAAGTCACTCAAATGACTTCTTATTTTTTATTACAAATTTCCAGCACAGTATATTTGGTGACAGTTCGGGTTGATAATTGTCATTTTCATAGTTCATTATGAAAAATGTCGTCTTACAGAACGATCTCACATGTCAGAGCATTCACAGCTGGAGATTACAACTGCATTCTGCATAACAGCTGCATTACAGTATCTCTCTCTCTCTCGCTCTCTCTCTCTGTCTGTCTCTGTCTCTGTCTCTCTCTGTCGCTTTGCAGAGCTTAGAAACAGAAGCGATACGTGTGTCTTTGTGGAGAGAGGATCATCATGTGTTATCACCGCTGCCCTTGGAATAATACGTCATTTTTTTTTTATGGTTCTCTAGTTTAAAACCCATCAACATAAATCCAGCTGAACCCTGGCCCGCGTGAGACGCTCAGGAACGAAAATAGATGCGTTTTTATGGTGTAGCTAAAACAGTACACGGCTGTTTTGTGGGTATATATATATATATATATATATATAGCTGAACACGGAGGCAGCGATTTCTCCGTGTGAGCGGTTTAACAAACGAGGGTGTGAGTTGTGATTTATTGTTATAAACAGTGTGTGTCAGGTGCGATGAGAAAATATGACTGGTTTCAGACTGTCTCATAGTTGTGTAATAAAATAAATCCCAAACATGACACATTTAACATTCTGGGGACAAAAAAACAAAACAAAAATTGGAAGTTAACATACTAACGGGGTGACAAAGTGTTGTGACTTTTAATAAAGACTTTAAATAAATGGAAGATGATTATATCGGTCAAATGACATCACCAGTAGAGAATACCCCCCCCCTCTCTCTCTCTCTCTCTCTCTCTCTCTCTTTCAGCATTTCTGCAGGTAACATTAGAGTAGGTTTGGGCCAGAAGGCATCTCCACGGTAACAGTAGCCATGGTGTTCACTGAGCTCGGCCTCCTGCACTGTCGTACAGGTCTTCAGAGATACACACGGTGAGAAGCATGGGCTCGGTTCCAACATTTTTTCTCAACACGCCCTTGTTGCCTTCCTCTTGAAATTCACCGTCTTCGCCTGTTATTTTTTCTTCTTCTTTTTCTTCTTTACCACTGGTGAGGTTCATTAGATGCACTTTGAACCCTGACACACATTTCTGTCTCAGATTCAGTGCTCTGACTGAAGCCAAGACGGGAGGGCGTCGCTAAAGCAAAGCTAATACTCAACAGCGCTTGATCTAAAAATAATTTTAATAATGATGCTCTTCCATACCATACTGAAATCACCATGGCAACAGGTCAGCCTCATATTAAACATTAGACATTTGAGAGCACACACACACACACACACACACACACAGGCGAAGGTGTCTGAGAAAGACAGAAGGTATTGATATGTTGCAAGACCATTTTACACAACCTGCTGATCGGGCAGTTCTGCACACACACACACACACACACACACACACGTTGGAACATGAGAGTCAGTCCTCCGAGAAGCTCTTCACGAACGGCCCCCAGTGCGCCTTTTAACTCTTCAGAGCTATAACCTTAATAAAATGGAATGAATTATTGACAGAACTATAAAACGCGAGGTCTGTTCACAACGCTGCTTTTCAGATGAATTAAAAATCAACATTGCGCCGCTGATTTCGCCTTAGCCCACTTACCGATTGCAACTGTATTTGCATCTTTTTTAAAAGCAAAGTTTACCCCGCCAAATATGCAAAAACTGAAGAAACAGGAAACAGAAATGAGTAAGAAATTGCGCACAAAAGGAAACCTTTCCGACAATGCCGCAGGTGTCTCCTGGCTAGCTAACATTAGCTAACCAATGAACCGGTACGCATGAGTAAATCGTTAGTTAGTTCCAGTTCTTACTCATGTTATAAATGTGCATTCACTCAAAACCCTGCAACTTATCGTGTTCATGAGTAGCCGCCAAGCAAAAACACATCTGTCCTGGGGTTACACTATCTACGTATTTGTTACAGCTGTAGTGGTTTTTAGCAGAAATGGACCCAAACGTAAGGACACCAGGTAATATTTTTTACAGATTTATTGTAAAAGAATGAATATTCAAGCTAATGAGGGATGAGTAGGTGAAGATGGAGATTTCTTGCAGGCAGATGTTGAAGAATAAGACGTATGAGGCGGTAATGGAGCTTGTACTGTAGTTGTATAGGATTGAGACTGCAAAGTACTACGGGACATCCTTTCGCAGACAAATTCGCTTACGTTAGTAGTATTCCCTAAAGGATCAGTGAAAGAGTCATCTGTTATTACATCAGCGGGATTTGTTAGCTTCGAACCTTTCTTTTGTGACGAGTTCATGTACCGTATGGTACCAAACTCTGCTAATGTATGAGCGACAAGTAAATTACTTTAGACCTCTGCTGACTTTGGAACCAGTACCCAAAGTATGATAAAACCGCACTGAGACTTATCGCTGTGTAGTGATCATTGCAGCTAATAAGGATAATCGAGGTGCGGATGCTAATAGCTTGTATGTACCATACCATCCTCTTGCCTCGTTACACGGTGAACAGGTGAACAGCTGCATAAGAGGCTTAGAGACAATAATGTTTTACTAACAAGCCAAGTAGTCTGATATCTGTTGGTCATACAGGCACGGTGAGGTAGAGGTTAGCACTGTCGCCTTGCACTTCCTTGAACTCTTGACCCTGGTGCGAGGCCACAGTGCTAACAGTACGCCACTGTGGTGCCAAATTTACTTATAATTACTCAGATTATTAACAACCTACGCAATACATTACAAGGAAATCCTATAATAATTCTGTAATTAGTGTATTAGTGTTTGTCTGCTATTCAGGATGAATGTTAATGACGTTTAATCCATCATTAACTCATTATGATGTCAATCACACCATGATGTTTTCTCCCAGGGCAACAATACAGGTGTACTTCACATCACCCTCAGGGACGTTTTGTCTGTTCAGGGAGAGCATAACAAATCATGTGCACACAAATGCACACATGCATAAGCACGCACACACACACAGAAAAAAAGCTGGCACGCTTTGAAGCAGCCAGCAGAAAGAGGAAGCCTGACAGCGAGTAGTGATTAGCGCTCAGGTCAGTGCTAATAAAAGCCGGCGGCCATTTTGGGAAAGCCTCACATGAATTGCTGAGTGCAGGTGTGTGTGCGGGGGGTCTGCCTGGATATTATTGCATCTCAATATATATTTATTTACATATTAAAAATTTCTGTAAAGAATAAACTTTAAGCTCCTGAGATTAAGGATAATGTTAGTTTTATATGTAGCCATGCATCAGTTAGCCGAGTTAATAACAAATATCAACAGACGTCCCACACAAAGAGAGCATCCATGTATGTATGTGTATTCACCAGAATTCATTTGGTTTTGAATTCCTTATCATCTGGAAAAAGCTATTTTAACCATCATGACTAGAACATTGTTAAGGCAAAACATGTGACGTTTATAAGCGTGGAAAAATGACAAGAGGAAGTGATCGAGGCCGTTGATTGAAAAGTCGCCCCGGGGCATCGTACACGGAAATCAGATTCCAATGAAAAACCAAGTGATCTGAAATGCAGACATTAAACAATATGAAATATGAAAAGTGAAGATAAAAGAGGAGACATTACTTTTCTATTCAAACTGTCGAGTGAGGAACAGTATTATGTTCAGTCTGATTGTCTGACAGCTGATAATACAATACACAGAGCTTTGCGAAAGTATTCATACCCCTTCCAACTTCCCAAATGAACTTTTCCACATTTTGTCACGTTGCAAACATAAACTTAAATGTGTTTTATTGGGGTTTTTTACGGGATACAACAACATAAAAGTGTCACATCACTGTGATGTGGAAGGAAAATGATAAATGGTTTTCAAATTTGTGCCATGCATTTGTATTCAGCCCCCTTTACTCTGATAATAATCTAATTAAAATCCAGTGGGACCAATTGCCTTCATTCCACCTAGGTGTAATTTCATTTCAGTATAAATACAGCTGTTCAGTAAGGCCCTCAGAGGTTTGTTGGAGAACATTAGTGAACAAACAGCATCATGAAGCCCAAGAAGCAAGTAAGTTGTAGAGAAGTTTAAAGCAGGGTTAGGTTGTAAAAAAATATCCTAAGCTTTGAACATCTCACTGAGCGCTGTTCAGTCCATCATTTGAAAATGGAAAGAGTACGGCACGATTGCAAACCTACCAAGACTTGGCCGTCCACCTATACTGACCGGCAGGGCGAGGAGAGCATTAATCAGAGAAGCAGCCAAGAGGCCCATGGTAACTCTGGAGGAGCTGCAGAGATCCACAGCTCAGGTGGGAGAATCTGTACACAGGACAGCTATTAGTCGTGAACTCCACAAATCTGGCCTTTATGACAGAGTGGCAAGAAGAAAACCATTGTTTAAAGAAAGCCATAAGAGTTTGTGAAAATTTTTAATATGATTGAAGAAATAAATATGGCAATACCTGCATATACAGGGTGGATGAAAAGTAACTAGGAATTACAGTAATAAAGTCCTCCAGTGTGCAATGCTTTGTCCTGTACAAAAAAGTCACATGGAGTGAGATCTCAACTTCTTGGAGGCCATTAATGAGGTCCCAGCCAACGTCCTGGAAAATGCTGGAGGACACACTGGAGGACTTGGAGGCACGGATTCAGGAGGTTCTCAGCAATTTCTCAAAAAGATTCCTCCAGAAGACTGTTTAAGGAAACTGGTTAACGTTACCGGTGCCTACAGTACGTTGAAATTTTAAGATTTGCTTTAATTTTCCTATGTAATGAAGTACATGTACAATTTGTCTCTATAAATTTGTATTAGAAATATGTTAGTTACTTTTCACCCACGCTGTATATTTCACAAGGTGAACTTCAGAGGAGACACAGCTTAATCAGTTACATTATGTAATTAGAGTGAAGGCACATTAACCAAAACATTGGGATTAATTAAGTAATTCAACAAATCAAATATCCTAAATTTATCATTATTACAGTTGAATAACCTCGATTTCATATCTCATGGCTTTATTAAGCTGGCACAAAGAACAAATTCTGATTCACAGTGTTGGATCAAGTGCTATCCGCTGCTGAATAATGAGTGCGGGAGCCACTTCTTCAAAAACAGTAATATTTAACTACAACTAAACATTTCTAAAAATAATGTTTTTAACATCTATGCAACTTTGTTGTTCTGGTTTAAAGATGAATTTACATTTGTAGGTGGAACCCTAGATGCTTTCATAATAATTTAAATCAGAATCCGACAATTACATTCAGGTGATTGGGGTAATGTGAACGGGATGCCCAGAAAATTTAAGTCTATGCATGGTCAAGTTCTCAACATAATTAGCTTTTCCTGCTAACTATGTGCTCTGCACACTGAATGTTACTGGATTGTCACCCAGTATGTGAGTACAATAGAAGTAATTGGGGCCAAATTTGAAAACCTTTGTTCTGTGCAAAACTGCATTCTAAACTCTAGACTCAAATAAAGCTTCTGCAGTCCCACTGACATAAGGCAAGTTGGTCTCTTTCAAAGTTACAGTATAACATAAAATTAACAGTGTTACAAATTTAAGTCCTTATACTTACTTATACTTACACTAAATAACTTTAAAATATTCCAGGATTTTTGCGCAGATTGAAGGTTGTGGAATTTGGCCCCAATTACTTAAATTGTACTCACATTCCAGGGGACAAATTTCACAGTCACTGCGCAAAAAGAACAAACATTTATAACGACCAAGACCTATGGTAATGTATTCATGTGCACCTCAATTTAGATTTAAGACAGACTTAAAAAATGTGAACTATCCCTTTAACATAACTTTAGAACATACGTCGCAGTACTGTACATTGCCAGCTGGAACAGCCAAACCATACTGCTAAATATTGGTCTTGGGGTGTTCCCTTCCTTGATGGATGTTGCAGAGGGAGGAAATACTTTATTCATCTACCAACTGGCCAAATCTGTTGGCTCGATGTACAGCAGGAGAAATGTCTTGACAACATAAACACAAACACACACTTGCATGCATCATCAAAATGAAGGGAATTTATTCCTTTTATTTTTTTTTCCACATATATATTCATTATAGATATTTTCTTTCTTATAATTACTTATTCGTAATATATGTATTATTGCTGCAATACCAGAGCCATATTCAGCACAGGTCCCATAACCCCATATCTGCATGGTGCTATAGTTTTCTGCTCAGCATGCTTTGGAGTACATAAATAGGGTGCAAATAAGAAAGAAAAAAAAATGTCTTTTGCATTTTTTTTTTTTAGAAAATAGAAACAGCCCAGGACACTGTCTAGCCATTCTAATAATGCATCATTAACATGCCTTGGTATTTTTTTTTTTCTGCAGAAGGCTATGCAAAGTCTGAGGTAAAAAAAAAAATCTTCTTTTATTATGTAATGTATAAGATTCTTTAATAAAGAGCAATAAATAAATACGTAAATAAATAAATAAAGTTCATATTTTCTTCCTTTCTTTCAATTTTTTTTAACAATCTTGCAATTGGATCTTGCAATTCAGCAGCCCATTTGCGGTCCTGTATTTTGGGTCAAGGACAGTCTGCTCACACACTATGGAAATCGAAAGGGGTCACAAGTTATTATTTTTTCCTGAACATTTGCTTTGTGATCTTACTTACTTTAAACGTTGTTATTGTTGACGTGACAAACTCTACGTACACATGTTAACTTTCTTTTAAAAAGAAAACCTAACATCTAAGAGTGACATCTAAGTCACCAAATCGAGAGCTATTATAATCCTAAATCGACAGAGTCTCAGATTGCTACACTGCTCAAGCAACTGAACACAACCTCCATGTACCAACCAGCAGGCACACCAGCAAGCTAGCTGGACAATTCCTCAGACCTGAAAGTGTGAATGCATAGTTTTGACAAAAGTTTAAATGGCAGAGATGAGTGACATGGGTCGTGTGGGCTTTTACCCTTGATTAGCCCCACCCACATCACAACAAAAGGATGGAGACTTTGGCGGAGCACAGATAGCATATACATTGTCTGTTATACTGTATTACAATATAGAATTCCTGTGATTTCACCTGGCTGTGAAATAAACCACCTAGAATAGCTATGTAACATTTATAGCTCTATAGCTCCCTCTTCAACCTGTAAGAGATGGATGGCCACGGATGGCCATCAAGATAAATATTATATCGTTAAACTTCTGAGCAAAATGCGTGAGAGCAGAAACTGTGCTTGACTTGGACATACAGGACCACCAGTTATACAAAGCAGCGTTAAATAATTGTTCAAATAATGCAGGAACCCATAATGCCAAAATATGTACAGAGTTGTTTCTAGGCAGCAGCTCTAGGGCTCTAAGAGAAGTGAACAGAGTAACGAGTGTCCGGTTATTCTTTTTATTCAGGGTTACTTTTAGGGAGATGGATAAGGTGGTGGTCCTCTTATTGCCCGGCTGCTGTAAAAGGGGGGAGGGGCTTGTTTTCATCATCATCATCATCGTCACCATCATCATTATCATCATCTTCTCATTCTTTACTTTCACATTTCAATTTCTGCAATTGTTGTTTCACACAAAAAGAGACAGACCAAGCTTAAACTTGTTGCGTAAGACTTGAAAATGAATAATCACTGAGCAACTTGGTCTCTCTCCATCTCTGCCTCTCAAAAACAGTTCTTTTTTTTTCAACATGGCTCAGTTTGGAAGACATCCACAGGTCTTGGGGAGGCAGACATCCGAGTATCAGTATACTGTTCTTGCATGCGTCTATGTTTTTGAGTCCCACAAAAGTTTCTCTCTTTAACATTTAGGTCCATGTCCCTTAAATCCCATCCCACTTCCCATAGTCCGACCCTGCGAATGATTACCAAGTCATCTCATGCTATCAGGTTATAATCATAGGACGCGCCTTCTGCTTTCGTCTGGTCATCCATGCCCATGCCCTCCTAAGCCCCTCCCCTATTCTCCGTCAGACGTACGCCGACTCACTGCTCTGTGTGCGCCCCAGGTTGGGAAGCGAGGACAAGTGCGAGGCATCCTTCTTCCTGAGCTCGCACACCGACTTCCTACGCTGCTGAGCGCCCCGTACTGCGGCTTTGATCTTCCTCCAGCCCAGGTGGTTGAGCTCGGCCAAGTTTAGCACGACGCAAACGCCGCTAACTGCAAACATAAACACCAGGAAGACAGTTTTCTCAGTGGGCCGTGATACGTAGCACTCGACCTCCTTGACACATGGGTAGCGGTCGCACTCGAACATCGCCGGCACATTGAATCCATAAAGAAAGTACTGGCCAGCAAGGAAGCCAATCTCCAACGCGTTACGGAACACCACCTGGATGACATAGAAGCGTGAGATGCCCTCCTGTCGCCGTGCCTTGACATTCTTTGAGGGCCGAGTAGGCCATGAAGGGATGTTCGGAATATCCTTGAGCTCTGGAATTTCTTCGTCCTTGGAGTCATGGACAAGGATGCCGTTGAGGCTGCGCATTTTACGGCTTGGCCCGTGCCCGTGGTCGATATAGGGGCCATGCAGGACGGTGTACTGACGGTCTTTGTATTTGGCCGACTGGTGCACCGAGTAGGTGATGAAGCACAGGCTCGGGGTGCACACCAGGATGATCTGGAACACCCAGTAGCGTATGTGCGAGATGGGGAAGGCCTTGTCGTAGCATGCCTGGTTGCAGCCGGGCTGCAACGTGTTACATATGAACATAATTTGCTCATCTTCGTACACCTTTTCACCCACTATACCCACGATCAGGATGCGGAAGATCACCACCACTGTTAGCAGGATCCTGCACACAGAGAGAGAGAGAGAGAGAGAGAGAGAGAGAGAAAGTCATGTCAAATTTGCATTCTTGCAGAAATTTAAGGTCTCTAAAGCATACAGTCTTATGCCAAAGTTTGGGCACCCATTGATAAATAACAGATGATTTTGGTGATTTTTTTAATTGAAAAGACACAGTCTCTCTTAGAAATGGAAAAAATGCACAATATTTTCAGCAAACATTGATGCATAGTTACTTCATATGCCACAAATTAAACAAAAATAAAAAATAAAAACATTATTATGGCACTGTGCAAAAGTTTGGGCACCCTAAGAGTTCCAGAGTCTCAGA
>JAOVVA010000031.1:14815713-14835536 GCA_028565275.1 Leiocassis micropogon
AGAGACACAGAGAGACACAGAGAGAGAGAGAGAGAGAGAGAGAGAGAGAGAGAGATGATTAATGGAGTACTAGCTCAGTAAAGAAGAAGGTGAGAAAGGGGACAGGGGAAGATGGATGGACAGAGAGAACAAGGGCACGCTGAGGTGAAAGACAGAGCAGAAAAGCAAGAAAAAGTGATGAAGAGCAAGAGGGATGTTACCATGTCAAGAAGACGATCAAGCGTTGCACAAGTCAAGGAAATGATCGATATAACGAACGATGGATAAAAGGCCGAGAGGGACGAAGAGATTGATTGAAAGACAGGCTGACAGAGGTGTGGTTTCTACACGCGTTAGCAAAAAATCAAGGCTAAATCAAGAGCTCAGTGCTAATCAATAATTACAGTGCACTACAAACTGTAAGTTAGCATACAAAGTTTCTACAGTTCTCTAGATTGAGAAAATATACAGTATGTTTCAAATTAATTGAAAATTCTCGGACATGATCCTCATGTGCACCAGTGTTACCGCTAAACTTTTTTTATTTTTTTTGAAAATGTCCACAGCTAAAACATTACCTGCAGAAACATAGCAGAATTACTAGCTTTATAAACCCAGTTGAACCATTGTAATGTTAGTCAATCTATTACTATTTTAAAGGTAGCTAAACTATACTCACCATTACTATACTCACCAAACTAAAACTTTTATAAATCTAGTTAATCTATAATAGTTTAATTATTATATTAATCTAGCAAAACTATACTCATTGTTAAGCTAGCTAAAGTACAAATTTTTATTTGGTAGTTAATCTATTACTATTTTAAAGCTAGCTAAATTATGCTTAGTAATATGCTAGCCAAACTTTAACTTTTATAACACTAGTTAATCTATTACTGTTCTGAAGCTAGATAAACTATACTCATCATTAAGCTATCCAAACTATAAATGTAATAAATCTAGTTAATATATTATACCTTTTTTTTTTTTTCTAGCGTAACTATATATTTTTTGTAAAGCTAGCCAATCTATGCATAACTTTTTCTAAGGTAGGTTATCTATTACTATTTTAAAGCTAGCTAAATGATAATCTATTACTGTTTTAAAGGTAGCTATACTATAACTTTTAGAAATCTAGTTAATCGTTATTATTTTAATATAACTAAGCTATAGTCATTATTAAGCCAAACAAATCTTAATGCTTTCAAAGGTAGTTAATCTATAACTATTTAAAAAAAAAAAAACTAGCCATATTTGAAAATGCTAGCTAAGACATTATACAATGCACAGCTACCTAGATCATTACATTTATACAACTAGCTAAACATAGTCATTGCCATACAGCTAGCTACCGTATTAGCTTTATAAGACTAGGTAAATTTCCATAAAAGGTAAATTTCCATTTCTATGAGTGTGTGTGTGTGTGAGAGAGAGAGAGAGAGAGAGAGAGCAAAGACAGATGGAAGAGGATGTATATAGGGATGAAGGAGAGACAGATGGCAATGTGTATCAGAGGAGTGTGAAGAGATACAGAACGACAGTGTGTGTGTGTGTGTGTGTGTGTGTGTGTGTGTCTGTGTGTGTGTGTGTCTGTGTGTGTTCAATTTTAACTCCTGTATGGTATATAAAACACACAGGGCCGCTGCAGGACCAACTCTAACACCTGGTACTTATGTATATGTGTGTGTGTGTGTGTGTGTGTGTGTGTGCGCATGTGTCCATATGTTATGCTTTGGCTTTATGCTGTGTCTTGTAGGTTTGAGATTTAAACAGTAAAATAGTGGTTTTATATTTATTCATTCGGTATTATTACATCAGAAGACTGCCTGGGTAACTAACTAACTAACTGACTGTCATATATTGTCTTAAGTATTGCCGAACATTTCTTTGTTCTTTCTTTGTGCATAGCGGTTTGTAAAAAATATATTATACAATTCAATTTTACTCTCACTCACTCATTTACTCACTCATCATATGGACCGCTTTAACCTGTATGCAGGGCCGCAGCGATCCTGGACCCTGTCTCAGGAGACACGAGGCGAGGTACACCCTGGACGGTCTGCTAATCCATCATGGAGAGCACACACACACATACACTACAGGCAAATTAGGAATGACAGTTGGTCTAATCTGCATATCTTTGGACTGTGGGAGGAAACCGGAAACACCGGGCACACCGTACCGTGTCCACACCGTGCCGTGTCCCCCAATTTCAGCCACACTAAATTCACTTATTTGACACTTAGACTGAATACAGGTACCTTTTTCAATGTTGACCGGAGGTCCTACCATGGTTGTAAAAAAATGGGAATAAATAGTATGATCACCACTGGCGTCCTAGTTGGACTACAGAGGTTCCTGTCTGGATGGATGGATATACCATTTCAGGATAGAATGTATAGAAAATGATATATCATGGAAGAATTAGAAAAAATTTTAGACAGAGGGACTGACAGACAGATAAAACAGAGAGAGAGAGAGAGAGAGAGAGAGAGAGTTTAAAGGCCCACTATCGAGCTGTACAGTAGTAAACTCCTCAGTTAGAACAGCAGGCTTTTAGAACATCACCAACTGACCCATTTAAGTGTGTGTGTGTGTGTGTGTGTGTGTGTGTGTGTGTGTGTGTGTGTGTGTGTGTGTTAGTAAGAAAAGTACGTTCCCGCCAAAAGGTTCCAAAAAACACATGGGTTATTCATACACCATACACCTCCCACACCACTCCACCCAACCCCGTATTCTCACATACATATTTTTCACATTCTCTCTCACTTTTTCTCTTTCTTCTGTCTCTCCATCCCTCTTTCTTAATTTCTAAAATGTTTCCTTTCACCCCTTTTCCCACTCACTCAATCTCCCTTTTCTTGCTCCTTACCAGAATTTTTATTACTTCTTTTGCTATCCGTCCTTCTGTCACCTCCACTTTCTCTCTCTCTCTCTCTCCACCCATTTATGCGTTGTCACACACACTGTGTCCTTCATGAACAGTGGAACACGGTAGTATTTTGTCCCCAGAGCACTTGCACGTGTGTGTGTGGGTGTGTTAGATCTCACACCCTGTAGTGTAGCTGTTGATCAGTATGATGTAGAGACAGAAGGTCATGTTTACTCTTTGTCTGCATTGAACAAATCACATATGTGCAAAATTATCTTCATCTACGAATGACACGATTTAAAAAAATTTATTAATTGTTTTTTTTATGTTTTTGCTTTTTAATAAAATATAAATACATATCTCTAGTTTGCACTTAACATGAATGTGTCTTTATTTAACTAAACTGAAACTCTCACAGAAACACGCACTGTCTGGTAGTTTTATCTTTATGAGGACAAGCTATTGATAGAATTACGGTATATAGAATGTTAAACTAAACTTAAATCTAATGCTAAGCTCAGCCTCAGCAACTGAAATCATACCGTCTAACACTTTAACTTTAAAGGAATTTTTTGTAAAGATATTTGTTTAAAAAAAATAAAAAGAAGGAAAATGCAGTTAGTTTTATGGGGACCTGCTAAACGAATGTCCCCACAATGTCAAACTTTCAGATATGTTTGATCTTTGTATAATCAGCTGTTTGATATAAACACATACTAACACACACACACACACACACACACACACACACACACACACATGCTTGTCTTCTTATTCATTGGAAGTTCTGCCAATGACATACTCACATACAGCTAATTAATTCAGCAACTATAAGCCCATCTTTAGCAACTGAAATGAAACTCTTTTGATTAAAAAATATCTTTATATACTTTTTTACGAAAATGGAAAGAAGCACATTGCTTTATGGGGACCTGCTGAATGTCCCTCTAATGTCAAACCTGTCAGTTATTTCTATCTTTGTATAGAAAGTTTGTCCTCAACAAGAAAAACATGCCTACATGACACACATAGACACACACACATACACACACATTTTCTCTGTCACTCGGTCACACTGTTCCAAGCTGAAAGCTTTTTCCCTAGGTAGGCAGCATTTACGCACTACCTGAATAAAACTGTCCTATTTGGACTGACGCTTCTTTGAAGCCTCTGAGGATCTCTAATATTATGTCTGTGTGTGTGTGTGTGTGTGTGTGTGTGTGTGTGTGTGTGTGTATGTGTGCGCGTTATGACACAGATTATCTGTTCTCCAACTAGATCACTGTCCTCGGAATAAAGTTGCAAGCTTCTTTTGTTTCGCTCCGTCTCTCTTGGCTGGTAGACGTCTGCTCCAGATGTATTAAAGGTCCTAAAGGTTCAGCATTAATGACTACACTCTTAAACAAACAAAGAGGTTCTTTAAGGTTATTTGGGTGACTAAATATTTGTTAGCTTTATACAAAAGTGTAAATTTTTTACTTGGGATAGTGAGGACCCTTTTTGGATTTTCTCAGAAGGTCAAACAAAGACCTCATAAGTATTCTACAGTATTAGAGTTACACCCTGCTGGAGGCTTGATGTTGTGGGACGTAGTTAGATTACTTCCCAACCTACTGTACGTTCTACATCCTCACTTGTGTATGAACAGCTACAACAACGAGCGAAACTCATCTGTCCGAAAGATGTTGGGAAACCTGAGGTCACAGCTTTACCCTTGACATTAGAGACTCCTTCAATCTCCTTACGGAAAACCTACATTATATTACACAAAACTTCCTGTTTAGTAAATAACATTGTTGTAGTGCAACACATCCCTGTGAGTGACGTGTTGCTACAGAAATTATTCTATAATGTATTAATTACGTTAATCCGAATGCATTAACAAAAATAACCCTGTGCTATTATCAGAAATTATTTTTTTTAATAGGAAACTAATCAACACCTGGCAACCAATCAGGATCCAGAATCAGGTAGTGATGTAAAGTAAGAGTCAATATTTATTTATAACGTGATTGTATTAAATATCTCTTTCTCTTTTCTTTCTTTCTGTGTGTGTGTGGGTGTGTCTGCGTGTGTGTGTGTGTATGTTTTGCGGATTCTGAATGACAGACAGACATTTGATGTTACTAAAATTACTTCAACCCGCAGGAAAGGCGGAACTTGAATGTCATGTGCCGCTTCTGAGTTTCTGAGCTGCTGTGGGAATAAAACGATGCGTCATTTTTTGACCTCTGTGTGTGTGTGTGTGTGAGTGTGTGTGTGTCTAATTCATACCTAATATGCAAAAAGATTAACACAATGGCAAAATGGCATAGCTATTAGGCGTGTGCTTCTCTGTAAATTGCATATTAAATGAAATGCAACACACACACACACACACACACACACACATATAGAAACACACAGGGAACCGTATTGATTACAGTGTTGTGTGAACTCAAAACCACAACACCAAGCAAACATTTACAGTCTCACACACACACACACACACGCACACACCCACACACACACACACACACACACACACACACACACAGCACTCTATTACACGCACACACAGAAATCTGTTTAAATATGCATCAGATTTTCAATTATCGGAAAGACTTCCTGCAGTCTAGATTGTATATGAATATTAATGAGAGTCTGGTGAATATTAATGAACATGTACTGAATATTAATGATTGCGTATTAAGTAACGGATACTAACGCATACATAGCAGATATTAATGACACTACTGATAAATTGTCCTGACTTTGGACACTGTTCTGTCAGTGTGAGGACACACACTCACACACACACACACACACACACACACACACACCCATAGTTAAAGAGTAGAAGCTGTTTGTGTCAGTACTAATAAAGCTCAGCACCTGACAATCTATGGTGCTGAAGCAGCATTAGCAGTGTGTGTGTGTGTGTGTCTGTGTGTGTGTGAGTGTGTGTGTGTGTGTGAGTGCAGAGGCTGACGAACGTTAGCAAGGCTTTGATTCATCTGATTCATGGTTTGCCGCTCCGCCTCACTCATTCTAGCCTTGGGTGCTTGATCTCGACTCGAAAACGACAAGTGAGATTAAAACAGAGAAAACACACACACACACACACACACAAAGACACAGGGACTCAAAATACATTCCTGAGCCTAAAAGATATGGAAAAAAATGTCTTCTCATTGCTAAACTGGACACTATAAGCTGGCGGTCCTTGTTAGCAACATTAGCAAGGTAGCTGCTAATCGATAGCATCAGCTAATGTGTGTATTTGGCGTACATCACACAAGCCTTGAAGAAAATTTTTCCAAAAATATTCGCAAATTTTAATTTTTTTGACTTAATGTTGATTTTCCGCCTAACAAACGTTTACGACAATCGAACACGCGACAAAAACTCACGTTCACACCCAACGAAATGAGGAACACCCAGCAGGTACTGTACGTGTGGTTGGTGAATCTTTAACCGTTTAGACGTCGTTGTTTTGCGACTCTCTGTAAGCTTCGCCTTTAATGGGATTTTGTGGGCGTGGCTGAGTGCAAACCAGCCTGTGTGCGGTGGATGTTGTCGAATTGGTGTTCATCGCTTGTCTGTTGCTTTCATGTCATTTAAACGACAAGCCATGGGGCCAGACAGGACATGCGGAGCTGTGGTGCTGGAATATTCCGCCGCCGCGAGACTGTAGAGCCGCGGGACTCGATTAGTCCTGCGTCATTTTGTTATCGTCGTGTCTCTCCGTCTCGTGCTGTGCGTCTGCAGCATTAATACGGCGACATCACCGCATCATTACCTGCTCATTTTAGTACACTGCTAAATAGACAATAGCAATGGAGTTAAAGAGCAGACAGATTTAATCACTGTCTCTCTATCTCACACATACACACACAATGCCAACATATACACATACATACACAAATACAGAAATATACAAACACATACATACAACATAAAATGTTTCAAAATTATTGGCACCCTTTATCTATCCATTTCTCTAACTATGCGTTATTGGGAAGTACACGGTCATCTGTCAGTCTACTGTAGCAGTACAAAATCCCAAAGTGTGAGTGTGTGTGTGTGTGTGTGTGTGTGTGTGTGTGTAAGGCTCTTTATTAGGGTCCCCTATAGTCTAAAAATCAATCATCCCATTAAACCCAATCCCTCTCTCTCTCTCTCTCTCTCTCTCTCGCACGCACATTTTTTTTCACTCCTTTCGCTATTGATTCTTTATAATTAACTCAAACCACCTTAAAGTAAGCAGTAGGGCCATGAGGGGTGGAGGCGGCAGGAAAGAATAGCAAAAACACAGCTAGAGAGACAGAAAGGGAGAACAATGCATGCATCTTGCATACACACACACACACACTTTGTGTGTCATCATTTTTTTTTTGTTGTATAGGTTCAGCATTCGATATGCAAAGCGAACAGAAGAGGCAAGCACCGCCAACCCCCAACACCACTGCATTCATCCATCATCTGTGTCCACACACACACACACACACACACACACACACACACACATGCACACATACAGCACAGAATTTATATACACTACCAGCACACATACACGTTTATACTTCACTACACCCCAAGGTACAGTAAAAACCTACAGTATGGCAACCCATACCATGCACACACACACACACACACACACACATATACACACATACACACACACACAAGGCAGTTGTCTATGCAGTATATATCTTTGTGAGAATGGTGAGATCACATGACTCAGGTGGGGTTACCATGGAGAAGTAAGTGGTGAGACTGTAGTTATGATTAACCAGTGAACCAGTTATCACACGTGAATGAAGGAAGAAGTCTCCAGTGTCAGCGCTTTGTAACAGTCAGAGATAAAACTGTAATTTAATGCTTTACTAGCCCTTTATTTTACAGAGTCTGATTTGATATAAAAAAATAAATAAAATCTTTGACAGTAAAAAAAAAAAAGGATGAGAAACATTCTAATTATGAATTATGGAAATCAGAAGGGGACTTTTTTCTAAATGCATATTTCATAACCACAAATATCAAGAAAACTAATGTTGTTTGGTTGTTTTTTTATATATACTGTATATATATATATATATATAATATCTACAATTGTATTTTAGTTTTAAAATATCTAATGCAAGAAAATTAAAAAAGTATTCTATTTATTTATTATTTTTATTATATTAAGTAAATTTACTATGACCCTTTAGGCCTTCCATACTACCAAAGAGCTATGAATAAAGGAAAGAAATCCAGATTTCAAAAAACAGATCATTTTTGTAATGTTGTCATTATAGTGAATAGATTGATATATTCCTTAATATTTTTTGTGTGATTATCTTAACGTGTGTGTGTGTGTGTGTGCGTGTGTGTGTGTGCGTTTCATGTTCATGATGGGCATCCTGATTATGGAAGCCCAATGAGGTCACCGAGTCATAAATTTTAGATCCAGAAATATCAAGGGAAGAATTAAACGTCATTTAATTGAAATGACAGGAACACTTTAAAGCGCAAATTTTGTAAATTAAAAATTCATTCTGTAAATCATGTTTGTTTGCTATTTAAATGTCTACTTTAATTATATTTTATTTCATAGTTTAATTTCTAGCTTAATTTGTTTAATTGTAAATTCTATATTTAGTTTCATTGTAATGAAAACATATGTAGTGTGATTCTACTTCTCTTTGTAATTTTTCTATTCTAGGTCAGGGACATGGTTTTGTATGTTGCAAATAGAAATTTTTTTTCCCATATAACATTTACTGATGTAACTAGATTTCTACTTGTATAATGAAATAAAATGTGAGATAACATTACGAATAATAAGCTGACACTTTTCTTTTTCAGTAAAGGATTATGAATTTTGGGTTTTGCAAAATACAGTTTTCCAAAAAGATTTTGCCAAAAAAAAATTAATTGTTTTTATATTTCTTAGGTCATTATGTTGAAACGATATACATGTTTGTTTGTTTGTTTGTTTGTTTGTCTTGGCTTATTGTTTTGTTTTGTGTTGACTTCACTAAATTACGTTTGAAAAAGAAATGTACAATTTTTTGTCCTTTATCGAGCCTCTGTATGTAATTAATATTAATGAAATCCAAATCAGATGCTTTGTTGGATTATTTGTTTTATACGGTATATCTTGATAGTTAACAAATGTCTTCACACGAATAGTAATATGTGACAGGTATGACCTTGTGGGGACCTTTCGCTGGTCCATATGAGATGCTTTTGTACACAAAAAACTGCAGGTATAAATTACAACCACTAACAGAGCTAAACATTTTTTTTAGGTTAAATAAAGTTAGAGGAAAAGTTAGATTTTGGTTCTCATTTATAGTATTTTACCAGAAAGTCCTCAGAAGGGTAGTAGAAGAACATGTGCATATGTGTGCGTGCGTGTGTGTGTGTGTGTGTGTGTGTGTGGGCTCACCTCCCGATCATGGTGGAGTGCTGCTGCACCGCAGCCTCCAGCAATCGCTCTAGTATCGTCCACTCGCCCATGGTGGCTTTCCGCCCGTCGCTCTCACTCAAGCCCTTGCTGCTGTGCGCCGCCGTACCGACGGACGTTAGCTGGGGTCACCACCTCTGACCCAGGACCGTCTCCGTTACCAACGACCCCCTCGTCTTCCCTGGTGCCAGTGTGTGAGTCAGTGTAGATGAGTTAGCGGTGCTTCTGCAGCACTAATGCTGATGATGCTGGAGTCACTCTCATACACACTCTCACACACACCTTAATTTCTTCTTTATCTCAGATCCTCCTGTCCTCGCATCGTGTCCATCTGCACATTCGTCTCACACACAGCGGCAACACTACACCTATCAGACCTCCACATGCACACACACTCCCATGCTCAACCACATACACACTCGCTCATACACACAGTCACTGCAGTGTCCCTGTCTTCATTAACGGAACTGAGCTGAGACCATGCTGCACTCTGGAATACATATCACACACACACAAACGCGCACACACACACACACACGCAAACTGCTGTGATGGAAGCCGCTACGTCCGCTACAGCAAGGACATGAAAGCAGTGTTCCTCAAGCTGTCCCTTCTTCCCCTTCTGCTCAGTCTTTTCCTTCACTTTTACCTCTCCTGTGAAAATGGATGTGTGTGAGAAGGTGTGTGTGTGGGTGGGGGGGCCTGATGCTGACACCTTCGTTGTCCTCTTCCTCCTCTCAGCTCCTCCTTTCTCTTTCATCTGCCTGCATGCCGCCTCTCTCTCTCTTTCCTTCTCTGCTGTCACACTCCGCAAGCATGGCTCCCTTAAAGACCACCTCCTTCTCGCTCCCTCTCTCTGTCTCTCACTCTAAATCTCTCTCTCTCACACACACACACACACACACACACACACACACTGTATACGTCTCTCTCTGTAGGAATCACTGATGCTGCAGCTGCAGTTGTGCCTTATGCATTAATCTCTCTCTCTCTCTCTCTCTCTCTCTCTCTCTCTCGCTCTCACACACACATACACACACACAGTAATAAAGAACCTTATCATTGATCATGTTTTATCACTCACAGGTCCAATTTATCTCGTCTCTCAGCTTTGTGGATAATACAGAGAATTCTCCCCTCTCTCTATTTTCCCAGGTTTTTCTTCCTTTCATGTCAAATTTATCCTATCAATTTTATAAATAGAAATCTATAAATGTATGATTTTATAAATTAATTCTGTCTCATATGAAGCTAGAGTGAAAAACATAACGCTAGTTCATATATTAGCCTGTCTGCTATAAGCCGAGTTTGTGGTAAAGCCTGCAATTTCATAGAATAACCTGTTTACGCTAGTCTGTACATTAGCCTGTTTGCTATAATGCTAGCTATAGCCTGTTTACTTAAAATAGCTAATCATCCATTAAAGACAATTATCACCATAAAAGACCTGAATATGTAATTAATTATAATAAATATGCATGCCCTTATAAAATTAAAACACATGCTACATTTGTCTAACCATGCCATTCTGTCTACTATAAGGCTAGTTTGTGTATTAGACTTTCAACTATAACTCTAGTTGTTTTTAGGTCCGTTAAACATACTGCTAGTTAATCTGTTTACTATAATGCTAGTTCATATACTGTATTACTACATTAATGCTAGCTTCATATATTAATCTGTTTACTTTGAAGCTAGTTCATATATTAGACTGTTTACTATAATGCTAGTTTGTATATTAGCATGTCTACTCTATTGTTAGTTCATATATGACTATGTTAATGCTAGTTTGTATATTAGCCTGTTTACTTTAATGCTAGTTTGTACATTAGCCTACTTAGTATAATGCTAGTTTATACTGTATATAAACCTGTTTACTATAATGCTAGTTCATATACTGTATTACTACATTAATGCTAGCTTCATATATTAATCTGTTTACTTTGAAGCTAGTTCATATATTAGACTGTTTACTATAATGCTAGTTTGTATATTACCATGTCTACTCTATTGTTAGTTCATATATGACTATGTTAATGCTAGTTTTTATATTAGCCTGTTTACTTTAATGCTAGTGTGTACATTAGCCTACTTAGTATAATGCTAGTTTATACTGTATATAAACCTGTTTACTATAATGCTAGTTTGTATATTAATCTATTTATTATAATGCTAGTTCATATGTTAATCTGGTTACTATAACGCTAGCTCACACATTACTACATTAATGCTACCTTGTATATTAGCCTGTTTACTTTAACGATAGTTCATATATTAATCTGTTTACTATAATGCTAGCTCATACATTACTACATTACTGCTAACTTGTATATTAGCCTGTTAACTATAATGCTAGTTTATATATTATTATATTAATGCTAGTTTGTACATTAGCCTTATAATGCAAGTTTTTACTGTATAATAGCCTGTTTACTATAATGCTAGTTCATATATTACTGTATTAATGCTAGTTTGTACATTAGCCTATTTAGTATAATGCTACTTCATATATTGCTCTGTTTATTGTAATGCTACATTGTAAACCTGTTTACCATAATACTAGTTTATATATTACTACATTAATGTTAGCTTTTATATTAGCCTGTTTACTCTAACGCTAGTTTGTGCTATAGCTTGTTTACGAAAGGTTGTCAACCATCCAGTAACATACGGAATCCTCCCGCAGTTGGAAATTAAAAGACCTATTTCATATTGAACCAATACAGGACGTTATTTGTTGCATAGTTTTGAGAATCTATGGTTGAGAAATATTACAGGTTGGACTGCTAAGACACAGTGAATATTACGTGAAAGACCCATATGGTGGACAGAAGGAAACCCCTCTTCTCCATGGCCCAATTTTAATTGTCATTAAAATACATTTTTATTTTTTTTAAAGCTAGATGCTGTGATGTAATCTGGCTGAACACAATTTTCTGAGACTGGTTTTGGGTTCCCCAGTGTATGAAACATAAAGATTAAAACAGCGAGTTCTGATCGATGTACAGACAAAACCTCTCTTTTATTAATAGAGATGTACACAGGAAAATAGGTAAGTAAATCACTTATTTAACTTACCTCACTGTGTTGCTAGCTTAAATAACATTATATATAATTTAATATTTTTTTCATGAATTTCTCATGAAAGAGGGTGTTAAATGAATTGTTAACATTTCAATCTGTGTATTAAAGCTAGTTCATATATTAGTCTTTTTACTATAATGCTAGTTTTTATATTAGTGTGTGTGTGTGTGTGTTTTGGATTAGGGCTGTGTTGCTTTGGCATTTCAATGTAATTCTAATACTGTGTATAATTTAATTACATCAGTGCTATAGAGATCAGCATCAACAGAGAACACACACACACACACACACACATATGCACTCTCATGTTGATTCTCCCTGAGTGCACTGGAGTGAGTGGCACTGCTGAGAAACGGTTAATCACACAGCAGCAATGTCATTAGCACAGAGGGCATTGTGGGTAAGGACATGCTGACTTTGGCCAAGTCAGGTGTTTCTGCACTGCTTAATGTGGAGTCCTGCTTAATGTGCACATGGAAACGTGAACACACACATACACACATACACACACAAACATTATAGGTTGACTCCAAAGAGCAAAATGATGGGCAGTGAGGCTTCAGTGCTTTGTGACAAACCTACTGACCTAGATCAAAACACACACACACACACACATTAATACGCAGGACCGAAGGAGGTCAGATAAATTATATTAACGTAGGAGTGTAAAATTAAAACATCCTGTTGTATTTTCACTTTTCAGGTTTATTCAACATTGGTTTCATGCCATAAGGCCAGTCTACTGACCTCTTTTGGTTTGCTAATAAACTATGAGGGGCGTTGAAGTCAAACCGTGAATTTTTGATTGCACAGAGCACAGTTCTGAGAGTAAAAACCTTTATCTCTCTCGCTAAACTAATGCACTTATCCCAGCGTTTCACTAGAGTTTGGATTCCATCAAGGTAGAAAGTTCTCTCAGCACTGTCTGTCTGATTCATGTCTGGAATGCCTGGCCTCCCTGGAACTCAGGTCAGGACTGTACGGGGGATGTGGCAATACACATGTGGACATTAAGAATGCGCGTCTTGAGGAAAGGAATCTCACAAGGTGCTGAGGCAGTGCGCGGTCAGTTGTGAAGTTTTCAGGCACATGACACACATTACCTGTAGGGGGCAGTTGTGTTTCAATCTCAGGTATTGCGTGTCTACTGAAGCCAATAATGTGTTCATCTCTCTTAGATGCCTATTGACAGCAAGCGACAGAGCTCATAAACATGTCATGCTCAAACTGTAAATACTGATACATGTATTTATTCTTAATTTTCTTCTCTCCTTTCTTTTGTATTAATAAATATTCTTCTTTGATTGCGATTCTCCATTCATTATTATTAGTAGTAGTAGAAGAAGTACTGTACATTTTTTATTATTTTTTTTCCCTTTGCTTTTGCTATAAATACAAAAAGTGCTACTGTACATGATTAACATTATTATGTCAATAACACGACCTTAATATATATATATATTTTTCCTTCTTCTTTTCTTCTGTTTGTTCCATTTCCAGTTTTTGTTCCTTGAACCTGTTCAAAGAACTGATTTTAATAGTATTTTAACATATAATGAGTACATTTGTTTAGTTGATTACAATAGTCATTGTACCTTTCATTCGTGATAGTTGTAAAATTATTAAACCGGTTCCGCTGGTGGAAAATTGGGGGTATTAAGACAAATTAACAAGACAAAGCAGACGTCTCTGCCTAAAATTTATTTCTCCAGCAAAACATAAAATAGATAAAAATAAAAATATTTAATAGTAGCAATTAAATCAAACTTTATAGTTGGATTTAATACTTTTTTAAAATTTTGATTCTTGGGACTTAACTTTAGTTTTTCCAGTGGGCCGTTGGCCAATGTGGGCTGGCCCAGTCAGTACGCAATCATATTAAAAAATAACCAAAAACCATAATATTGCATCTCTTTTCTACGCAGATAAATGAGTGCGTCGATCATATGGGTGCCGCCGTGTTTGTGTGCCCTTGGTCTTGGGTGTGTCCATAATAAAACAACATAATTATAACACTAAGAAAGAACTGTTTGTTTGGCGTAAAGTGACTGATGTGCCTAACTTTTTTTTAGCAGACTCTGTTTCACTGAATAATCTACGATATTTCATGAATATTTAAGACCTATTGACACCCCCTGACTCATATGCTATACACTCAGATTCCTCACACAAACACGCTTCTTTTGAGAGAAACAAAAAGATAAAACATACAGCCTTCTTTAAAATGTTTGCACCGTTCAAATGTTTTCCTGCGACTAAGAGTTCCATCACCGTACTGTGTTAGAAGTCTTATATCAATCGCTTTTATTCCTTCATTCACCAGAAAATACATCACAAGTCACAGTTTGACTTGAACACCCCTGGTAGTTGTTAGCATTAGCATAAGTTATGGATGTAGCTTTAATGTGGAAAAGACCATGGCCACTAAATTTGTTTTTATTCATGGACAACCAGGCAAGTTGATTCTAAATCAAACCTGATCACACACACACACACACACACCAGCAAAAATCTAAATAATTTATGAGAAAGGCTTTCAATAGCTGTGCATCTGACCCAAAAGCCCATTTCATATCCTAATCACGCGGTTTCTGGTTAGTGTTAATTATAGTGACTGGTTTGCTGGGATCCCAGATTGGGTCAGGGGTAAAAATGGAGTGGGCAGGGATGTGAAAAGTGTAATAGCAGGTTTAAATAAACTACAGTAAGACACAGTTTTATTAGAATTCTTACTAGAAGTCTTTCCATATATGGTTTGTGATTCTGAACACACTGTTGCGTGTTGAAAAAAAGATTACCTAAAGATGAGAACAAAAAAAATGTGGAAAAATTCACATAGATTTTACTGATAGTGTTAGGATACGCATTATCTCATATTTCCAGCTTTTACTTTGCCAGAGCCGGGGCCCTCGACTGCTGCCTCTGGTCTCTGGTTCACGGTGCTTAAAGGTAAAACGTTCTCCCGTTTTAAAGGGCATCACTGATGACCCAAGCTTTCTGTTGTCTTTCAAATTTACAATTTATTTAGTACAAATTTAACACTTTACTTAGGCAAAGTGGTATTTTTGCTAAATACACCATATCTTTAAAACTCATCTCGGCTGGACTGCAGAAGTTTCATATGAAGCATGCATTTGTGCAGTGCAACTTTGGAATGCATTTGTGGATGGAACAAGGGTTGTGGAATTTGGCCCCAATTACATGGTATTAGCATTCCTGATGACAAACTGTGCAGTCTTTGTTCAGAGGAGGAAAATTTATTGCAATGGTAATGTACTTACAGTATATGCACCTTGACTTAGATTTAAGACAGACTTGAAAAAACCTGAACTATCCCTTTAATAACAGAAACTTACTTGCAGAAAAATGCAACAGATTTAATGCATACATTTTACCATACGATAAACGAAGAAGCAACAGTCATTTCACTTTGAGCTTTTCCTTATCTGTCATCAACACTGATGGCAACCCATAACATTTTGGGTCCATGGTCAGGAAACTCCCCAGACCTTAACCCCGTGAGAACTTGTGGACAATCCCACAAATTCTGACAATCTCCAAGCATTGATTCTGCAAGAATAGGCTCCATCAGTCAAGAAGTGGCCCAGAAGTTGCCCACAGCATGCCATGGTGAATTGCAGAAGTCTTGAAAAAGAAGGATCAACACAGCATATTTTTCATAAACTTTATGTAATTGTCAATAAAAGACTTTAACACTTATGAAATGCTTGTCATTCTACTTAAGTATACCATAGTAACATCTGACAAAAATACTAAAGCAGCAGAATTTGTGAAAATGTATATTTGTGTCATTCTCAAAACTCTTGGCCACGGCTTTAGTTTAGATGACTAGTTATTTGCTATGAAAATTATTATGTTTTTACTGGCACCTATGAGGAAGAAGTTATGCGGAAGCTACTTTTGCTATAAAGTAAAAGAGAAAATATTATTACAACCATAAATCAAATGTCAGTCTTACCGTGTGACTCTAGAGATCTGTGTATGTTACAGATCGGAAGGTCGGCGGTTTGAGCCCCAGCTACACCAGGTTGCCATTGTTGGACCCTTGAGCCAACCCTGCACTCTGACCCCAGCTATGCTGGGATATGCAAAGTAGTGTGCAGTAAGTAATGTGCAGTAATGTATTTGTGACAAATAACGGCTTAACATCCAATCCATTACACGGCAAACACATTCACACACTACGGGCAATTTGGGAGTTTCAATTCAATTTTATTTGTAAGCACTTTTAACAATTTTCATTGTCGCAAAGCAGCTTTACACAATCAAAATTTGGGAATTTGCATGTCCTTGGACTGTGGGAGGAAATCAGAGTACTCAGAGGCAACTTAAAAACCACGGGAAGAACATGCTAACTTTATTCACACAGATCCCAAGGTGGGAATCAAACCCTGACCATGGTGGTTCAAGGCGACAGTGCTTACCACTAAACCACCATGACACCTTTAGCTACATGTTAAAAAAAATCTACAAAAATCTACAATAAAAACAAGAGCTATAGTTCATACTGAAAGTAAGAGCATTTCCAAACACACACAGTGTGAAAGGAACTTACAGGATTGGGAGTAAACAGCAGTGTATACATAAAAAACACTTGTTAGTGAGACTCTTCAGAAAAAAAGGCTTCAGTTTGGTAGGGAGCATAAAGATTGGACTTTGGAGTGATGGAAAAAGGTCATGTGACCTGATGAGTCCAGATTGAGCCTATTCCAGAGTGAAGGGCGTGTCAGGGTAAGAAGGGAAGCGCATGAAGCGTTGCACCCATCATGCATAGTGTCCACTGTACAAGCCTCCGGGGGGTGTTATGATCTGGGGTTGCTTCCGTTGCTCAGGTCTAGACTCAGCAACGACCTGAATGTACTGAATCACTAGGTTATCACATCCTTGGAAAGTTTTTCTTCCCTGATGACTCGGGCATATTCAAGGACTCAGAGTGTGAAAGAGTGGCTCTGCGAGTCTGAGGAGTCATTTTCACACATGAACTGGAAAGCTAAGCTAAACGTGATTGAATGGCATTTTTCTTGGCGTGGCAGTGTAATTATACATTTTGTATACACTCATTAATACATCTGGAGATGTTCAGGAGATAACGCATCAGCAATCTGAAAGTGAGAGTATTGTATGACCTCAAGGCACAAAGAACGCGGATACAGAGAAATAGAATAAACACCAAGAAGCCAAGCGGTGAAATTGAATTCATTGTTTTGGGGCAGTTCCAATGGAGGAGGAAATACAAACACAACCGGCGTTCAGCGGAAAAAAAAAAAAAACTTAAAGGAAATTGCTGTGTGTTGCATACAGTATAAATAGTTTAGTCGCCAGTCTGTGATTCACATGAAAGTTAACACACAAAAGGTTAAGAAGGAAACCACCTGGCTCGTTCATAATGTATCTCAAATTCTTGATAGTCTTCCAGTTCTTGTTAGTGCTGGTGTTGGTGAACAACTCGACACAATGGTGTACGCCATGTTATTCTATTACATGTCCAGAGCAGAATTGTAGTGGTGGAAAAGTGCCTGGTATGTGTGGTTGCTGCAACGTATGTGCCAAACAACTTGGCGAAGACTGCGGTGGTCTGTACGGGACAATTGGGACATGCGACAAGGGCCTTGAATGTGTTCTTCCACCTCAATATGTCAATGAGACGATTGAAATTATATATCTTGTAGGAGTTTGTAAAGGTATGTATATATATAGTCACGTTTGTGCAACATTGCTCAATTGTGTCTAGTGCCCAGATTTGGGTTTTATTTGTTTACATTTGCTATCAAAAGCTATTGTTGAGAAATTTCCTTTGATAGCATGTTGAAACTAGTTATTATAGCTACATTGTTTATACTTTTTTTCAATATCAAAACGGCACAGTGGCTTACTTGATTGCTTCCTGAAGATCGTGTACAGAAATTTGCGACAAAAGTTTGCAAATCCACTTGATTTTTAATCAATTAATTGTGTCGTTTTAGTTTTAGTTTTTTTGTGCACCCCGGCTTCAGGAAGTTAAAAGTCCTACCACATATTGATGTTCCATCCATTAACTAAACCATTCTAATGAACAAAACTCCTGAGGGAGAACTATAATACATGGCATATGTTGTCTTGATGCTTTTGGCCACTGCTGTACTGTAGAACATTTTTTATACAGGTTTGTCCAGAATACATAAACTAAACACATATTTCATTTGTTGTTTACAAATATTTCATTTGGTGTTAAAGTTAAAGTTTAGATTAAGTGTTTGTTTGTAAGGTTCTTATGAACCTTGAGTTATTAATAAATGTACCAACACTTACAGTAAAACCCACGCAAGGACCTAACGCAACAACACAATCAGGTGAATCTTTATTATCACTATACTGTACATTATTTACTATTTTCTATAAAGAAATACATTGTCTGCAGTCACAGTGTACAAAGAGTGACATTTCTGTGTTATACGAAGGGGCGTTCGAGCCAAACTGGGACTTTCCCTACTGTATGTAAAATCTTGTCCTACATTTTGGACAACTCTGAATAAAGTCCTTTAAAATTAAAATTAATACAAATATATATTACAATATGGTTTTTACAATATTGTTTCTCTGATCATTATGAAATCATTTCGTTTGACTCATTAATGTACCAACAACTAATTGAACAGGAAAATCCAATGTAGAAATTGAAGTACTGACATTGACATTATTTATTATTTTTCATGAAATAATATGGGCGGTATTCCATGTCTGCAGTCTTTTAATGTCTTATCTTAACTAGGTATTCTTAACTAAGACTTCTAGGAAAATTTTTATTTGTCTATGTAGATAATATTGTAAAATACCAATCATATGTCTAATACTGTATGTAAAAGAAAAATCCATGAAGAGCTCTGAATACAGTCTTCAAGAAACAGAGTGTCTTTTGTTTCTCTAATCATTAAGAAATATTTTACTTTGATTCATTATTAAAAAAAATCCACCAACAACTAATTTTACAGCGAAAACCACAGCAGGAAATGAAGCTCTGACTGGATCTGGTGAGGCTTTACATTTCTGATTTCTGAAAGCACACATTTTAACTCGAAATCATCACTATCAATCAAAGATATGTGTAGAAGTTTGAGTCATTTCACTGAGAGCCTTCTTTATTTATCTTTTTAATTATTTTTGCACAGATAGTGTTGAGAGTGTCAGTTCCACACTGAAACCTGAAACATCATCAGTACAACAAGGTAATGTTTAATGAGGTTTTGCCAGTAAGGTAATCAGGGTAGACTAAAATTTTTATAAGATAGTTAGATTTTTTTTCCCCTATTGTGACCTCATATAAGAAGAGCGTCTCGGGTTAAAAGTGGGAACGAGATGCTGCGTGAAAACGCTATGCGAACATCTTTTTGTGTTGCCGGTTGTGAAGCATGTGTGTATCAAACACGCCAAATTTTTGGCTTATATAACCTCGGT
>JAOVVA010000031.1:14875241-14885891 GCA_028565275.1 Leiocassis micropogon
CAAGGCGTCAGATACTCAACCTTACAGAATGGGATTTCTTTGTATTAATAAGTTAGACAGAGAGTTCTGCTGTACAGCTAGTCATTCAATCGCATCTCATCTTTGCAGTCTTGCTGAAATGGGGCGTGGTCTGACTCTGATTCCGAGCTAATGAAAAACTCTATACGGGAGGAGTTCGACCACATGAAGCCACGCCCCCCAGTATTTAGCGCATCTGCACTCGGCTCGGCGTCTCGTTTTCCGCTTCGCTGTTTGTCCTAGTCGGTGCTGCCGTCTTTCCGCTCCCATTTTAAAAACGCTGTATTCTGGACAAGATGGCGTCCGCAACGAGTCGCTACTACAGTGAGGGCGGGAGAGCCACGAAAAGGCAGAAGACGGACAGCGACGGAATGACCACGGTACGCGGCGGGGGGTTTGGTTGACGCTGACTCCGCGGTGTGGAAGAAGTTTGCGTAACTTGGAGCGAGTGCGGCCGCTATAACCGACATGCTAACACGGCTATCGCTAAAGCTAAGCTAGCATGCTAGCCAGCAGTATTTTTTTTTGTTTGTCTAGGCGCGCTCGCGAGGCTTTTCTTCATTTTATATCCGCGTTTTTGTTTGTTTGCAATCCTACGTGACATTATCTATTGTCATTTGTCTTGTTTTTCGTTATTTTCTGCTAACATTTCGGCTCGGTTTGGTATTTCTCTCAGTGCTTATTGTTCTTACAGCCGTGTTAGCAACGTTAGCTCGCCCGTGTAGCTCGATACAAATCCTAAACGTGCACGTCTTAATAGATGATATTGAACAAATGAAAAACAAAAACAGTTATTTGTCTTGATTATGACGTGTGTTTGTTTTTTAGGAGGTTTATGAGGACCCTCATAAGCCCCTGCCGTCTCTGGTGGTGCACATTCGCGGTCTGGTGGACGGCATTACCGAGTCTGACCTGGTGGAGGCGCTGCGGGAGTTCGGCACGATCAGGTACAACACTAGAGCAGAAGAACCATGGTGTGTGTGTTGTAATAAGCTCCTTATTCTCATTGATTCGATATCCTTGTGTGTGTTGTTTTTTTAAGCTACGTTGTACTGATGCCGAACAAGCGCCAGGCGCTGGTGGAGTACGAGGACATGGGCGGCTCGTGCAACGCCGTGACGTACGCCAACGACAACCAGGTGTACATCGCCGGCCGGCCGTGCTACATCAACTACTCCACCAGTCAGAAGATCTCTCGGCCCGGCGACTCTGGAGACGCCCCGAGCGTCAACCACATCCTGCTCTTCACCATCATGAACCCCATCTACCCCATTACCTCGGTAAGTTTTGTGCGTGATGTTAATAATAAGTTGTTAATCTTACGAATACACCCTAACCTTTAAACACGTTATCTGTTGTTCGCAGGATGTTTTGTACACTATCTGTAATAACTGTGGGCCCGTGCAGAGGATCGTCATCTTCAGGAAGAACGGTGTCCAGGCTATGGTGGAATATCCTTTTAAGTGTTACATGATGAGTCCCGAAGACGGTGTATAGGTTTGTTAGTCTATACACTAGAAATTGTGTAGCGGAATCAGTACTTGTGTCGCCACAATGACTCCAAAATGTTTATTTTTTTTTACGTTTATAATAGAAGTAAAATCAGTCGCGAGCAGAATTGTCTGTTTTTCAGTTTGATTTGTCATGACCAATTAATTAATTCTGCTAGTTAGTTGAAAACCACGTTCTAGCAATCCGTACGGCAAGAGTGAATTATTTGCTAAGCTTAGATTATTACGTACTGTTCAGTTGAATGTTACACTCTTGTATTCTAAGTTAGTTTGTATTGTGCTGTGCTTTAAATAACATTATCAGGAACGGGCTACATTTAACTATTTTTTAATGGTTTAAAATTCGCATATAAATTGAGTACAAATCGAATGGACTAATGGGTATCATATCGTATCACGTGGCCCCTGATGGCTCCTATCCTTGTTCCTCTGTTGTTGATATAAAGTGTGTGAATTCCTTAACTCGGTGCTCACGTTCGATTCGGTCCAGAGCGCTCAGAGAGCTAAAGCGTCACTCAATGGAGCTGATATCTACTCCGGATGCTGCACTCTCAAAATCGAATATGCCAAGGTATAACGCAATCTTTGCTTTTATTTTATTTTGGGCCACGCCCCCTAATTGGGACTCGAGTCAAAGTTTCTTTTCCCTTTCCGCAGCCAACTCGACTTAACGTGTTCAAGAATGATCAGGACACTTGGGATTACACCAACCCGACTCTGAGCGGCCAAGGTAAATCTCCCTCACACACACGTAAATGTATACACACTGTTCCTGGGTCTTATGTGGTCAAACTTCCTGTAGTGACATCACTGTGGAATTCACGACAGAAAGGTCATCTCGCGGCGGTGTCACTACAGCTCATTTTTTCATGTACAGACACACACGCGCGCAAACACAGGGACACTCAGTTCGGTATTAATGATTACACCCAGGCTGACGTGCACCTCAGCTTCTCTGTATGTGTCTGCACCACCAGTTCGCATGTCACTCGTGTCGTTGTCGAACACACAAGCATGCGTCACTCACTCGCACTCGGTTAGAGGAACCCTCCCTTCCCTCCTCGCTCACTGTCAGTCACTCCGCATGGCGCTGCACCCAGAGCACACAACATGGTGGAGACGTTTACTTTTGTCTTTTTTTTTTTTTTATCGATCTGAATGTCAGTCTAGTTTTTGAGATGCCAGTAGAACTAGGTTTTCATAGAAAGGTTTGATGGGAGTTTAATCTGGTGTCTGATCCGAAGACCAGCTCAGGTGGGTGGGTGCCGGAGCTTAACGCTCACTCTAGGGTTTGAGTTGTTCATGTGCTGGTAGTCTGGTTTCATCTGAGGGGCTTGATCGGTTCTCCTGAATGGTTTTAGGGGCGCTTTCACTTTAGGCACAATTGATTTCTACTGACGTGTAATTCTGTTCTCAAAAGTACAATTGGTTCCATATTCAATTCGATCCGTGCCCACTTTTTCCAGTGGACTAGGTCTCAGTTCCCAAGAGTGGAACGATTGTGTTCACATTCATCAAAATTGACTTTTGGGGTCAATTGTTCTCAGAGACGGTCCTTGGGCCCCTAATTTGAGAATGCCCAAAAACTTGCCCCTTGGACTCGGTTTCTGTATGCCGAATGATTCTCATTCATCAAAATTACCCACACATTTGGGTCAATTGTTCTTGGACCCTAATCTGAAAACGCCCTAAACTCTTCCCTCCAAATGAAACTTGAGGGCCACTGGTGTGGAGGTGTGAATTGGTATTGAACCTGAAGGGACTGTGTGCGTCGTCGATAACAAATGGTGTTGCCAAAAACACACCCTTCCTCTTGTTTGTCCAGGTGGTCTGATTCACACCTCTTTCAAAACAGACATTTAGTGTCCCTGAAGGTGTTTCCAGCTTTCCATAGAGATGCAGATTTTGAGTAGCCCCTCGGATGAGTCGTCGAACCCCAGTAATTCTGACTCTTCCATGGATCAAAGCTTTTAGGTTTGGTAGTAGTATTTGTAAGTTTCAGTACTTTCCTTAATTGTTGAATAACTGATTTAGGGTCTTAATGTTTTAGTGAACGAGCAAACATGTAATCATCAGTGTCTACGGAACATTCCAGTCATTTTTATGTACATTTTATTTTGTCAACAACACCAAACTCACGGGACATTTTCAAGCGGCACTCATATATTCCAAAAACGAGCATTCTTCACCAAACATGCTCCTCTTCAAACACTGTGGAAACAATCACATGGAGGCACATCTTAAAACGTCAAAACATCATCACATGGAACAGAAACATCACAGAGACGCCCCCGTTCCAGATTCACACGGAAATCCCAGAACGCGCTCAGGCTCCACGTCAAGATGGCGACTCCACCGCTGTAGCACATCCACCACCACAAGTCAACCATGACAACATGACACGCAGACACTAAGACAAATTGTAAGAAGAGGTGGGAGGATCATACACCCTGTTCACTATCTTGTTTCTTTGGTGTGCGGGCTAACATGTGTCGTTTATCGATACGTTTGCTACCGTCGCTCCACATTCTATTTATTTTTGAGTTCTGAGCAGACATTGCCATTCCAAGACATCACCAGGGTCAGAGCTTCGGCACGCCGAGCTCACGTTCCCCACGACAGCACACAGTCCGAGGCTGTTGCCGCACCACACAGGGGGCCGTCAAAACACGCCGGGATGTTGCACCACCAAAGGATCATCAGTGCACATTACGTCAGGATCTAATGCTACATGCCGAGCAGACACTACCCAAGTCCAGAATCGTCATTGCTCACCACACCGAGCAGATTTCTCTCTCAATAGACGCCACGAACCGCATGTCACACCCTGTAGTTCAGTCTGTCATAATCACCGCACAGGCACAAGCTTCGACATCGTCATGACAGCACATCAAGCACCACAGTACCCCCTCCCATCGGGACACCACTGCGGCCAACAGCACATTTTACAGCAGGATCACTGAAGTGTGTACATGAAGACACGATCACCGAACACAGTAGAACTAGAGCTTCGTCATCCCTCCTTAAGCCCTCTCTCTTTCTCTCACTCTCTCTCTCTCTCTCTTTCTTTAAGGAGTCAGGTCCTTCTGTCTCTCATTCTCCTTTCTCTTTGCTAACTGAGAGCGGCGATGCGTATTCTGACTGACGTTACGCCTTCCGTGTGACACAGGTTCGGATTAGCTCGGCCGCTACAGTGGCGTCTGTCCTCAAAACCGCCACCCTGTGTCTGCAGCCCCTCCTTCTGAACGGTAAGCACCGTGTGTTTGTGTGTGCCTGCAAACCACCCCACTCAAGGTAGCCTCAAAGCGCTTGGAAGTCTGACTAAAAGCTCAAAGGAGAACGAGAGCCGGTGCCCGGGAATCCGATATTTGGGTTGAAGGAACAGGGTTTACGGGCAAAGCGTCTCTCGTGGAACCAGTTACTCCTCCTGGGATACCCATACCACCGTAAGTAAGTACCGCCGACAAAACACCAGTTGTGCGGCCTTTCAGCACTGGCAGCTTGCATACAACACGAGTTGCCCCTTTTAAAACATGTTGGTGTATCCAATGAATGCCTTGAATAAAGACGACTACTATTATACACACTAAACCAGGTGCAGTCTTGATTTTTATTAATTGTATTCCGCTAGGCTTTAAGGGGAACATCTGGGTCTGTGTTTAATCCTGGAAGTGTTTATGCTTTTGAGTTTCTGATACCTGGTGGACCAATGGTAGAGAGAAGGAGACCACCAAGACCGGGTGGTAACGAAAGAGATGTTACTTGGGTCAGTAAGAGAAGGTCTTTGTGCGGTTCGTAAGTGACACGACATAAGAGCACTCGCCCTGTTGGTGAATGGACTAAAGTTAGAATGATGGTAATACCACAGCCATCTGTTTGCCAGTTTAGGGGGTTGGTTAGCTCGGGTATGTAGAAGAGATGCGGCATTTGAAAAAGTTGGTTTCATGTTGGCCCTCACCATCATCAGTTGGTAGATGTTATATATCGAGATGGTTGGTGGGAGGTGCCTGATGACCAAATGGGGATGGAAATTAGTGGAAAGTAAGACGAGATAGCCTTGATACAAATCCCAGTAAGTTCTCTTAAAAGAAACTTTAAGATGTTAGGGTCAAGCATGGATCAGATTGAGGGTTAAGAACAGTACAAACTTGCTTGTTGGTGGAATTTGACTGTTCCTTTCTAAAACCTTTAATGATATAACAGCTGGTGCTCTTCCAACAAGCCAACGAGTAACCCCTCTGAAACTAGCTAGATATCCAGTCTGATATAATTTCTATAGTCTGGTAGTGATTTAATTCCACAAATCACCAACCTTGTGCAAAACCCAGAGTGCTGAAGGTGATGTGTTCGATGCCTTCTAGGGTTTATTGTACCAAAGTTTTAAAAACATCTTTTGAAGAAACCCTTCTCGTAGTTAGTTTGCTACAATACAGCATGTGCTTTAATGGTGTACGATAAAAAAAGAAAGTTGTCCCACATGATTAGATCTTTTTTTTGAGCTACACTCATATTATCTTGTGTGCACTTGTTTTTCCCGTGTTGCTTTTATTTCTGCTTGTCTGATGTGTGTATACCTGTGTCCGTACAGATGCTGATTCAGACGGCAATTGGAACAGTTCTCAAGGTGTGTTTTTGCGCGAGATCTAATATTTTAATCTGAAGCAAAATACCAAAAGGTTGTGTGTGTGTGGGGGGGGGTTAACTTTGCAACAAATTCTTTAAATTTTTTTTCCTCTTCTTGATGAACAAGGTGTTGTTTTATGTTAGACGTTGCCCCACCATGTGGTGTTTTAGAGACCTAACGCTGTTTTCATAGCCAGGCTCTTGCATGCCAGTCACAACTGCACCTCCCCTCACACCCCCCCCCACCCCCCCCCCCCCCCCCCCCCCCCCTTCTCTTTATCGCTCTCTTTTTCTTCATCCTGTTAATCTGATTGATGTGTGCTGCCCCTCAAAGCTGATTTGGCCCTGGTGTATGTGTGTGTTTTATGTTTGTTTTCTCTGTCAGACCCCACAACAAACCCAAACAAGCGCCAGAGGCAGCCAGCTCTGCTTGGAGACCACCCTGCCGAATATGGTTAGTCACCATCACTCACTCGCACACACTGCTGCAGCCCTGCTCACTTTAATAAAATAAATAAATAAATAAATCATGCATCTGCTGTGCATGGCAAAGCTCTGCACAAAATAACCCGCAATGTCATGGTCACCTGATCAGGCCACTTCATCTAGCAAGGACCTTCCTTGGATTTTCTTTATGCAAGGAATATACACCGTTTATTTTGTTTGTGCATACATGTATAATTTTTAAATTGACTTTTCTTCTTCTATTCCATTTCACTTGTCTCTTTTTTTTTTTTTTTCCCTCCAGGCGGTCCTCAGAGCGGTTACGGTCACTACGACGAAACGTACGGTCCCCCTCCTCCACACTACGAGGGCCGGGGGATGAGGCCTCCTCTGGCCCGCACACGTGGTGGACCTCGCTACGGGGGCCCTCAGTACGGTCACGGCCCTCCTCCCGATTACGCTGCTCAAGCAGACTCTCCCGTCATCATGGTTTACGGCCTCGACTCCTTCAAGATCAACGCCGAGCGCATTTTCAACATCTTCTGTCTCTATGGCAACGTCGAGAGGGTGAGTTTCCTTATTTTGATGAGAACACCATTTTAAACTGTTGCTAAGTATGAAGGTGCTTGACATATGCGTGTGTGTTCAGGTGAAGTTCATGAAGAGTAAGCCTGGCGCTGCCATGGTGGAGATGGGGGACTGTTACGCAGTAGAAAGAGCCATCTCGCATCTTAACCACACCATGCTTTTCGGACAGAAACTCAACATCTGGTATGTTCCTACTGATCCAGCGCACACTTAGCTTTTGCATTCCCACCCACTCATCCTCTACACACACTGTCTACTTTGTGTTTCTAGCATATTAGGATTGGTTATTACCCTTTAAGTACTCCCCGACTTATGAACATTTGAGTTACAAATTTCCACAGATACGAACGGACCGCGGAAACAATCACGGGAGTAGCTCACGTGTATTGTACGAAAAAATAGACACCAGATATGGTGTCTATATTTAATATTGTAAAATTGTGTATTTACAATTATATCAAATATTTTCAGTGTGTTGGTGAATTTATAAAATGTCTAAAGTTCGGTATATTGTGTGTCTGGGAGGGTTGCGGGAGTAATGAGTCGGCCCTACCGGTGAATAATCCTAATTTCAGAAAATGTCTATTAAAGCATTGTGTATGCTGTGCTCTGTACTGTGTCTGTCATTGACATGCCCGTTTCCTGTGGCACAGCGTGTCAAAGCAGCAAGCTATAATCCCCGGGCAGTCCTACCAGCTGGAGGATGGCAGCACCAGCTTTAAGGATTTTCACGGTAGCAGGAACAACCGCTTCAGCACCGCTGAACAGGCGGCCAAGAACCGCATCCAGAGGCCCAGCAACGTCCTGCACTTCTTTAATGGCCAACCGGACAGCTCAACTGAGATCTTCGCTCAGGTACGAATGGGTTGCATGATGGCCCGTCTAGTTTTATTCCTACTGGAGATTATTATTTATTTTATTTTTTTCTCCCCCCGCAGATCTCTGAAGAGCTCGGGATTAAGGCCCCGAACAGCGTTAAACTTTTTACTGGTAAAAGTAAGGCTGAATTACGCCGCTAAGATCTCAAGTTATTTTAAATCAAGATATTCCTAGTTTGTTTCTGTTGTTCTTCTGACATAAACCTGTCGATCGATTTCTTTGCTGCAGGTGAGAGGAGTGCGTCTGGACTGCTGGAATGGGAGTCAGTCAACGATGCCATGGAAGCTCTCGCCGTAATGAACCACTACCAAATGAAGAACCCTAGTACGTATCCATAGAACAGCTTTTTTCCTATTTATGAGAACTTATACAGTATATAACTTAGTTTTTTTGGTATCCAGACCATCTTGTCTTACTCCTCACTCTTCTCTTTTAGCCGGACCGTACCCCTTCACTCTCAAGCTGTGTTTCTCCACGGCCCAGAATGCTAACTGAACCTTTGACCTCTCTCACGATACACGTTTTTCTTTTTTTGTACAAACCTAGTGTTTTTTGTTCTTATGTGATTTTTTTTTATTGTTGTTTAAGCTCCTTTTTTTCCTGCCTTGCATATCATCGCATATTAAGAAAGGCAATTAAAATGTGATTTTTGTTCTCTGAATAAAAGTCGTTAATAAACCCTATAGGAAATTGGTTTTATTTGACTAATCCTGTTTACATTGCTGTTTTGTGATATCAAGGCGTGTTCCTCAGCAGTGAATAAACACGTCTTGTTTTGGCTATATGTTCTGGGTCGAAGCAGTAAAGATCTGCACGATATAAAAGCTTACTTGTTGGAGTGGCACAGTGAATTAAGTTGTTCATGAATCTTGTATCAGGTTGTATGTGTATAGAAGAGCTTGTGTAAAGCTGGTTCAATGACCTCGTCTCCAGGGACACAAGTAAAGAAACAACCTGATCAGTAAGTTCTAAAGACAAGCCAATGCTGCCCATGATAGAAAGGTATCAATACATGGCACGCCAGATCCCAATCCAACTGATCAAGCCTGATTTATGGAAATCCAACCCCACAAGTCACAGCACTTAACGTGCACCTTTAGTTTTAGGCACAACTGGATCTTTCACTTTCCCCATCAGAAACCTCAAATTTCTTTTAGAGGCAGCATGTCACAACATGCCAAGTCAATTAGCATGTTAATTTAATTACTAAGGAAATTTCATACCATACACAACTTGGGCACCTTCCAGCATTGAGCAATGCTGTCTGGGTGTGTTTCACCAAAAAAAGTTATGTTGATCTAAAACATGTTTGTTTTAATCCTTGGACACATGTCTAACAAACATCTCAAAATTGCCTTGAGTGGATGCTTTACCAGTGGGCTATTTGCTGTCTACTCAGGTCTTTTGGCTTGAAAAAGTCCAATGGCTGTTTAATGGAGGCCAACATAGAACCTGCTTCTATGGAAAGAGCAAGAACATTCTTGGTGAAGCTCTTGATTAGCACCTAGAACAATCTGAACTGTGAGGAAACAAATTCCTAAACAAACTAACCAAAGAAAAACTATGTATGCATTCGGACAGGACTAACAACTCAGTGTTTATTACGGAGGTAGGAGTGTGTGTTTTACATGTGGGCGTTGCACAAGATCACATGTCCACATCTACATCCATTATTGGTGCGCAAACTTGAATACCGGTGTCCTAGGGATAGTACGGTAGTTCACAGACAGGATTAGATTTCTCAGAGTTTGCTGAAAAACAGTAGGTAATTTGCTCTGGAATTTTTACAGACTCGTGTGAGAGAAAGACAGACATGGCAGATTCGGACAGGATTAAAATCACCAAGTACGTCTGTGAAACAAATTTCTCTTAACGACCCCCTGTAAAACTAGTCCCTTTAAACGGGCTTTAGACTTCTTTTCATGCTAGAGGTCATGCAATTGAAACATTTAACTCCGCAAGATCGGGCACAGAGCTTGGCTTGGGACCCGACTCGACTCTCCACACCAGTGGAATGCCCATTGTTGTATAATAGATTTAACATAGGCAGGTTCATTTAACCACTACTACACTTCCTCTCTTCACATGCAAACAGGTCATGAAGCTCTGAAACACTGAGGACTCGAACATTACCATTTATTAATAAAACAAATCTTATCCAGCATTCAGAATAAAACCTGGAACACTTGAAACATTACACACTAGAATTTATACGCAACTACGCAAGTTGTGGGTTGTGCATCTCAATAAAGAAAGACGCGGGTGTAAAGACTCACTTTATTTAAAAAAAAAAAAAAAAAAACGACCACTGGCATTTTTTTTTTTTATAACAAGGGAAAAGAAACACAAATTTAAGCCTAGCTTTGACTCAATTATGGCTCAATCTTTTCTTCTTTCAATCCCGACACTGCTGACTGTCCCGTTCATTACAGACCACCAGCCTCGGGCCTGAAACTAAAACCGATGGCATAAAATCATTTTAAGAATAGATTTTTAAAATTAATAGGGTGGAGGGGAGGGGAAAAAAAAGGGGGGGGGGGGGGGGAGAAGAGAGGGAGGCAGGAGAAGAGACGGGAGAAGGTGCGGG
>JAOVVA010000031.1:14911363-14932474 GCA_028565275.1 Leiocassis micropogon
AACTACTTTAAAAAGTAGAAGTACACAAAAAATCTACTCAATTACAGTAATGCGAGTAAATGTAATTCATTACTTTCTACCTCTGAATATATGGCATATCACTTTTACTTGCCTGCTTCCTGTTGGAATTTTTTAATGAATGGCTCTTAATTTCCCAGTGGCACCAGTTAATATTCAGTTCCCATAACAAAACTTCGCTGAAAAAATTCTGCTATTTTTGTGATGTCTTTTATGAGCTTTTAGAAGGTCTTGTTGAGTGATTATAGCAACATGATCTTTCAGACCATCTTAGGCTCAGGGAACAAACATAATTATTGAGAGGTAGCACTTAAAAAGAAATAACGCGGACAAATAGAGCAAGGATGTGCCAAAAATGCAGCTGAAGTGCAGGGCAGATTTGGCCAATAGAGGGCATGAGAAGCCTAGAGAGGGGGGTAGAAGGGTCAATAAGTGGACGGTTGAAGACAATCTTCAATCTCTTATTCAAAATGGAAAAAGTAGTCGTGCATTTTCCAACAAAAAGGAAAGATCATAAGCGCCTGAGGTTAATGAGCATCCACAGGCACAGGGAAAGTGAGTTTGGAAATACTTTCCAAAAGTGTGAACAGTTAATGTTTAATGGGAATGAACCTGAAGCCTGGCTTTGTGTGTGTGTGTGTGTGTGTGTGTGTGTGTGTGTGTGTAGAAAGACGGTGTGTGAAATAGTTGCTTAATTGCCAAGATGACTACAGTGTTAACTGTTTATCTTGTGTTAATGAGTGTGTGATATTACACTAACATCAGATAGGATCTGTAGAGCAATATGTGTGTGCATGTAAGTGTGTGTGTGTGTGTGTGTGTGTGTTTTGCATGCTATTTTTTTGTCTTTGCATTGGATCATGTTTCCCTCAGTATCAGAAAGGGTCTGTAGAACAGCATATGTGTGAGCATCATGAGTCTGTGCTTACAACCGAAGCCAAGGTGGTGGTTTGTTTTGTCTTTAAGATGTGTGTGTGTGTGTGTGTGTGTATGTGTTTGTGTGTGTGTGTGTGTGTATTTATACGTTCTGCTATTGACACTGTCACAAGAGAAGATGACAGAGATGACCCAGGGCAGAAGTAAGTGTGTGTGTGTATGTGTGTGTGTGTGTTTGTGTGTGTGTGTGTGTGTAGTTCTGTGATTGACAGTATCTCAGATCAAGTCGATTCAGTGGCATATAATATGTGTACGTGTGTGTGTGTGTGTGTGTGCGTATACCTCTATAACTGACAGCAGGATCTCCGGCGCGGAGGAGCCGAGGGCCATCAGAGTGAGATTGGATACGGTTTCGTTCCATATCCGTACCGTCACCACTGTCTGTTCCCCATTCGGCCCTGTGACGGTCACCTCTTTTTCCTTAACAAACACATGTACAGAGTTTGAAATTAACTTTACTACAACTAATTACTACCAAGTACTTTATAGATTCTGACTTGAAAAGAGAGACAGAGAGAAAGAGAGAGATAGATAGATAGATAGATAGATAGATAGATAGATAGATAGATAGATAGATAGATAGATAAAATTGTTGACACCCTTAATAAAAACAGGTAACATTCTTGGCCCCGATATAGTCATGTGTGATAATATAAATATGAAACTCTATTTACGCTGAGTGTACTTTTAGTTGCTTTTGTGTGTGTACCTGTGAGGTGATGACCTCGATGGCGGCCATGAAGCGGTCGGCGATGATGGACACACCAAGGAACATATAAAGCAGACACAAGAAGTAGATGATCGCCCGGATCACCTGCTGGGGCAGCGGCGGGTTGTGAGGGAGCCAAACGGGTAGCATGATCCCATTGGCACACTGAACCTTCTCCATACAACTCCGCTTAGTGCTGCTGTTCACCTCGACACCGCCGCACACACACACGGACAGGACGAGGAGGCGCAGGAGGACAGGACAAGCCATGTCCATGTAGGAGCAGGCAGGAGAGAGACAGTCCCCTCCTGCAGAGAAAGAGACAGAGAGTGAGAGAAAGACAGGCATACGCAGAATGTTTGCGTTTTATGATTTGTTTTTGTCATTTTTTAACATGGCATTATAATAATGTTATATAAATCTCTTAAATATTTAAATTACAAGCGTTGTATTAATCAGATGATCCTATAGATGGCAGTGCTGGATAGTTTGTAATTATTCACCTATAATTTGAGTCTTCGTGAAAGAGGAAAGCAGAGTTAGTTCTTCTGCGGCAGAACCAGGAGATGGAGGCAGATCAGTGTTTTAAAAACGCTAGAAAAGAGTTGTTTGGTGGTTTAGAGCTTAGCCATATTGGTTGAGTTGGATCAAATCCAGCTTCACCCCCTGAATTTTTGATTCAGTATTGTGGACTATATCCCAATCCACACGTTAAGAAGTAACACCACCCTAGTGATAATAGGGGGAGTCCAAACTTCGATCCACTCATTCAATCATTTATTCTCTATACCACTTATCGTACATGGGATCACATGAGGCCCGGAGGCTATACCAGGAAATTTGGGGCACAAGGAAAGAAGGCAATCCATCACAGGGCACAAACACTCACTCATTTAGAAACGACTTTTAGGCTACACTGCATGTCTTTGGACTGTGGGAGGAAACCCAGAGGAAACCCACCAAGTACAGTGAAAACATAAAGGCAGGAAGGCAAGACTCAAACCCTCAACACTGGAGGACAGGACATTTATTTCAATCAGTCTTATTCTAAAAATCAAATATTGGTTTTTATTATAAAACTTTCCTTGCAAAAAAAATGGCCTAACTGGCTAGTTAGCATGAAGCATGTATATGTATAATGTATATTGTTTGTGTTGGACCTAATGATATTTTGGTAGCTTGGAAAGAAGATGGCAGATCATTAGATGCCAAAATGTTAATCTAAATATTAGGGCTATCAATATGAATGCATTAATGAATGTGATTAATCTGGAAATTTTACGTGTTACTATTTTTAAATGCAAATTAATCATATGACCAAGTTTGATCTCAATGGCTTCCCATAATCGCAGCATGGTCACCCAGCTGTGTGTGATAATGGCACATTTAATGCAAATCATAAGATGACTGAAGAAACATTAGCAGGTGTGCTGAATGGCAAGTTTTATTATAAAAATATTCTAGATGGAAGTTTGGACAAAACAAAAGTTGTGTGCTTGAGCTACCTTCAAGGGGAACTATTTTTTTTTTACAAAAATACATTAAATGTAAGACACTAAAAAAAGGCTGTGAAAGTAGGCTGTTGGCAGAAGTTATATTTATTGGAATTACTGGAGATGACTGAACATCAGTAAGTAATCATAACTAACATCAAATCTAATAAATGACAACAACAACTACACTCATTCACTTTGGGCGTTTTAAAAAGACAAAAAAGACATTCTGTCAGAGTATTTGCTAGCCAATTGCATTAGCCAAGTTCAAAAGGAGATAACGGACATGGTCACCACTATAGGAACAGACAGGGCTCACAATATGATTGCTGCTGCAAGTTTACCATTCGAGAGATTTTAATTTAACATTTGTTAAATGTTAATGTTTGAGATATTTAAACTGCCTAATCTGTTTTCTCCAGCCAGTTTGTCATGCATTTCTTTATTCCAACAAATAATTTCGATTAATCAAGATTAATCACAGCCTATGACTGTGATTAACTAGATATTGTTTTTTAACTGATTGGCAACACTACTAAATACATGGTCGCGATTTGCAAACAAGATTAAGATCCAATTTATTCATTGCATGTACCTTTACAGCACAGTGAAATATATTTTTTATAGGTTGAGTTCAGTAACCCAGAGCCTTAACCATCTAAGCCCCGACCTCCCCATTTCTTTCCTTAACTGATGTCAAATATCATCATCCCTATACCTTTTTTAGGAAATGTCTGAAGGTAGCAGATCATCTTTAGACCATAGTGGCTAACCTGGCTTCCTAACAACTTCCCTAACCTCACCTCAACATCTTTTTTAAGGATGCCTGAATGCTGTCCTGGATCACACCATCAAAGCAGAACTCAAACTGATACTAACTGAAAAATGATGTGATTGTGTAAATCACAGGTTCCCAATCCTAATTAAATAATCAGCTAATTAATTAATTAAACTGTGAATGAATTTGAAAACTAATATGTCCAGGGCAGGGGGTCGTCTTGGACCAGGATTAGGAACCACTGGTGTAGAGGGTGACGGGATCTTCCATTTCAAGGAGACTAGACCCAAAACAGGAACGTTATGTGACACTTAAGAAGTGTGTAGGGAAGACAGGAGTACTAAAAACGGCTTTCATCTCAGGGGGTTCGGAGTAGAGCTGTGCATCTGGCCTGGAGTTAGGGGCAGCAAAGGAAACTCAGGAAAACTCTACCTCACTCAGTAAAACTCTATCACCCGCATTTGGTGAGTGGTCCTTGGGACTGACAGGTGAGAGAGAGTGTTCCCTTCCCACGGACAGGTTCCCTCTTTTTCATTTCCAGCCACACACTCATGCCTGTGGCATTGTCTGAAGTCGAACTTGCAATCTATGGACAACAGGGTGAATTTAGGTTCTGTTGACCAGAACACCTGGACAGGATGTCACTTAGCTCAAATCTGTGCTACAATCACATCTGCACCATGGATGTAACAACAGCAACCGGAAGTCTTTCTGGGAAAAAGAAAAATCAAAGCTCTATTAATAATTTATTTATAGTCACTGAATACATGCGTGTTATGGATCTGACTCTTGCTACTGGCGCAACAGGAAGCTACAAAGCAGCAAAGCCATAAAGAGTAAAAGCCAGAAGCCACCCACGCCCCAGCACACTTCAGCAGAGTTACACTTGAAGCGAATTTCTGGAAAGTCGTGGACACGTATCGCCTGAGGCAATGATTTCCTTGTAATGTCAAAAAAGAAAAAAAAAGCAGCGTTTCATGTTTTGTTGTCAGAGCAAATAATCTCGAGCTGGATTTGGCCAGAAGGCCACCGTTTTGGCCCCTTGTTTAAACAAATATCTGCTTCAGCAGCACGCATTTGACCTTTAGAGTGATATTGTAGCGAGTAAAGATTAACATAGAGGTTTTCCTGATGGAGTCGAGGTTGTGTGTGAGAGGAGAGAATTTAATCGTTAAATGTTTAATCGCTGTTGTTAGTGCATATGGAGGTCTTAACGTTTGTACCATATCATGCAGATGTGACTAAAGAAACGCTTGAAAAAATAAATTTAATCCAATTAACTACACGGTTGTTGATTTGACTTTTCAATGCTTATTTTTTTTTCTAAGAAATTAATATTAATTCACCGAAGTCCTGCTGTATACTGTGGAATCACAATAGTTGTTTTCTTTTGATGATGTAATGACTCAATCAACATTCCTGTTGTATTTGCTCCTGGTATTGAGATTTTGCATACTTTTCATAAGAGTTTTTTTCAGTATCATTCTCTCTGGTTTTATAAATTTCAATATCTAAACTTCGAATAACTTCTGACTTCTTAAACAGACTAGTGTACGTCTATGCTTTCTGAAAAAGATAGTGTCGAGGTTTGGTCAAGTTCTCATCAATGGTTTAGAAGAAAAGTGTGACAATGACTGTAATGGATGGCAATGGATGGCACCACTGCTGCTGCCGCAAAAATGACAGATATTGATTCCTACGCCTCGCCTATGCTTTGCAGGCAGGCGATACAAACAGCAACCATACAACATCCATCATGATTATGATCATCATCATCCTCATTCCAGCATGCAGCCAAAACACTTTTTCTGACATTCCACATGAATCAAAATCCAAAAGAAAAATGGCACTTATTAACTTAGCTCATCATCATTAGAAAAGAAGCAACCTGCAATCGGTGTAGTGAAAACAGGAAGAAGAAGAAGAAGAAGAAGAAGACAAAGGTGGACATAAGTGCACAAGATTTACTTCATCTCCATGCAGCAGTGTATCACATTAAGAGTTTTATGTCTATTAAGAATGTATGAGCTAACTTTAATGTGTGTGCGTGTGTGCGGTTGAGATTGACACGAGGAGTGTGCGCCTCACAGTGGGATCACGTTTCACTTTCCAAGCTGTGCTATGGTTACCTGCGCTCTCTATTCTGCAACCCTACACCTGCAAACAAAAATAACCTACACCCACTCACACATGCGCACACTCAGTCCACATCGAACTGAAGGAGACAAACACTTCCCCTTCAGCTTCTCCACTGGCTCCAGGTTAATTCCTTTGGACCAATCCAGTGCCCTAGTTCATACTAAGTGTAGCTTTGGTTTTGTGCAGTAAAATGAAAAGAGGATGGTAGTAGGTCTTTTATTAGTGTCTATCCATGTTTAATAGAGCTATGTATCTCAAGTGGACTCGATTCGATTCTATTTGTGATCCATTGATTTGATGTGTTTCAATAGCACTAAGGGTATTAAATCAATTAAATCTGGATTATTAAAAATTACTAACAGCATTTATTAAGCATTGAAATACTGTGCTGTATTGTTAATTAATTAATAATCATAAAAAGATTTACTGTCAGTATTCCACTCCATACTCAGTCCAGCAGTTGGCAATATTTCATATCTGCACATAAACAAAAAAAAAACTGTCAAAATGCAGAAGATCTGAGTATTCCAGAAGATCTAAGCAGTTAGTATTTTCTGCAAAAGCTGTGGTATATTTTTAAAGTATGCTTAAGAACATTTGTAAAAATTACAATAAAAAAAATTATTATAAAAAAATGTGAATCGAATCTGAATTAATAACTGATCCAAAGTGGAGACGGTAACATCATAAAGTGGTTTATTGTCAAGTTATAGAACAGATTGGTTATATGTAAATGTGTAGTGTTACAGTATGTGTGTGTCTGTTGTGTGTGTGTGTGTGATCTCAGATTACTGTGGTGACACTGTCTCTGTCTTCTAGTGTTGGCTATAAGTGATTGGTCAGATTGGTTTACACATGAGGCTCTGACAACTTAGGCGAGTTAGCACCTTTTAGCGGTTAACATTACACACACGTGCGCACATGCGCAACAACAGGGAACGCAAGGGTTTTAGAAGCAAGGTTATGTGAGGAGAAAGAGGAAGCGGATTGCAGGGATGAAGGGAGAGAATGTGGTAGAGAAAGAGACAAACAGAGCTGATAATACAAATTTGTAAGAAGGAAGGAAAAGAGCTGAGAAGGCCAAGGGAGAGACATGTCTATTAGATGTAGCATTAAAACCGCCTGCCCAATATTGTGTGGTAATCCATTGTGCCACTAATACAGCCCTGACCTATCAAGGCATGGATTTTTTTTTACATTTATGGCATTTGACAGCCACCCTTTTCCAGGGCAACTTACATTTTATCTCATTATACATTTTAGCAGTTGCTCAGGTTCAACAGTGGCAACTTGGTGGTGCTGGGGTTTTAACATTAACCACACTAACCAATGAGCTACCCCTGTCCTGACTCCAGTAGACCGTTGTCTGCCATCTACATGATGTAAAAAGAAACACCTTTTTCCATTGCTTCATGGTCTAGTTCTGATGCTTACATGGCCATTGTAGGAGCTTTCGGTGGAGAATACGGGCGCCCTGCCTGGTCTGTGGCCTCACCTTCACATACACAACAAACTGTTCTGTCTCCTTTTTACTAAAAGCTTCTATATAGTATATTCTATATTCCATTTTCAGTTTCTTAGTTTCTACAGTAGCTTGTCTATTGGATCGAACTACAGGGGCCAGCCTTCACTCCTCATTCGCCACCCATGCCCCTGTCATTGGTTCACCGGTTTTCCTTCCTAGGAGCACTTTTGGTATGTCCTGACCACTGCAGACTGTGAACATCCCACAAGACCTGCAGTTTTGAGTTGCTCTGACCCATCATCTAGACATCACAATTTGGCAGCTGTTGAAGTCACTCAGGTCTCCATACTTGCCCATTGTCCCTGCTTCCAACTAAACAACTGACTGTTCACTTGCTGCCAATGGATGGTCAGTATAGACAGAGAGAAAGAAAGTCAGTGACAGGACAAAGGAGAATGTCCAGGTAACAAGAAGCAAACTCAACAACATGGAACATTTAGATTTTTATTAAAAGAAAAAACAAAACATGTACTTTAAACTCCATGGCTTTCTTCAAATTATTTAATAAACAACTTTTTAAATGTACAATTTAATCATGAATATTTTTTGTCAATTTAAAAGTTCATAGATTTTAAATATACAGAGTCAGGCAAAAAATGTAAACACACTTAAACAGTTGTTATCTATGCCCTTTTTAAATTATGGCAGCAATGTGCAGTATTATGTTTCCTCTCAAGATGTCAGTAGTCGCACCATCATTGGTCCTATCTTGTGATCGCCAGAAGAGAGGCGTATATTTTTTGTACACATTCTTTTGGCTGACTCTGTATTTATTTTAAACCTACAGTACTTTTCATGGCCCAGACTTTGGGAAACAGTGCCTCTAGAAGATTAACACTAATACATTAACACACTAATCTGAATATTTTTTTTCCTCAACAAAAATCCTTTTACTTAACTTGTACAGTAACATTGGGAACTGCCTCACAGCTCCAACATTGCCCTGGTCCTAACAACACCCCGATAAGCCGTGATGTCGTTCCAATTACCCAGTTAACACTAATAACCAATCAGCACTGAGCTGTCCTACATCACTAACCAATCAACAGCACATGCTGGAAACAACGATGAAGTCTGTAAACCATCGGGTTTTTATATTATCGTAATCATCATGCTCTGTCCAGGTTTAGACTGATCACACATACACACACAGACACAGACAGACACACAATTACTAGTCGGCTGTAACTGAGCCCTGAGGACTCTATGTCCTGGCTGTCTCCGGTTAGCAGCCATCACTCTGACACGTACACACACACACACACACACACACACACAGACACAGTTGGGCTATCAGTATCACTGGTCTATAATCTCACCTGGTCTCTTTCTTTCAGCTTTCTAACCAAAAGTTTAGCCAAAACTCACAAAGCAATCATATTTTCTGTTCATTCGGTTGAGTGTACAGCTAATGTGTGTGTGTGTGTCATGCTTGTTGCTCTGCTTGTAGACGACATGGCAGGTATCCCAGGCCAGCGTTCAGTACTTGGTTTATGTTTTTATGTGTTAGTAGAGAAGACTGAAATAACTGATTGTGTTGTGGTGTTCAGGTTAGCAGGCAGACGTTTGACTGCGGGATGTGATTAACGAGGCCGCTTCAGGAAATCAAGCTATTGTTACTTAAAGCGTGTGGATAATTGGAGCTGAGTAACATCGGACACGCTTGGCTCGGGATCAGGGGTGTCGGACTGCAGTGTTTTATCCCTCTCCAAAACACAAGTGTTTCAATTCACCAGCTAAGTACCCCACACTTCAGGAGTTCAAGCAGGTGTGTTAGAGATCGGAAACTCGCCTACTGTAAGTAATGGGAGAAATTTTCTTCCTGCTTCATAACGTCTAAAAACACACTGGTCCCTGTACCTAAAGGAGGCGTGGTCTGTGTGTGCCAGTCTCAGTGCAGGTGTGGCCTCTGTGTGAGTCTCAGTGAAGGAGGGGTGGCCTGTGTGTGTGTCTAACTAAAGGGGGTGTGGCCTCTGTAAGTCAGTGTCAGTGAAAGAGGCCTGACCTGTGTGTGTGTGTGTGTGTGTCAGACTGAGAGAAGGAGGCCTGACCTGTGTGTGTGTGTGTGTGTGTGTGTCAGTCTGAGTGATGGAGACGTGGCCTCTGTGAGTCAGTGTCAGTGAAGGAGGTGTGGCCCATGTGTGTGTGCCAGTCTGAGAGAAGGAGGTGTGGCCTATGTGTGTGTGTCAGTCTCAGAGCAAGAGGCATGGCCGCTGTGTGTGAGTCTCAGTTAAGGAAGGAGGCATGGGCAACATGTTTGTGTGTGAGTCTCAGTGAAGGAGACGTAACCGCTGCATGTCAGTCTGAGTGTAGGAGGCGTGGCATGTGTGTGTCAGTCTTAGTGAAGGAGGCGTAACCGCTGTGTGTCAGTCTAAGTGAAAGAGGTGTGGCCTCTGTGTGTGTCGATTTTAGTGTAGGAGGTGTGGTCTCTGTGTGTGAGTATACGTGTATGTGTGCCAGTCTGAGTGAAGGAGGCATGGCATGTGTGTATCAGTCTTGGTGAAGGAGGAGTGGCCTGTGTGCATCAGTCTCAGTGAAGGAGGCATGGCATGTGTGTATCAGTCTCAGTGAAGGAGGCGTGGCATGTGTGTATCAGTCTCGGCAAAGGAGGCGTGGCCTGTGTGCATCAGTCTCAGTGAAGGAGGCGTGGCCTGTGTGGATCAGTCACATTGAAGAGGTGTGGCCTCTGTGTGTCAATCTCAGTGAAGAAGGTGTAATTACAATACTATAAGGCTCAGCTGAGATTGTGACTGATCAGCAGGGTGGGTCATTAAAAAAAAAAATCACATAATATTCTAATGTACGTAGTACACATGACAGCACTGGGCTCATTCCAGGATTAATAATCACAGTAAGATGTTGAACGCAGCGTGCATTTAGCCCAGTAAAGCACTATAACATAGTAACACTCTAACATAGTGCTTTACTGTGCTAGCGTGGTAGCGGAAAAGGACTGTGTGCTTTAAAGGATATTTTTCCGTCTGCATTTTTCAACCAATCAGCACATCTCTGAAAATTTGTTCTTGTTTCATCTGAAACGTGAACAATTTGCATTATGCAAGCTAGCTAGTGATAGCCACCAACTAGTTTCCCTTATGCTAATGTCAAAAAACGTACATCCAAATGTAAAACTTAATGCCTTTGTCACATCAGTAACTAATTTGTAGCATAACACTGCAATCCTTTTATTTTTAACCATGTCGAATTAGACTTGGCTTGGTAAAGGTAGCACTGTCCAATATGGCAGTGCTGTATCGACCACCGGCGCTAACGCAAGACCATTTAATATAAAATATCCTGGAGAAACTCATTGTAATATCTCTCTCACTGTTTCTCTGAAAGCATGTACTGAAGGGAATATAAACAAACACACACACACACACACCACACACAGTGCTCACAGTTAGCATGACAGTCACTTCAATGTATACAGATTAACAGCACACACATGAACCATGTCAGAAGGAGAGAGCTCAGGTCCCGTGGTGTGTGTTACACCTGGCACTTTCACCTGAACATGACGATACGGTCACTCTAGAAGGAGCCGCGGTCTCAGCTTCAACTGCCTTTTCGCCACAGCGCGGACATTTATGCAATATTCAACACCGAGGCAGGACAATGAAGCTGCCACCCCCCACACACTCTCCCTCTCTTTCACACACACACACACACACACACACACCTTGGCAACCTGCAATTATCTGACAGATGCACATTTATATTTTATACAGAAGGCGACACCTGAAAAACTCAGTAAATGACATAACCGGATTGGGCGATCGATAAACTAAGGCGGCTTGGCCGCATACGGACGGCTTCGCTTTCAGCGAGAGTCGCGAATGTTTAAGGTTACGCTTCATAGCGACGTCATTCACATGCAGAAGTAACGGAATACATGTAACCGGATTAGGTATTTAACAAAAATAAACACGGTAAGCAATATTCTCAGAGTCTAATAGCAGGCCTGAGTGCTCAGTGTTAGTCAGAACTTATGTTTATTGCATGAAAAGATAAATACTGCGCACACATCACACAGTAACACCACACAAAGAGATTCTTGGAGAAGGAAATGTTTAAGGCTTTTATTTTTTTGTCTAGCAAAACAATCGAGCTTGTTAGCTTGCCAAACTGTGTGTTCTACTTTTTATTTATTTATTATTATTATTATTATTTTCTTACTAAACTAAACTAATTAGTCATTAAATCATTATAACTTGTACAGCTTCATAATTTGGAAGATTGTTGTGAAGTAATTTGTTGCTCAATTGTCTGATAAACTGAAAAGAACAAGCTACTAATTTTCGAAAAACCTAGCATTTAGCTACAACTGATGCCAGCTCATTTCCAGGCTAGTTTTGCCCTGAGAGCACTACACTCACAGGTCTTTTTTTCCCCTCACAATTCTTCATTTTCATATTTTTCTTCTTTATATTACTGCATGTTTTAGTGATTTATTATTTTTTTCCTGTCTAAAAAAAACATCCTTACTAGCCCTTTACTAGCTATCCCTTATGCTAATTGTGTAGAGATGGCTGAAATCCGAAAACAGATGCTAGCAAATCTTCAAGCTAGATTTCGAAAAACAAGAAATTTCCTAAAAAAATCTGATAAATATACATTGGAATAAAGATCACAGTTATAGTACTACATTCAAAAAGAGCAAGTTTAAGGGAAAAAAGTACGAGGAAAGAAACAACACAGAAACCTATATGAAGACGTACTTTGAATTATGACTGTTAAGTTTAAAATCTGAGGGAAGAACTGCTTACTGCGTCCTCCGAGCCTCTATACCGTTATAAAACACTTCCCAACTGTGAGAGAAACAAACATGAACATGAATATGATGTGTCAGAATTTTCTCCCTAGTTTATTCACAGAAAAAGAGGTGTATAAAAAAATAAACCACCTCATGAGTCTACTAGATAAAAGCAATTAGTTTGTTCTAGAAAATCTGAAAAAACAAAAGGGTTCTGAGGTAACAAAAGAGTTCCAGGAAGCCATAGGAAGTATTACCATATAAGGAATGTGAGGGGGACCATGGGAAGAGAAGCCTGGGAAATTTAACACCATCTAAGGGAAATGTAAGAAGATGCTAACAAAAGACTTAATGATGTATTTATTAAAACACGGAATGCATTTAAAGTAGTGAAGTTGTTCTATGTTTTATTTACTGTTGGTCATGTGAGCCGCCACGTTGACATCACGTTATATGGTCGTCCCCCGGCTGAGGACACATCCTGAGAGGGAATTTAAAATTGATAGGGCGTAAAGTATTATGTATTTGCGTCCTCTTCCTGGTCGTACAGTAGGTTACGAGTTGCAAGCTTTACTCAAATGCAAGATTATTTGACGGGTTCTAACTTTCCAGTCACAAGCACTGAACTTTAACCGTTGAGGGACACTGACCCTTTATTAGCCGCTCAAATAACAACTCAGGTGCATCATATAGGCTCTAGCGCAAGCTGAGAAGACACAACATTTGGAAGATGCGATCCCAAAAAAATGAGATCCAAACTGCTACAAAAAACACTAGCAATCAATATGTGACCACACACACAGGGATCGAGTGCTTTTCTTTTACCCAATTCTATCACACACCGCATGAACACTGAAACAACAACACAGGCATTCACTCTAACCCTAATGGCTGAGCTGTGCTACTTACTTTGTCAATCGAATTTGTTCAAATCAAATTTGGACAAAACACTCCAACAACTGGAATAAATTACACTCTAAAATCACAATGAAGCACACAGTGCTGTGAAATGATGATGATAAAAATATCGGAACCTGATCTGAACCTGGATCTTGGGGGGGGGGGGGGGGGGGGGAAAAACAACCTATTTTTAGACCAAAAAAGAAAAGTCACCACAATCATCACTCACTCGCCGTCTCTACCACTTTATCCTGTATTCAGGGTTGCGGGGGGCTTGGAGCCTATCCCATGAGTCTTAGGGCATGAGGCAGGGTACACCCTGGACAGGGTGCCAATCCATCACAGGGCACACACACTCACACACTACGAACAATTTGGGAACGCCAATTAGCCTAATCTGCATGTCTTTGGATTGTGGGAGGAAACCCACCAAGCATGGGGAGAACATACAAACTCCATGCACATAGCTGTAATATTTACACTGCCCCACCCTACATATATATCCTGTAATCAGCTCGACTGAATCAACAACTGTCCATTATGACCCTATTAAAACCCACACACAGTGCTGTTTTTATCAGTGCATCATTCCAACTTAAGCCACTTACCATTTAACATAGCTAGCAAAGTGCTCACTACAATAGCTATGCTAGCTTTAGTAAATGATAAGTGGTTTTAGGTGTGTGTGTGGTAGGGGTGTGTGGTATACATGCTCCCCCCTACAGGGGCATTGTATCTATGTAGATCTGTTAGGACTGAACACACGCTGAGTTTTATGTTCCAGTCTGGTGTGTTACAGATCTGCATTGATACCTTACTTTCTCAGCATATTGTAGAATGGATTAACTCTGTGTGTGTGTGTGTGTGTATCTAGTTGAGGAAATCAATTATGCGAGAGTATATGAGAGAAAGATGTTACACATATACATCAATGTGCCCAAACTTTATTCTTTATTACTGTATTCTGTTAGAATTACCTAGAACATGAGAAAGAAAAATAATGGAATATTCCATATTTATGGAATATTCCATTATTTCTACACCACTACACCACTGTGCCGCCAGCATGTAAGCTGGCGGCACAGTGGTGTAGTGGTTAGCACTGTCACATCATTGCCCATAAGGAGTGTGAGAGAGTATGATTGTGTGTGTGTGTGTGTGTGCGCCCTGTGATGGATTGGCACCCTGTCCAGGGTGTGACCTGCCTCGTGCCCTAAGCCTCCTGGGATAGGCTCCAGGTCCCTGTGACCCTGAATACAGGATAAAGCGGTATAGAAGATGAGTGAGAGCATGTAAGCTATAAGAAAATATTCAATTTCTGCGTTTCGTTAGCAGTGGATTAATGGTTTATTCACTTCAAGTCAGGTCTGACCCGAGACTTTGACCTCATGCATCACCACTCCATGATTATGTTACTGATTTCAAACTAAATAAAGAATAACTCACTCGGTGCAGTGATACTATAGGAAAATAATCAGTGAAAGGGTCGTGTGATGAAACGAAGCAATCTGTTGTAAAAGTTACAATGTGCTTTATGAACCAGCTTTAACATTTCGCTTCCAAAATATCTTATCGAAAGATTTTCCACATCGAAGATTATTTTCTTTTTAAAATGTAAATAAAAAAGTTTTTTAAAAAGTGTAAATAAAAGCAGGTTTTGTAGTAGATAGCAGGCTAATTTTGTTTATGTGTTTAGTCTCAGTAGTTTTAAGCATGGTGGCACAGTGGTGTAGTGGTTAGCACTGTCGCCTTGCACCTTCAGGGTCCGGGTTTGATTCCCAGCCAGGCTCGATTCCCGTCTCTGTGTGCATGGAGTTTGCATGTTCTCCCCATGTTTGTTTTCCTCTGGGTACTCCAGTTTCCTCCCATAGTCCAAAAATATGCAGGTTAGGCAAATTGGCGTTCCTAAATTGCCCGTAGTGTGTGAGTGAGTGTGTGTAGGTGTGTGTGCCCTGCGATGGATTGGCACCCTTGTGCACTAAGCCTCCTGGGATAGACTACAGGTCCCCGTGACCCTGAATACAGGATAAAGCGGTATAGAAGATGAGTGAGTGAGTGAGAGTTTTAAGCATTGAAAAAAATTATGTTTAAATGTCGTATTTTTATGCATAATGTAAACTTTTTGGGTCAACCTGATTATATACAGTAGATGTTATTTTAAATGAGTGAACTTCTGTATAAAGTTGAGGGACTTTAGCTTAATGATGAAGATGATGATGTGATAATGGCAGGAGCTAGCTATGTGCTAACTTAATGTATATAGCTAGAGCGAGGCTTTATAGTATATAATGGCTACAATGTTCATCCATCCATCCATCCATCCATCCAGAAATGTCTGTAGTCTAACTAAGGACCGTGGAGGCCAATGGTGATTATCATTGTTTCTTCTCTCTTTTTAAGGGAAGGTAGTAGGACCTCCCGTCAACACTCGCACTCATTCACAATTTATGGACAATTTGGGAACGCCAACTCGCTTCATCTGCATGATTTTGGACTGTAAAAAAAACCCCCACCAAGCATAGGGAGAACATGCACATAGACCCCGAGGTGAGAGTCGAACCCAGGATCTGCGCAAATGTGAATTCTGTTGTAATATTATTGTTAAGCTTGTGTTATTTAGATTACAGATGTAAATCGAGACTCTGATACTGAAATCCTACTCGTGTTGACCTGTGACAAATGCAAGCTGGGTTTACTAGCAGTTGTCTGTGGTGTTGGTTAAATTTGCATATTCATACATATTCACAGATACCTCTATAATTACTTCTTTAAACTGAAGGTTTACGAAATGTGTTTGAAATACTTGAAATAATAATTGTATAAAATTACATGCATGCAGTTTCTTTGTGCATAAAGGCAGATCATGAATATTCATAGATAGTGATTTAATATGTATGGATGGGTGTGTTTAGGTCTGATTATGATCTTTATGAACTAGTTTTAATAATTGCCTTGACATTACATGCACACTAAACAGATCATTACTCCTCATTTTTATTCATTCGTCCTCAGAAACATTATGTTTATCTGGATAAAATACCATATTTGTGGATACTGACAAGTGTATAAAGGCAAGCAAATGAAAAAATAAAAGACAGTATATATTCACATTTTATTCTAACAAGCATCTGAATGAAATAAAACACACCTGTTGCACAAGCAAGTCTCAGGTGTGCACAGGTTTAGAGCATGTGAAATGTAACCGCTGTTTTGTTTAAGACATGCATTCATCCTTAACAAACCAGTATAAGAACGCATGAACATCACTTTAAACGTTTCCCTGACTTCTTACCTCAGGATCTATTGCAATGGCATTGCTGGTGTGAAAGCCAACTGAGATGCTTTCTCCTCCTCCTTCTTGTTCTTTCTTTTTCTTTAGGTCCAGTCCAACCTTCCTCAGCACCTTCCTAGATGTCGTCCTGGATTATTGCCTTCTGTGCATGGTTGTGCATGTGTGTGAGCGTGTGTGTGTGCCCTGTCCTTAGAAAGCATCCATGAAAACGACACACACACAAACACGCGCGGCTGCGTCACCCGACCCAAGGAGAGGCGCGTCAAGTGCTCCATTATAATAAGTAGAGAAGCCTGTGGTTATCGACCACCCAGAGTCATTGTGCATTCAGCACTGCACAGGGAGTTAAAGTTCTGTTTTACAGTCAAGATATTGGCAGAACTATGGGTGCCAATATTCACTAGACGAGGCATTAGTGCTTATTCCTATTTTATTATATAATAATAAAGCATAGGTTCCTGGAGAACCCCCTGTCACTGTGACACACTTTCTAATCCATCTAACCAGCTAATTAATACCCCATCATAAGAGGCATGAGGTGTGTCAGAGTGCAGAACAAAGTTTCTTCTAGCTGGGATTGTATAGAAATATTGCACATTTTTTACTCAAACTTAAAAAAAAAAAATTGCATGCACAAATAGTTATAAAATGAGTTGCCTCTGAATTTCTTGCTAACTATAATCTTAGAAATGATCGTACCAAAGTTTTACCTAGTGTGTGGTACCATTGAGGATGCATCTTATGTACTTCAACATGTTTAAAAAGTAAAATTTTATTTAAATAGCACTATTAACAATGGTCGCAAAGCAGCTTCACAGAAAAAACATGTACACGTGCACCTTGTATTTGAACATACATTTTCAAAAGTTGTGGGTTTAGTGCTATCATTCCAGTGATAAAAGAAAAAGCGTGGTACCATTATTTTGCTAATGAGAGGACACTCTTGGTTTAATGTATGTAACAGGGTTTTTACAAATTATAATGACTTGTTACTGTGAGCAATAAACATGGCACATGCATATCTATTTATTTATCTATTTATCTTTCTACAGCAGAAATTCTGTTTGTGTGTTTGTGGGTCCAGTGTATATGTGCCTGGTGTTTGCACAGGCACAGGCATGTCAGGCATTCCTCACCAAAAGTAACGGTAGGCAGCGTCATCTTCAACCTTTGTCCATGGCGAAAGAACGGGTACGTCTGGCTGAGCTCATAGCTACTGAAACCCCGGATCACACTGCACAGTGGCTACGGGGACGGTGCATATGACGAACAAATGAAACCCCGGATCAGACAAGGACGCAGAAGTAGGGGCTGCCAAGAACAGCATGAGGAACAGCAGCGAGTTGACAGCACCCTCCATTCGCAGGTAATGTTAGCATCCAGGCATTAGCATCTCTAGTAAGGAATAAAACATAAATTTTTTAAATATGCGGAGAGTCTGGGAGGCAAATTAGTTCCATTGTTCCCTCAGTAGACTCACATTTTTCTGTTGTGATGTTTACATCCATTTCCAATCCGAGTTCTTACCAATACAATGGTTGTCAAATGTCACCCAGCAGAACTAATTATTTTGCCACCATTTTTGCCATCATCCAATATGGTGGACAAGGAAATTACTGGAGCTTCGATATAGAAGTGATAATAGTGGCAATGCATGTTCTTACCTTACTGTCACGTTTCTGGAGTTTGGACCGAAGGTGATCAGTTTTAAACTTACCACTTATGGTTGACTGGAAGATTTTTTTTTAACCCCTCTCTTTTCATTTAGAACTGTTTGGACCATTAGAATATGTTAGAAGACAAAAATACAGCATGTAGCTTGAGATATTGTCATGTTACTGGTATAGACTCTGCCTTCATGACACAAAGCCATCAACCAACTCTTTCCAAAAGATAAAATAAACATCATTCATTTGAATGGGTTACAGAGGGCCTGGAGCCGATCCCAAGGCACAAAGTGGTGAAAACCCTTGATGCGGTGTCAAACAGTCAAATGCAACAGGCACACACACTTACACACCCAATTATACACTATAGGCAGATTGGAAGCACTAATCATGATGTGTGTGGCATGTCTTTGGACTGTGGGGGAACGCAGAGGAAATCCACAAATACAGAGAGTTCCAAATACACAGACACACCAGAGGTAAGATTCAAACGCCTATCCTTGGAGGAGCGAAACCCTGCGTCTCACACACCACACATTTTTCAGTAATTTGAAGAAAAAGGTTCGAGTTGATTTGTTGCATTTGCTTCCCCCTGCTGACTGAACTGAGGCATTACATCCAGCGCAGGCAACTTCAGAAAAGACGCAAGGAGTAGTGTTCCTAAGGAGAAACTGAAACAAACAAGCTAAAAACAATGCTAACCTTGGTGTTGAGAAATCATTTGGTTTATTAAAGCGTGAAGTCCATTTTTAAAAGAAGAGCTAAAACTTACAGCCTTGTGGGTTCAAATAATGTTTCAGGAGAAGCAGGTGTATTATGGCATGAACTTGGTTGCCTTCATGACAATGGAACTATCACACACACACACACACAATTCAACACTCAGTACTCAAGCTTTTTAACTGTATGACAATGTCCTGACAGCAGCTGTCACCCAGGTTCTGGCCCAGGGGTTATGAGCCATGACTCCTGAGCTCCTACTGAGCTACCTGAGACCAAGGTACACCCTTTTTCCACAAACTCATGATGGATCTGTTGCAGCTCAAGCAGATCTGTTTGTCAGTCTACCACCCTCAGACTGACTTTAACTCTTTTAACTGTCCAAATACACACTTCAGGAAATTACAAACTTGTATAAACATTTTAAACACACGCACGCATCATAGTATAATATTATGAATATTATATTAATATAATATACATCATACCATTTTCCCTTTTCCCGAAGAATGCATACTTTGTGTTTGGCTGACTCTGTATACATATTGCAGATAATTAAGGCTCGAGATGTATTTTTTTTGTTGCATTTGACTCCCCCTGCTGGCTCAATTGAAGTACAACATCCACCACATATGACTTGAAGAAATTAAATGTGCTTTTCTGAGGTGGTTGCTGTTCTTTTGGCTGCTCATGTTAAAGAACTGCCATAATGGACAAGAATCCATTTGTCTTAGCACAGATCTTACACCCACATGCCCTTTCTGACTCAACCCTCCTATTTTTTATCCAGGGCATCCAGGGGCGAGTTTGTGGCTGGGAATAGAACACAGGCTTAGAGTGTGGCAGGAAAGAAGCCAACCACGGAGCTCCCAATGCCCCAGATGCGCTTTCCTATATATATATATATATATATATATAAAAGTAAATAAAAACAACAATGCTAATCCTTGGTGTTGTGAAATTCTTTGGTTTATTAAAGTGCAATCCATTTTTTTTTAAGACGAGCTGAACTTGTACTGTACATAAAACCTTCGTCCTCACATGTTAATAGTGCGTTACAGAAGAAGCGAGTGTTGTGCATTAGTGCCTTCTCTCACTGCTGCATCATCAGTTTAATACAGATGAAATCATACAGTAGACGTCACGCTGCAGTGCATTATTATGGGCTGGCTTTTTTCGGCTGGACGACAACAGAGCTCCCGGTGACCACAGTGCCGAAGAACTCGACCATGAACTTAGTTTTCACTTTGTGTTGGAAGAGAACATATCTCACGCCGGGCCCGTAGCCTGAGAACACGTGTGAAACCTGCGCACACACACGCACACACACACACACACACACACACACACAAGGTTAGATTTTCAATTTAATATGTAATAGAATATGGTTGGAAAAATTGGAGGAGTTATGATTTAGAAGGCAGATTTGTATTCCGTGTGTGTGTGTGTGTGTGTGTGTGTGTGTGAGAGAGAGAGAGAGACCTGTTTCCATGTGTGAGAGTAGACGTCCAGGTTCTCTGTGGGGCTGCATGTGTGCTCCTTAATCACTGTTTGGCCGTCAGCAGCCAAGAGTTTCACATGAAGCTCATAGATAGATTTATGGAGTTGACTCTCCTCATACCTACACACACACACACACACACACACAATAGCACCTTAACATGCCTGTAATAAGTGTTTATCCCTCACCAGCTTTACTATGCACGGCTGTAATAGTTGTTTATAATGTCAGGTAACGCACCAGTCCTCGACAGCGATGTCTGGCTGGAACGAGTCGAGTAATTCATCCCACAATCCTTCAGCCTTCAGATCGACTCGCTGCTCCAAGGAGAACCAGCTGAGAGGAAACCACATGGTGGGAGATCATCCAAAAATCAGACAGTGTTATTATTGTTATATTTATTTTAGTTTATTTTGTGGGTACAGGTTAGATTAATATACACCTCCATCCAAACATCCATCCATCTAGGAACCTTTGTAGTCCAACTAGGGACCGTGGAGGTCAATGGTGACCAGTGTATTTATTCCCATTTTGTATGCAGATTTTAACATGCACATCTGCGCTGTGGTAGGACCTCCGGTTAACATTCGCACACTCCATGCACACTCCATGCACACTCCATGCACACTCCATGCACACTCCATGCACACTCCATGCACACTCCATGCACACTCCAT
>JAOVVA010000031.1:14968080-14983261 GCA_028565275.1 Leiocassis micropogon
GTAGGCTTGTAAATCAGCATATCACCAAAAATAAATTGCACGTTTTACAGAAGTGCTGTGAGTGTGTGTGTGTGTGTTACAACAGAGCTCAGATTGAGACACTGAGGGGGAGTCGGGGCCTGTGGAGGACCGCAGCTGTCGACCTCAACTCATCACCAACACACACGCACACACACACACATGGCTGCCATATTGGTTCATTCCTCAACACACTGTAAAATGAGTAATTTACAGTTAAAATTGTTTTTTTAAAAAGACAAAATCCTTGGGGCGGCACAGTGACGTCTTGCACCTCCAGGGTCCAGGTTCAATACCCGCCTCATGGTCTGTGTGCATGGAGTTTGTATGTTCTCCCGTACTTGGTGGGTTTCCTCCGGGTACTCCGGTTTCCTCCCACGGTTCGCAGACATGCAGAATTCCCAAATTGCCTGTAGTGTGTGAGTGAGTGTGTGAGTGTGTGTATGACTGTGTGCCCTGCGATGGATTGGCACCCCGTCCAAGATGTACCCCGCCTCGTGCCCTGGAGTCTCCTGGGATAGACTCCAGGCTCTCCCCAAACCTGTATACAGGATATAGATGCGGTATAGATGAGATAAAATTCTTGTACTAGTTCTAACCGGACCTTCTGTCCACTTTTCCGGCCACAAGCTTCAGAATCTAAACGGTTCTGGGATACGAGCAAAAAGACAATTTCTTTGGTGTGTCTTTAAGCAGTTGATGAATGATATTTTGAGGAGAAATTCTCCCAGCGTAACACACCCCCTAGAAAGTGTGTGTATTGCAAGGTGCTTGCATGGTTTTTATGCTCATTCATCACTGATTTATTTCTGTTCACCCTCTGCTTTACTACACGTCTGAGACGGTAACTTTTTTTTTTTTTTTTTTTACAAACGAATATCTTCTGCCATGATTTCAGTTTGCTAATCGTAAATGCTTGACACGTGCCTCGCCGTCCGCCACCTCAGAAAAAGTCAGGCGGCGTGCGTCACTGCGACTGCCGGCAACCTTCCAAGAGTCTGGAACTGGCATAAAACCTGATTTATTAGTGGCCAGGGTTTTGCAGCGGACGCACTCGCAGAGCATAAATCAGGGCCGAGCAAACATGATGCGATCATGATGGAATCTTCCAGCAAGGTTAGCGCAGATGTGCTGCGGCTGATTACTGCTGTACATTAACTCAGTGCAGAGGCAGCAGCTCGCCGGGCATTGCGTCAACACCCGCTATCTCTCTCTCTCTCTCTCTCTCTGTGATGTCCTCTCTCTGGACTTTACACTAAGGAGAAATGACAGGGCAGCGGGTTGTCAAGCGTGTGTCAAATGACAAGCGTGGCAAGCCAGTAAATTGTGTGCTATAATTTGTAGTTGAAATGTTTTGACTCAGACACACACACATTTCCAGTGCCAGTCTTAAGGACCATAGCAAACTTCATAAGAGTAAACATATATGTATAACATACACATCCCTGACATTTTCTGTCTGATTTATTCAGATGAATATTACCGCTGACTTGGTTGACTAAAGAGTTAGCGTTAACTAGTCCTCAGGAACTAACTAGATAAGAACAAGAAGCGGTTAATTTAGCATTAGCACACTGCAAATGGATCATGACAAAGCATCTGATCCCTGGCACTTGCTGTGTAGGACTGTGTGTGTGTGTGTGTGTGTGTGTGTGAGAGAGAGAAAGAAAGAGAGAGAGAGAGAGAGAGAGAGAGAGAGAGAGAGAGAGAGCTAATGCAGGCCACAGATCATTTATTGAGAGGGAGATGAGTCACAGAGCAAGCTACAATGCACAGAGCCTCGACTGACTAGAATGTCGCGTTATCCATCCATTCATTTGTGCTTCCATCCATCCATCCATCCATCCATCAATCATCTATCCATCCAGCTGTGCTTCCCTTCATCTTCCTTCTATCCATCCATCCATTCATTTGTGCTTCCATCCATACATCCATCATCCATCCATCTAGCTGTGCTTCCCTTCATCCTCCTTCCATCCATCATCCATCCATTTGTGCTTCCATCCATCCATCATCCATCCATCCAGCTGTGCTTTTCTTCATCCTCCTTCCATCCATGCATCCATCCATCCAGCTGTGCTTCCATGCATCCATTCATCCATCTGTGCGTCCATGCACCATCCATCCATCCATCTATCCATGTGTGCTTCCATGCATCCATTCATTCATTACTGTATTTCTTCCATGCATCTATCTTCCAGCTATCAACCCTTCCATTAATCCTATTATTTATCCATTCCTCCATCTACTCTTCCATGCAACCATTCATCCATCCACCATCTTTCAATCCATCCAGCACTTCATCTCCATTAACATTTCTGTCCATTTATTAATCTCTCTCCATGTATCCATGCAACTGACCATCCTTTGATATGTTAATAAGTTTTTCTAGCTGTCTAGACAAATGAGTCAATACTTATCCATCCCTACTCCATCCATCCATCTGTCCATCCAACTATCCTTCCATATGGCAATTGGTCCATCCACCTATCATCTGTCTGTCCATTTATCCATTTCCATGATTTACTTTTGATTCTATAAAGCTGCTTTCTGACAATGACCATTGTTAAAAGTGGTATACAAATAAAATTAAATTGAATCTATTTGTCCATATATTAGGCCAAACATTCTTCCATTAATCCATCCTTTCATCCACTAATCTCTCTATCTAGCAATTCAATCCTTCATCCACCTGTCCATCCATGGATGCATCTAACTGCCCATCCTTTTATCAATCCATCCGTCTCTCCATTAATCCATCTGTCCATCCACCCATCCATTTGTTCATCTACTAAGCATCCATCCATACATTTATCCATTTATCCAAATTCATCTGTCTTTCCATGCATCAAGTTAACTATTTATCCCAACATCTGTCCATTATCCCATCTACCTATTCATCCATCCGTTAATCCATGTATCCCCATATAGGTCCAACTAGCAATCAGTTCATCAACTGCCATCCATCTATCTGTGCCTCCATTCATCCATTCACCCATCCATCCATCTGTGTCTCCATGCATCCATTTATCCATCTGTCTTCCTTTTGTCTATCTATTAAACCATCCATTCAATAAATCAATATCAATGCTAGCTGTCTTAGTTAATGTCAGGCAATAAAGGAACAAGCTAGTTTCTAGTTTGCTAGTTATCACTAGCTAAACAACATGTCACACCACAATTGGTAAATACACTATATATAGATTTAGTCCATATATATATATATATATATATATATATATTTGCATATATATTTTACAGCACAAGTAAAATTCTCTTTCAGAACTTCTCTTCTCTACTCGAACACTGTAAGAGAGCTGGTATATTAAATGAATAGCCACTGCGGCATTTACCGGAGGGGCTAATTATTCATTTAGATTCATGTTGTAGGTGCTGACACGAAGCAGAACAGCGGCTTGCTTACCTTTTGCAGGCTGGTTGGATTCAGCTGAGTTTTGTCGATTATCTTTATTGCAACCTGAAATAAAAAATGTACAAATATGCATGATTTGTTCCTGAAGGTGCTAATGGTGTTGCATGTGTGTAGCAGAACACGTCGCGCCTAGGACACAGTCGGATTGACGTTATGAAAGAAGCTTCTTGGAAAACCGGTACTGCTTATTATCTGATCTCACATATGGGAGAAATCCTTCACACACTGCAAAATAATTTACGAAACTATGCTTGAAGTAAATGTAGAAAATATTTTATATGATAGCTGGAAATATGCATCATATCTGATAAGGTTAAATTTTTTTTACATGTCCAGCGTGCTCCCAATAAACCCGACTTGTAATTCCCACTCTGAGGATGATTTTCTTAGTTAAAAAAGTAAAAAGATATGTTATTCCCTCGAACGGCAAGTTTGTACCCCTGCTCCCGTACCAGGCCCAGTGTCTCAAACGTTACTTCATACATTTAAATATATATTTAAAAAATTCTATTTTATTTTTTAAATCAGTCTAATAGTCTTTCAGCTTCGTTGCTTAACTAAAGAAGTATATGTCAAACGACAAGCACATCAATATTTGTAACAAACAGGAACTTCTAGTGTAAATGTGATTTTATTGCCAGCTCTTTTTTTAACGCCGCCCATTTAGACTTGGAACGCAACCAACGTGCCAAAGTGCCACAAATAAATACGCTGTTGTTCTAAAATCCACGCATGATTCATACAATAAGGGCAACATGCCCAAAAGCAAGGGTGTCCTCTCGCCTCGGTGACTCGTCTTAGTTTTACAGACGACCAACACATTTCTTTTTGCACTCGTGCGGCCCGTGTGTTCTGCCACTTTGCAAGCTGGCGTTCCGGCGATAAATCTGGCCGAGCGCGAAGTCGCGCTCGCACGTGTGATTCAAACTCATTCAGCTTTCTCTCCTTCCTGTGCTAATAGTTAGCTTTTACTGCAACTCCACATAATGATAGGTAAGCTAAGCAGGTACTAGCTAGTCAGCTTTGCTAACGTTAAAATTACTTCTGATATCACAGATTAACAAGCTACAGTAAATAATCAAATGAACGTAACTAGTTTATTCTGTAAAGAAAACCAGTACCCAACCTCCACAGCATTGCTAGCTAGGCTAACTCTAATTGGTTGAATTTTTTTACATAATTAGGTTTGGAGCACTTTTGTTATCATAAACTGGATGTAGGAATATGTTGTGTGTCTGAACAGATCTACGATCTCACCTCTCGGCCGGTAAGGACATGGCGAGCCAGTTTCACTTTAGCGAAGTTTCCCTTGCCGATGGTTTTGAGGAGCCGGTAGTTGCCGATGTGCGGGTCGTCCGGGCACGAGGGCATGGAGTTGCGGCAGCGCGCGCCGAGGGAACGGCTCGACACGCTGGTGCCCTTCTCTGAACGGCTCGCCGCCAGAGACGCATGCTACACGGGGAGAAGGGACAAAACAGCCATTATAATCATTGTCTTCTTAGTACTTTAACCTCAAACTGGCCCAATGTACTTTAAAGCCCAATGTTATTCAGCACTAATCACTGGCTTAATCAGCCACTAAAACCGTTTAGCCAAAGTTAACTAGCTTGGTAACAAACACACCGACTTTGAATCACGTTAAAATTTATATAAAGGTCTTAACTAAAATAAGTCAATTAAAATAACTGAGGTAACATTTGCAAGCTTGGTAGTTACATAATGGCACCGACAGAGGTAAGCTAATCAGCTAAGTCTGAGCTGCGGTGCATTCGCGCGCTTAGTAGCTCAGATTGGTGATTGGCTGAATTTAACTTAAGCTCCGCCTCTTGCAGACCACAGACATCCGTCAGTCAGCAAGATCCCAGTGTAAACGATTAAAATAGGACAAAGCCAAGGAGACTGTTGGAAACACACACACAAACACACACACACACAAACACCTAGGGCTTGATATGTTAATGCATTAGGCTATTCCATTCAGGCTAAGTGTTATTGATGATCAGATTAATTATCGTATTGATTAGCCTGGCTGTGGCAAAAAGCACGAACACACAGAGAGGGACGAGTTTCCATTAGTGGGATAGAGTGATAAATAAAAAAGAGACGTCGCATTTTTAAAGGTTCCCACTAAACTACAGTATATTACATCAAAGCTGAATGCAAACACAGCTGCTCTAAATACTTGGAGGGAAAAAATACAAAAGGTCAAACATTGTTTGTCTGATCAAATTTAGAGGACATTTTTTTCTTTATTACAAATGTTTCAGCTTATTTCTCTGTATTTAATCTAATGTATTCATTATATAATATATTATATTATATACAGTATATTATAATATAATATAATAATGTATTTATTATTAACTGAATTTAATAACAAAAATCGCATTACATACATCGTTGGTTGATTTAAAGTAACAGCTTTAAAAAATTTAACTGAAATAGTGTGAAAATTCAAATAACACTGAAATGGGAAAATGCGAGAGAAATGCGCTCTGACAGCAGAACAACATCCTCAACGCTTCTGAATTCACTTCACTGCAACACCATGGGGGTGAGGGGAACGCTTTCACTCACACACGTGCACACACACACACGCACAATACCCACCATCTGTGCCATGCTACACATGATCACATGATCACAGAATAACAAGAGAGAGAGAGAGTGAGAGAGAGAGAGAGAATGGAAAAAAAGAAGAAGAGTGTATGAGAGACAGAATTAAATTATCCACTTTCTGGATAAATCTGATTATGTGGCCTATGTTTGTTGTCTTTATCCACTCCCTCCGGTTAGACTCACACTGTAGCTAGGGCCAGTATGACTAACCCCTACTTCACCATCACTAACCCCTACTTCACCATCACTAACCCCTACTTCACCATCACTAACCCCATACTTCGTTATCACTAAGCCCATACTTGACTATCACTAACCTACTACTTCCTTATCACTATTCCCCTACTTCACTAGCACTAATCCCCTACTTCATTATCTGTACCCCGGCCCACTTCATTATCACTAACCCCATACTTCACTATCGCTATCCCCTACTTCACTATCACTAACCCCTTACTTCACTATCACTAATCCCCTACTTCACTAACACCAATCCCCTACTTTACTAACACTAACCCCCTACTTCACCATCACTAAACCCCTACTTCATTATCACTAACCCACTGCTTCATTATCACTAACCTCCTACTTTATGTTCATTAACCCCCTACTTCACCTTCACTAACCCCTACTTCACTGTCACTAATCACCTACTTCACCATCACTAACCATCCACTTTGTTATTGCTAGCCTAGTGCTTTATCACTCACCCACTACTTCGTTATCACTAACCCCCTACCTCTCTATCACTAATTCCCTACTTCTTTTCTCTAACCCCTAATACACTATGACTAACCCCTATCACAATACCACTTACCAGTACAGCACTAACAATAAACTTAATCACACCAAAACTAACCTCTACCACACAATCACTAACCAAACCCACACCATCACCATCATCATGCTGGTTATGCTAACCCCAAATGCAACTCCACAGACCTTGTTAGAACACATAGGAGCCTCTGCATACAGGCTCAGGTGTGTAAGACCGGGGCGTCGCAAACTAATCTGCAGTCATTAATCATTCATACTAACAAAGTCACAGGCTTGGAACACACCTGACTCAGCTTATGGTAAGTTGTTACAGCAGGACCGAGAGCCAGAGGCTTCCCTTATTACTAATTCATCACACGTGTGGCCAGCAAGCATGAAATATGAATTTAATCACAACTAATCACAGATTAATATTCCATAAGTCAACCAAACAAAATACAAACGTGAACTAATCTCGAATTGATTGCAGTTAGTCGGCGATAGACACAGTTAGTCGACACTGAAAATTAAATGCCACTGTACTATATGTTGCTAAATGTTGTTGGTCTTTCGGCTTAGTATTATGCCATAGCATGTATGTCGCCTTAAATAATTCATAGAAAACAATACGCACTGTATGTGGAACCTGTTAATTTGCTAACTTATACAATGCTACTATTTATATCTTCAAATCAAAACAAATATTAAAAAAATCTAGCTATAATTAGTGTTAAACCTAAAGTATGCGTGGCTTAAAACAAAAACGTGGATTCTTCTTTTTATTTACAGATGAACCCTACCACTATGCCATCATCAGAAACACTGGTAGATGTTCATGGTATAAATTCTGCACTTCAGTCTCAGCTACATCACTCAAGGTAACGTATCAGAAGTAAAGAAGTTTTTTAAAGAAGAAATTTTCTCTCTTTTTTTTAATAATTGGCTTGTGTTCTGATTGTTTATAATTTTTTGTATCCCCCGAAGACCAGTCAGTTACTAAGGATGACTGCGCATCTCTTCTTTGTCCCACTATACACCACTTCATACTAATTAATACCGTACTGTCCAATTTGGGATCTGCCCTTGGTCTTTTACCCACATCCTACCCCCATCCCACTTCTTTGCCCTACCCCCTACCTCCCACCCCCCATTTTCGTTCCACTGCTTGAGAACTGCCAGAACATAGGGTGTTGAGCCAGACATGGGCCTTCAGACATGTGTATTAAGCCAGAAATTGGTAAAGTGAGATTTCCAAACCCAGCAGTTTGTCCAGTTCTATACCTAAAGGTGGAAATATACTTGCTTTTTCCTACACGTATGTGCATACATGATGGCTACCTTGCATATCTTACATTCGTTTGATACGTACATCGGAGTCTACTGCAAAAATGTCAGAAGGTTTCAAGGAGAAGTGGTGTATGATTTGTATGACGTGCTATCTTAAATGTCGACATGGAAACTAAGCTTCTCAAATTTGTTCACCATATTTGTTCAATATAGGCAAAATTGTCAGCTTAAAATCTCCGGCATACCCCCTACTGGAATCCTACAGTAACACATGTCGTATTACGGGAAAGTATGTAAAAAAATACACTCACAACATTGCTGGTTGACTACACAAACGCATGGTTCAACCGGAAGTAAATTTCCGCTCTAAAGATAAACAGTGTGGCATTAATTCCCTGGCCTAATCCACCTGACATCTAATATCCTAATTACAACTTCCGTGACCTGGTATGATCAAGAATTCTAACCCTTACTCACAAACCAAAATTGTAACTACAGCATAAAATAAGTCGAATAGAGTCTAATATCTCAAATTTACCAACACATTTAAGGGCAATGTTGACATCTCGGATAAATATGACTTCTTTCCAATTTTTTCTATCTTATATTTTTAGATTAAACACCCTGGCACCCTGGCTTCAGTTATTTCTGTAGCTAGTTTAGTAGCTGGGGAACATGTGTTCCAGCTGCCTAGCAACAGTGTTCACTCAAAATTAACCACGTCAATAATCATCGTCAATGTTCATCTAACCACCTCACAGCCCCTCACCCACCTCCATGTTCCAAGCCGCATTTAAACACATCATTAGTTGCTACCGCTAATTAGCAGACCATAGATTTAAATGGCTGCTGGTGCATTGTTGTAACAACACACTTGCTAGTGTATTTACCTGACAACCCTTAAATACAACCCTCGGGATGAGGTTTTTATGGTCTTTATTGTTGTTGCTTCTCAGTCCCATTAAAACCATTACAATTGGAGCCTCAGAGTGGCGCAGTGGTAAAGTGCTCGCCCTATCATCCTGAGATCGCGAGTTTGATCCCCGGGTGATGCTGTATCCTCCACTCGCAGCCGGAGGTCTAAAGAGAGCTGATTGGCCAAGCTTTTTCAGAGGGGCAGGATGAGAGGTACTTAGTGCTCCCACATTAATGACGGCTCTACAGCCAACCAGGGGCTGTGAGCTCACGCAAGCGGAAGGAGGGGATAGCGCTGTCCTCCGAGTGTGTTACGCCGCTCCCAACGGTGCGTGAGCGAGCAGTTCGAAAAAAAGCGGTCAGTGACATCACTGAGTGGTAGTAGCTTAATGTGGGAACTCCTAGTGATGGGGAGGAATTAAACATGACTAAAAATAGGGAGAAAATCTGGGAAAAAGAAAAAAAAAGAAAAAAGAAAACATTACAATTAGAAGACACATAACTGATTATGCTAGCTGATATAGCTGTAATTGAGACATTAACAAAAAAAATTGGCTAAAAATATTATACTATATATAAGTTAGCATGCATAGTTATCGTATTTTTAGACAAACAATGTGTACTTAGTTTGACATTGACATTTTATGGATTTAACTGCTTTGGATATGTTTCTTTTATTAGGAACACAACAACTAAAAGTAAAAATAATGGTTAGACTGTTGTTTGTTTTTCAGTTAAACTAAAAAAACAAATAATGTTAGCTGATTTCCTGAGTGAACAAGCTAATGCTAACTGGTATCTATTTTCAAATACTCTGATAATTTTATTTATTGTTGTGTCATGTTAGTGAGTCTAGCTTGTTATATAATTAATTAAATAATTCATGCTAGCTGGCTAGTTATGTAATTAATCTTGTGTGATTAAATTGTTGTAACGCTCCAAAATAATTACAATGGTACCTCAGCATACGAGTGCCCCGCACTCACAATTTTTTGCCTTAAGAACTGCAATTTGGAAAGAAATTTACCTCAGCATACAAAGGATTTTTGGCATACTATCGAACGAACTGAGCCGAACCGAACGCCGGCTAAGTTGCATGTACATCCGGTAGCCGTTCGAAACTTGTTTGCGACAGTGGAAATCCAAGTAAAGCGTGAGTACACAGTAGCATACAGTAGCTATGTATGTTAACTGTTATACAGTATGTATGTATGTGTATATATATATATATATATATATATATATATATATATAAAACGGTTAACATACATAGCTACTGTATGCTACTGTGTGCTCAGTTTGACGTTAACGTTTTATGGATTTAACAGAAACTACAGAAAGAAAGCAAAGAAGCATATGATTGGACACATTTCACAATAAATCATGGTCATATTCAATTTTATTATTATTATTATTATTATTATTATTATTATTAAATTAAAAACACAACAACTACAGTTTAAGATACTGTGGTTTCTTTTTCAGGTAAACAAAAAACTAAAGCTTATTTACTGAGTGAACTAGCTAATGCTAACTGAGATCAATTTTCAAATACTCAGATATTATACTCTTGTGTGACTACCAAATATCACTAATTTCCTCAATTCTTTTTATCCCAACTAGCTAGTCCATGGCTTGCTAGTTGTAGCGACAAATTATTTATGCTAGCTAGCTAGTTATGTCATTACTGTAGCGTTATTACATTGTCCCCTGCTCCAAAATAAAATAAATAAATTAATTTTTATCATCCTTAAAGCCCACCTCAGGTGGTTCCTTATATCATTTTAAAGAAGTTATTCATCTTTCTTTTTCTCAAAATACCCTTCTCAGAAATTAAGCAGTCTGAGGTAATTCTGAGAGGAGTGTGAATTTGATTGACAGCTAGTCACGTGACTCTTTGTGTACGTGTGCTTGTATATGTGTGTGTGTGTGTGTGTGTGTGATCATTCTGCAAATCCTGAATACAATGCTGCATGTTATTAGGATTAACATGTACACTATATCGTGGAACCAACTGACTAACCAACCAGCTAGCGCAGCGGCGAGTGGTTTAACTAGAATCACGATGATCTGTAAAATTTACAACACATTTGCTTTTTACGACAAACGTTCTGCTGATCGGTCGCCATGGCGACGTTCCAAAACCGCATACGTGTACGTATAGTACGGGACTACGGGAGTGGAGTGGAGTGTAGTGTAGTGTAGCCTCTGCGGTTTTGGAGCGGAGCCCGGATGAGAACGGGGACCGCTCCTCTCCTCGCTTTTCCTCGGGTATCTCGTGCAAACTCGTTTGTGTCGTTCTCTCTCACACACACACATACTGAAGGATGTGCACACACACACACACACACACACCAACCCTTTAGCCATGTAAGCTAACGAAGGCCTGCTAACTCGGGAGTCAAAATGAATAAAGCAGGAAGATAAACACTGCAATTAATTAATTAATGAGCAGAATAACAAACGCACACGCAATATTGATATTAATATTTACTTACGTGATCCGAGCTCCGGTCGGTTGCAGACGGTAAAGCAGACCGAGAGGACATTTTCCCTTTTTATGTATTTTTTTTATTTTTATTAATTTTATTTGAATTCTCCTCTTTAAAAAAAAATAAATCCCTGAGATTGTAACCGATTCGAAACGCGAAGAGAAGAACGCGACGCGCGCGCACCGGGGAAGAGGGGGCGCGTGCAGGCCGCTAACCGGCCCGACTCGAGCGCACCGGAAAGCCCGTCATCTGTGCACGCGCACAAAACCGTGTCAAAGCCGCTGCATCTGAAAAACGCAAAACGGTGCGGGGGGGTTTGAGACTGATGATGATGATGAGGAGGAGGAGGAGGATGGTGATGAAGAGGAAGGTGGTGGTGGTGGAGGGGCTCCGCTAAAACACAGCGACGCTCGGCCGGAGAGCAGCAACGATCCCGGAGCACCTCACCGCCGCCGCCGCCGCCGCCCCCCGCCTCATCCCCGCAAACAACCCGCTCCCTGCTCTCATAATCGCGCTTCCGGTTTCGCTCCGTCTCACACCGGGGCCCTGACTGTCCTGACGCGCTGATCGTTAATAATAAAAATAATAATAATAATAATAACAACAACAATAATAATAATAATAAAAAATAAAAAAAAAGCTCTGTATTTTGTTGTTAGTTCAGGAACCGGAATTCGGTCACATGCCCGCGGCGGCTGGTGATGCTGATGAGGTTTGGAGATGATGATGGTGATGGTGATGCTCGGTCCGGGAGTGTCGCCGACTGACGCTCTGCGCGCGCACACACACACAGACACACACCTGCTTACACAGTTTAGATCTACAGCTAAGCAAATATATTTTCATCACAATAAGAAACTAATATATATTATTTTTTTTAAAAACGCACACATTTTATTTCAAAGTTAACAAACACTAGCATCACGGCTGACTGTGGCTAATAAATAACCTTATAATATACCTGACGTTTGTGATTCTGTTTTATAATTCTTATACATAAACCTTAAAAGAAAATCTTGTATAAATATTTAATACTCAATTATTATATATTATATATAATATATATATATAATATATTATTTTTATAGTGTCTATATTTTTTTTTTGGTCACATCTCTCTCTCTCTCTCTCTCTATTATTGTTATTATTAAAAACACAACTACAATTTAAGATACTAACAGATTGTTTTGTCAGATAAACAAAAAAGAATGTTAGCTGATTTACCGAGTGTACAAGCTAATGCTAACTGACATCTAATGTCAAATACTCAGATAAGTTTGTATTGTTGTGTCATGTTAGTTAGCTAGCTAGTTAGTCTACTGTAGCTAGTCCATGGCTAGCTAGTTGATAGCGATGAATGATTTATACTAGCTATAAAGCTATATGTCATTAGTGTGATTACATTGTCGTTCTGCTCCAAAATAAATCGAACTAAATATGTTTTTATCTGATTTAAAGCCCAGTAAAAAGTTACTGTGGCTTGTTTTTCAACAAAAAAAAATGATGCTAGCTGATTTACTGAGTGAACAAGCTAATGCTAAATGGCATCTGTTGTCAAATACTCAGATAATTTTATTTACTATTGTGTCACCAACAAATGTCAATAATTTCATGTTAGCTAGTCCATGGCTTGCTAGTTGTAGTGACAAATTATTTATGCTAGCTATCTAGTTATGGCTTTACTAGCTAGCTAGCATAAATAAGTGTTATTACATTGCCGTTCTGCTCCCAAATGAATAAATATAATTTTTATCAGCTTTAAAGCCCACCTCAGGTGGCATTTTACATCAATTTAAACAGTTAGCCATATTGGATTTTTCTCAAAATACCCTTCTGAGAAATTAAGCAGAGGTAATTCTGTGGGGAGTGTGAATTTGATTCACAGCTAGTCACATGACTCTGTGTGCGCGCCTATGTGTGTAATCATTCTGTGAACCCTGAATGCAATGCTGCATTAGCATGTACACTATATCGTGCAGCAGCATGTGGAATAAACAATATAACCATTGTAACCTCTGTTGGGGGTTGCCACAGCGGACCATCCAATCCACACAACAACTTGGCTTGGCTTGGTTTTACATCAGATGCCCTTACTGATGCAACCCTCCTATTTTATCCGGGCTTGGGACCAGCACTGCATCCAGTGGCAGGGATTTGGGCACTGCCTGGGAATCGAACCCAGAAACCTTCCAAGAAACCTACCACTGCACCACCAATGCCCATTATTAGGGCCCAAGTACTATGACATCTGCCCTATTACATCATAGGGTGTGACAGGCCCTCTTGTATAACGTGACTGTAACAGTAGCCAGCATCCTCACTGAATGTAATGGTAGACAGCATCATTATCAAATTCAATGTCATCCTGTTGGCGTGTGACAGACATTCCTCACTCAACGCAACAGAAGCCAGTGTCCTCACTGAAAAACAATATATAGGCAGATAAGTGCATGATCTAACATATTACATCTAGCTAAAATAATAATACTCAAGCCATTGTGGAACCATTGTGGGTGGATATGCAGTCGTTCTCTCTAGTGGTTTTAGGTCCTCGGAAACCAGTGTATTAAACATAATGAAGTGAAACGTAAAAAGATGTATAAAACCAACATTACTTATGATGTAATGTATTGCAGTGTGTTCCACTATATACTGTAGTGGTACCAAAGGCAACGCTGGTATCGTGGGTTGATAAAAAAAAAAAAATCCTAAAATTCATAAACTTGCTTCACTTGGCTTTCACTGATGCACAAAAGTTTCGAACGGCTTCCTGATGTACGCACAATTTAGTCGGCGTTCGGTTCGGGTCAGTCCATTCTCTCGCCGAAAATTTCAATTAAAAGGAGATCATTCATATGCCAAGGTACCACTGTATATAAACCGGGGCAATGCCAATTCCTTCGGCTCCTAAATGTCTCCCATCAACAAACGAATGGGAGATATTTTTCTTGTGAAAATCGGTGGCTGTGTCGTTTATATCCCACATTCTTGTCTTCGTACTAGCTTCATTGGCGCCTAAGGAATCATTTGAATGTGTCACTTTATACCAAATCCACACACAGTGAAGAAAATCTCACTTCAAATATTGTTTGCTAAAACCACAGCACAGTGTTGCGCATGGAAATGCGTCACTTCCTGAATTACATGACAACGATATAAAATCAACAGAACAATTTGTCACGGCAATTAAGCAAAAGGTAGCCGAGACTAGAATTATGGGGTATTTTAGGTATTAAGAACATCATGGTGTCAAGAAACTTCAAAACTGGTAGCGCTCAATGCTGTCTAAAATTTGTAGAGAAAATATAAGCAATAATAATAATATTTTGAAAAAAAAAATGTATAATTGGGTACACTACCTGCTCTTGGCCACACGAGGCCGCCAGTGTCACACTTTACAAGCCGCGTCCCCATCTGCGTGTCCTGTAATGTCTGTCATATAAACACTGACTTACTATTTTTTTATTTTTTTATTAAAATCTACACATATAATATAGACGCCATTATTTCATGTAGTGCATTTTTATAGATATTAAAAAGTCATTATACAACTCATGTAATCAATAGCATAATCAATATAATCGATATATATATATATACAGTGGTGTGAAAAACTATTTGCCCCCTTCCTGATTTCTTATTCTTTTGCATGTTTGTCACA
>JAOVVA010000031.1:15007937-15027937 GCA_028565275.1 Leiocassis micropogon
GTACTCGTAAACCAAGACTTGCTCATTTTTCAAGTCAAAATTTATTAAAAATCTTTGCTCGTCTTGCGGAACACTCGCAAACTGCGTTACTCACAATCCGAGGTTTCACTGTACGTTAAACATTCAACGAATCAATGAATCGACAAATAAATGACACAAAAAATGAATCAATCAGTCATTAAGATAATCAATCATTGACTCAGTAAGTCACTGATGCAGTAAGGCAATTAGTGAACAAGTTAAAAAAGATTTATAAGATAAACATTCAATGAATCAATAAACAAACGAACCAATGAGCCAATGTCAATAAATCAGTAATTCAATGAGTCAATAAGTCCAAGAGGCAATAATTCAACAAATCAATGAATCAATAGGTTAATGAGTCAATGAGGGAAACATTTAAAGAATGAATAAATTAACAAATCAGTAAGTCATTAGGGTAATGAATCATTCAAAAAGTCAGTGAGTCAACAATTCATTGAGTCAGTCAATAAGTCAACTATAACTCATTACCATTTTGTTGTCAGATGTGTTTTTTTTTATAGTATTGTAGCTGGCTATAAAATGATGTGTGTGTGTGTGTGTGTGTGTGTGTGTGTGTGTGTGTGTGGTTTTACTTGATAGGGAGGACAGTCCATCCTGCGGAACTTTTTAAAGTGCTGTTTGATGGCATCCTCTATGCTCTCGTACGCCTCTGTATTGTTCAGCCATTTCTTTCTGAGCAGTTTATCAAAGAAAGGCTGCAAGACAGAAAAAACACACTTCTAGACAACACACACAAAAAAGGACATGTATAATATCATATTTGTGTGTGTACTAATACCTTACCCTAATGTTTTCAAACAGTTTGTCGGAGAGGACTCGTACAGACTGGTTAATGATGCGATCGAGTGATGAGTGCGCCCTGTGGGAGGAGTCTTCACTGCCAAGGGGGTCACACTGTCTGCAGCGCTCGACAAAGCTCCTACACACGCACAGTGTGTGAGTATGAGTTTGTGTTTAGATTTCTTGCTAGAAAATAGAGATGTGTACAACCAGGATAGTCCCTGGACTCACCTGAATGGAGGGACGCAGTTGGCCAGAGCGATGGTACGGGACACGTAACCATCAGCTCGATCCCCAAACTCCACTTGAGTTTCAAGGAACATCTCCACTTTTCTCTGGAAACTGAACACACACAAAATTAATGGTCAACAGACATGCTGTAACCATCATCTTTATCTTCATCATCATCATCATCATCATCATCCTGATCCTCACCTGTGGAGGAAGTCGGCTAATCCTCTGAGAGTGCACCGGGCCACTCGAGCTCCCAAAGGCTGACTGACCCCTGTAGATCTGTCCAGGTCCACCTTCAACCTCTGACCACACACACACATGCATCAACTTTATGTACAGTACGCGTGTATCTATGAGTGTAGATTATTTACACTAATAATATTGTCCAATCGCTCACGTTTATAATAATGTCTGTCAGCTGTAACAGCTTCAACTCTTCTGGGAAGACTTTCTACCCTAACCCAGAAAGAGCATTTGTGAGGTCAGACACTGATGTTGGACGAGGAGGCCTGGCTCACAGTCTCCACTCTAATTCATCACAAAGGTGTTCTATCGGGTTGAGGTCAGGACTCTGTGCAGGCCAGTCAAGTTCCTCCACACCAAACTTGCTCATCCATGCCTTTATGGACCATGCTTTGTCTGATGTCTGACCTCACAAATGTGTTTCTGGAAGAATGGTCAAAAATTCCCATAAACACACTTCTTAACCCTGTGAAAAGACTTCCCAGTTGAAGCTGTTATAGCTGGAAATGGTGGGCCAACGTTATATTAAACCCTATGGATTGTGAATTGGATGTTCATATGCATGTGAAGGCAGGCGAGCGAATACTTTTGGCAATACAGTGTGTGTGTGCGCGTGGGTGTATGTGTGTTTTACCTGAATGATTGACCTTGCAAGTCCAGACTGGTACTCCTCAATGTGTAAAGTCTGAGTCCATCGCTTCTCCTCCTCCTCCAGAACCTGAGAAAGCTCCATAGTTACCTTATCCTACACCCACACATGCACATGCACACACACACAGACACAAACATACACACACTATAATTTATTGTAATTAATTACAATCTCCACTTAATTGTTATAAAGCTCCCAGCAGTTAATGTTAACCTTGTAATGCACCATGGAGACTGTAATTGTATATTAGCATTAGTTTTATGCTACCTCTCATTAGCTTACACTAACACACAATAAAGTCACTCTGTCCATGGTACTGAACTTAAATTTCTCTTCTGCCTTCACTGTATACAATGTACATATTTGTATGTATGTATGTACGAGTACATGTTTGGTATTTGATATTGTGTATCCTTGTGTATACAGAATGAGTTTGTGTGTGTGGTTGTGTGGGTGTGTTTGTAGGTGTGTGGGTGTGTGTGTACCCAGACGGTGTCGAGACACTCCTGTTCCAGCCTGTCCATGACCTCAGCAGGGAGCAGTGGCTCAAGAGTGCCACAGTCTATAGCCCCCATAGAACCCACTGTGCCCAGTACGTCCCTGCAACACACCACTATAGTCAGCAAAAATGGTACAGCCCAGAAATGACACATGTGTGTATACTCCGGTTATATTGCACTCACTTTGAACACAGGAAAGTGTTAGCTATTTTAAATCAAAATGCTTAAAGGTGAAGTTTCTAATTCTCATGTGCCCTCTCCTGACTTTGAGGTGAATTACAATTACGATGAAAATCCTTTTTTTTTATCTCTAGTAAACTGGCCAACTTCCACATTAGTTACCATTTAAAGACAGAGGAAACACTGGGCACATCTGTTTTAATTGAGGACAGGCCTTATTTCTGGACTAGAATATAAACTATTGCAAAGTAACCCCACCATCACTTTTAAACATCACTCACTGTAAATTTATCAAGTTGTTAGGAATCTGTTCATTGGGAAATGGTAAGTAAATGTCTACCTGTTGTAGATGTTGTAGACCCAGTCAAGGAGTGAGTAGATATCTGTGATTTGCACTTGACCTGCTGTGATGGCTCGGAGACGTTTGGCTATGCCTCTGTGGTAGCTCTGCATGTACACCTGAAACACAGAGAACTCCTTCGGATACACTCCTACCACGTTCCTCCTTGCTGCATCCATGTCTTCCACTACTCGGCTTCGTAGCCGATCCAGGAAGTTGCCCATCTGTCCTGCTGCAATACTCCCAGGTTGTGGAAGTGACCAGTCAGCAGCCTCACCCACTGCCTCCACCCACTTTTGCCTCAGCCCCCGAGGGCGTTTGTTGGATCGGACCCCCTCGAACAAGTTGTACTGGGCCTCCTGGCGCTGCTCCGAGTGGGCCCTGTCATTCAGTTCTGACTGGGCCTTCTCATGCATGTCAGTCTTGGCCACATCACGGAGCTCAGATTGAGCCTCCTGGCGCAGTGCCCAGACACGGTCTGCATGCTCCTCCTGCTGGATCACAAGCACGACTAGGCCGAGCTGGGGGCCGGCACATGGTTGCCGTAGCGACTCACGCACCACATCCCACATCTCTCTCTGCAGCGCCTCGTAGAGCAACTCGACGTCTTTAACTTTCCTCAGGCTTGCATCCCAGGGGCTTGGAGCCTCGTCATCGCACTGACCCACCAGGGTGAGCCACAGAGGGGAGGACGGAGGGGGGGTTGTCGTAGCAGTTGGAGTTGGAGTGGTGGGTGGTGTTTGCAAAAGGGTGGGGTCAAGTTCGCACTCCCTCTCCAGCTCTTGGATGTGGGTGTCAGCCAGCAGAAGGTCTCTCTGGTTCACCAGCTGCAGAATTTCAAGGACTAAGCAGAGAAAAGAAATGAGTTTAGAAATTTCTTTAAAATGACATTTTTACAGCGAAACAACCTGTTGAAAGTTTAAACAATATGATCTAATTATTTCTTAGAACTGTAAATTGCGGGCATGTTTTTAGGTGGGATGTACATGGATGATCTCAAAGACATGCCCTTCAACTATTTTTAAGTAGCAGTTGTATCTTGAAAGAATGCTAGTAAGAAAGAATGTTTGAAAGGATGCTAGTTTTTTCAGCTCCCCTGTCAGGTTTGCATATATTAGCAAGCTAGCTAGTGTTAACGGTGAATAGATATCTAGCAAACTTAATTCGTTCTAGCCAAAGGAACTTTAATTTTTTAATTAAACTCTTCTAGTGAGGTGCTGAAGCTGCGAGTCTAATGAAGCATTTTAAAGAGAATTGTACAAACTACATGCAGGTACAGATACACTAAACCGCTATATTGCATATTATTAATTCCATTATTTCCAGCTTTAAAGTGAAACTAAATTTGGTACATTTGACTGCACTCTGTAGAACTACAATGTACATTTTGTACATTTGGTACAATTGATTGTACTTTGATTGTATGTAAATGAAACCCCACGCCATCATGTCCTGTGTGCAGAGTATGAGAAGGGCATTACGCAATGTGTAAAAGTGTTTTGTTTTGTCATTAAGTGTGTTCTAGCAATTAGAACACACTGAGCATTGACGCAGCTGCTGATGCAAGTCTCATCTGAACAAATCCACAACATAGCAAACGTACGTCGTTTCCTGGTTTTCGCGGGTCTTTGCCAATGACTCAGATGGAACCTAAGACCTCGAAGTACTTATTAAGAGCAAAGCATTGTGGGTGAGGCGATGAAGTCGTCGGCTGTAGAAGGGAACAGACTTCCGGCTTGTTAGCGATCCAAGCACGTATCAATGTCCTGCCAATAAAGGGATCAGGGTTCACAGGTGTACAAACTTCTGCTCATGTAATTGAGTCCTGATTAAGCACTCAGGTCAGCGCTCTTTCTGTTTCACAGGGACGAGAAAGAAAATAAGGCGTCAGCCGGGTCAGGACCTGGTGCTTGTTCATTCTGATTTGCTGACTAGAGAACAAACAGGCTGAGGAAAGACGAGGGTCAGGTCATATACACGTTCTCGCTCATGGCATTCTTTGTCTTCCACTCTCATTGTCCTTTGGGGTTTTTTGCGTGTGAATCTAAGTGCTAAGTCATTTTTAAGGATCCATTAATGAATTACACAGTGCATAGCTAACTCAATTGTACTCAATCATGCTGGATACGTCCATAGAAAATTAATGATACAGGTTTTTTTTTTTTTTCACTTTTTCAAATCTATTCAATGTCATAAACTGTTACGTCAAACACCTCAGGAAATTACGTATGAGCTGCTTAGTGAGCACAAAACACCATTATGGAAGTTCTCACCTGAGAGCGGCTCCCTGCGCTTGATGGGCATCTCTTCCTCTGGGCTCTCCCGCTCAGCCTCGAGGGAGTCACGGCTGGTGAGCGAGTCTCCACGAAGTTTGCTCAGGCTGCGCAGAAACGAGGGTCGACGGTCGGTACAGTCTTCATCCTCACTGTGCACCTCCCCTTCTGGGAGACTTTCCCTGCGATCACTCTTCTTCCTCCGCCCTGCCAGCCTGTATACAAGGAATAGTTGGAGGGAAAGATGACTTAAAGAAAAACAGTAGCATAACAATAATAAATATCCCATGCAACAGCACAATTGAAGCAAAACGAAGCAAAGTTTCCAAAAAGATGCCGTTAACCCTCCAGCGAGAAGATTCGGTTTGATGGGAAACTACTTCTGGAACCAGAGTGGGATTGTTTGGCAAATGATCTGACCTATGCAATGTTCATCTTTGCCTCAAAATATACATGAGGATTATATCACATTTGGTATCCCAGTGTGTACCAGAGCTATGACTAATTAAAGTAATCATCAAAGCTACAGGCGGTCAAATGAAATATTAAAATGTATCTGAGTGTTGATTCAGTGTAATTTCACTTTGATCTTAATCTCCCTTTTTCACTCTGAAAGGTGTGGTTTGTAATTTTTCAGACTGACCCTTGACTTGTAACGATCATTTCATTTGAACGAGACCTTACAAAAACAGTGAGTACAACATTACTGCATTTTAAATCTCATTTGTTTTTTTAAATTTAAGCTTCTATTTGAAAAAAAAATCAGACCCTGAAATGAGCTTGGCCGCCTCAAGGAAAACAGCTCATGCAGGCTTTCTTGTTTTCAGGAAAAGCACGAGGGATAAACAGTTGAAACAACAAGGCTGGTCTGAGTCCAGGACAGGCAGAAGACTTGTCAGTGTTTTTATTGAAATTACAATTCTTACTGACAACAGGAAACACTGGAGATCACAAACTGCCGCTTTAATGTTGTTTTTTTTAATTACTAAATCCTTTAAGCCTTATTTATGTGCATTTATTAAAAATGGACTCACATTCCTTTCCATGACATCATCCTTCCCAAACCTAACCTTTTCTCCTCTGTCAGAGACTTTTAACTTTTTTTTATTTTTTTAACCATCCAAAAAATGCTCTCTCCAGTAGTGTTTCCCGAGGCGTGTGTTCTTTATCCAGTTTCCTGAATAACTCCATAAGAATTAATTAAGCAGCGGTAGGGGTGAACGGACATGACCTGAGCGGTTCATTGTGTCCCTCCTGCGAAACGGTTTTCTGTGTATTATAAATAAACAAACGGATGTGTGTTTGTGTGTTTACAACGGGACAGAGACACAGCCCCACAGCACCAGGGGAAACAATGTACCTGGTATTAATAGAGGCGATCTTTCCACACTGACCTACCACACACATACAATCAGCGCTAAACGATCTAACTATAAACAGCCTATAAACTATAAACGGGGACTCCATTTTAGCAAACAGTTCAAAAAGTTACATTTCACACTTTATCAAAAAGGTGCTTGATCATCCATGACATTTATAGTGTTCGCTTTATAAGCATCCCGCTAAAAATACAAAGCTAACAGCGTAATGACAATCACATCAAATGTTTCCCTAAACACACATGCACGTTATCTTGTCCTTGTTTTTTGCTTTTTTTTAAATAAATGATTCACTGACCTCAACAAGGTCATGATCTCTTCAGACGGCCTCCTATTTTTCTTCTTCTTCTTCTCCTTCGCAGCAGAGGGCGTGGCGGGCAACGTGTTGCTCCACACGTTTCGTCCGGTCATGCGCAGCCCCTTGCTCAGTTTTCCCAGCGTCTTTAGAGGCGATGAGCCGCATATGCGCTCCAGGGTACCTCTCAGAGGAGAGCTTCCTTTCGACCTGTCGGTGACCTTCAGCCCTCCATGCAGCTCAGCGTTCACTTCGTTTTCCAGTGCCTCACCATCATGCGGCGACCTCCGCCCACTGTCCCATACTTCTTCTTTGTTCCATCCCATGTCTAAGTCCATGTCGTCGAATGGGTTCAGGCTGGATGGTGGGAGGATAAGCTCGCCGTTTCCATGGTTACTCTGTAGTGTTGTTTCGCTGTTGTCATGGAGATTCTTCAGCATCACATCACCGTTGCTAAGGTTACCCCTGGACCTCCCGGGGAGCTTCTTCAGGATGGGCATGTTGACACAGGAATGGTTCTGCAATGGGAAACAAAAAGGCAGTGAGACCGTCCTGTTAGCAAACAGGGTACACAGACACTGAATCACTGGATTTTTCAATTTATCATTTGGGCTAAATGCAACCTTTGTTGTCTTTGATACCGAAACAAAATACATTCGACTGTAAAACATAAATTTGCTTTCGAAACAGGAATAAAAACACTTTTGCTACTTTTTAAGTTGTTGGAACCAAAAAAAATGTTTCTGGGGAACTTTACCAAATAGATTCCCAGTATTTAAGCTATGTAAGAACATAGCTACATACATACAGAGCTACACAGGTAAAAATGAAAAGATCGTGACAGTGGGACCAGTGGGACAAAACTATCAGAAACATCAACATTTACCTCAGAAATATTCATTTATTCACCAATATAAGGATAAATACTAATAATATTACACTCCACATACATTTAGCATCAACGTTTATCTAACTTTCCATTGTTATTAATGCTGTTTTATGACTGTGTACTTAAAGCTATCATAAGTCTTGTAGTACATAGTGTAAACATCATGTCTGAATGTAGCATGATAGCACAACTACGTATTGTTCATCTGTTTACCTGAACAAGTTGTATATTATAAAGAGAGAAAAAGTTAGGAATAAGCAGACGTGTGTGTGTGTGTGTGTGTGTGTGTGTGTGTGCCCTCTTTGCTTTGCTTGGCATGAGCGCCCGTGTTTGTTGAATTTGTGCTGTGTTTTCACTCCGGGGTCTGGAGGTGTATCCTCTTCCAATATTTTTATCTTGAATAGGAAACCTGATTCATAAATATTGTACGCCTGAGAGGAAAGTGCTGTTTATGTCTCTGGTAATATGTATGTTTTAAAGGCAGTTTTACATAAACAGCAAATGGGAAAAACAGTGTTGTGTTTGGCCCGTGTTTGGCAGGTTCTCCGGGTCAACCGATAAAACTGAACAATTACAGAGGAGAACTTGTAAAGCTAGATAATATGGAAATACGAGAAGCATGCAAGTCAAACCAGGACTTCTGATGAAATTTCTGGTGAACGAAGGCATAAAAGCGATTGACATTTAGCAGTACGGTGATGAGATTCTTAGACCCAGCAAAACATTTGAAGCATTCAAACGTTTTAAAGAAGGCCATACATGCGTGAATGACAATTCCGGCCGAGGTGGCTCGGAGCCTACTGCATTCACTCCCATAAACATTCAGCGAACAGATGTTTAATAAGAAGTTCCTGGGAGGCCAGCGTGTCAGATGTGAAGCAGGAAGTCTGATCATGGCTCTGGCGTACTGAGAAAACTTTCTACCGTAATGTTATCCAAGCACTAGTGAAACGCTGGGATAAGTGCATTAGCGCAGCAGGGGATTATATAGAGAAATTAAGGGAGATTTCACTCTCATAACTGTGTTTTGTTATTCTGCATATTTAAACCTCCCCCTCTGACTTGAACACCCCTCACAGAAAATACTGTTAGCATCATGAGGCTAAATGTTTTGACAACCTCAAAAAATGATGAGCTGGCACTGAGTATATTAGCTAAGAAAAATAGTAAGCTAGATAAAGCACCATAAATTAGATACCGAATTTGTATATAGATGTGCTTTGTTAGTCTTTCGGGTGCACCCGTCGACCAGTCGCCACAGCGGACCATCCGATCTGCACATTAACTTGGCACAGGTTTTATGCCGGATGCCCTTCCTGCTGAAACCCTCCCATTTTATCCGAGCTTGGGACCAGCACTGCATCCAGTGACTGGGGTTTAGGCATTGGGTGGGAATTGACCCGGGCATTTCACATAGGCAAGAAACCTACCACTGAGCCACCAGTACCCATGTATACAAATGTGTATTATTGCTTACACGCAAAAAGATGTATGAAAATAAAAGCTAATAAAAAGTTACACTTGCTTTCCGTATGTTCATTAATTCATTTAATTCATTAGCATGCTGCTTGTGTTTTTTTTTTAATTAGATTTTAGCTTTAATTATTTTACACATCTCAATAAAAAAAATACTAAAAATAAAAGTTAAAATTTAAAAAAAAGTTTAAATCATTTAAACAATCCTGCCTGAAAAGTGTCTGAGTAGACTAACTAGCTAGCTTGCTAGTTTACTCCAATAAAATAGGTCTTGGTTTACATGCTTTTTTAAAATTAAATTATTTATTTATTTATTTATTTATTAACTTTCCGCCTTCAGGTACTGTATTTCAGCAACAACTTAACTTAATGACTTGTACCAGGGAAAGAAATGAAGGAAGTTTTAAAACATAAAGCGGTTATATTCTTAAAATGATAAACATAACAAAATAGCTCTAATAAGCTTTAAACTGGTTGGTGTTCTTAAGATGGTCAGTACACCAGTATAAAAAATTATATTAGAAATTAAAGAATGACAATATTACACACAGTGCTAAAGTTATAGCTAATCTTGCGCTACCTACTGGACTATGGCACAGTTTTCCTCCATTCACTCCCCTAGAGCCTAATAAAAAAAAAGTATGTGTGTGTGTGTGTGTGTGTTTGCGTGACGGGACATCTAAGAAACTTAAACAGGAATATTACATCCCCAACATACACTATGTACAGCACACATCCACATGCACACGTGTATTCATTACACACACCTGTTCCTGCAGGAAGGTCGTTCCCTACAGACAGAGTGCGTGTCAGCATGTGGATGTTCATACAGTACATGTGTCAACACACTGACACACACAGTCACACACAATACACACACACACATACAAACACACACACACACACACACACACACACTTGGACACAGGGCATGTCACAGGGAGCAGTGAGTGTGTCCAGTGATGCTGACTGGTTTATGATGCGTGGCTCACCAATGTGCGTGTTAAGTATGGAGACCTCGGGAAGCACAGAGTGTCGGGACGCGTATGAAGTCATACAGATAGAGAGGTAATATAAGCAGCACAGGATTACATAAAAGGGATGAGAGGATGGATAAAACCTTACATTAACGTTAACACACACACACACACACACACACACACACACAAACATTTAACCTCAACGTAAGTGTCGGAGAGCACAAAAAAAGAAAACACTTTATTTTCCATTTTGGTTAATTAAGTTCTGTGAAAAAGTTTGTGCCCCCCTCCCTTACCATAATAAGGAAACCGGATAAGCTATTTTTATCTAAATCTTATTTAAATGTAGCACTGACCTTAGATCAGCATCAACTACCCGTCTTCAAAAGATTTTAAATATAAAAAATATTAACTTCCTTAGAAACCTTGTTATTGTCTTTGTATTCTGGAAGTTGAAGTGGTTTCTGTTATAATTAGGAGTTTTTAAAAATGTACTCAGGTACATCAAATAATTTTATGTTAATATATACAGTATGTTTCTGCCCCTTGTGTGTGTGAAGAATGCTGCAAAATGTGGTCCTACTCTTATTTAATAGATTAGCTAATTCACAATAATTCAGGAAAACATTTATTAACCCAATAACTGTTATATATTCTGTACCTAATACTTCTTAAAAGTGCAACTACGGTAAGATTAACCACCAGATCTGAAGACTGTCATGGAAATAACTTTTACAATGAAACATGTTTAACATAACAAAATGGTACAAAATGACAAAGGTTTACACACCTGAGTGAAAGTTAAACACTTTCTACCCTGCAGCTTTAAACAATCATGCTTTAAAAAATGAACTTTCAGGAGTCAGAGGTAAATTACTGATGAAAAAATTCTCACAAGTTCACCACGTAAACGCATTGTGTCTTACCTTCAGCTCCAGTGGACAGGCGCTTCACTGCTGTGCCATTCCTGAGTGTGAGGGTCCACAGAATCGGAGGTGTGTGTTTGCGTTTGTGTGTGCGTTTGTGTGTGTTACTTCTTCAGAGATGCCAGACAGCTCTGATGGAATGTCGGCCACCGGCACTTCTCTTGCTACCAGATGCTGATGTGTTATCCTGAGGAAACAGAGGCGCCCTCCCTAAGCAAACACACACATCCATAATACCCTTACATACACACACACACACACATGCACACACACACACAATTTCTGTTTGGTATTTTTTTTCTGTCATGTTATATTCATTTGTTACAGCTCAATTCTGGATCAGTCAAAAGGTGTTTATAATAGAATTTTCTATAAGAGCGGCTTTGCGCTTATTCTAACACATTATAGTTTTGAGAGTAAAACAGTACATCTGATGAACACTCTGATGAGCAAATTAGTTTTTGTGTTCTGTTTTGTTATTTAACCAAGACAACTATTATCTGTTCATACGAGGAGGTTTTCTGTGTATTTATTCGACAATTATGGAAGGAGTCTCCAGTGTCAGAGGTAAAACTGTAACTTTAAGCTTTTCTTTGGGTTGTTAACTGGAAGGCTGGTGAGGAAGACACTTCTTAGTGCTGTTATAATGTAAGTGAGAAAGGAAGCTGATTTGTTTCTCCATTATATTATATTTACATCATTAGATCATCAGCACTTGTAGCAATGTAGCATCTCTTTGATTCCTTTTTCATTAGCTTCAGGTCAACCAATGTTTTCTGACAATTAGCTAGTGAACCATTGACTTTTTTAATGTGTTGAAAAAGAGGAAAAAAGAATATACACCCAGATTCATAAACAGTGGAGCAAGTTTGGCTTCTGTGCACCGCCACATTGAATTTGAAATGAAAACAAAATTCTCAAGACTCTCAGCCTTATTTCAAGGGGTTTGACAAAAGTGTGGCATTAACCATTCAGGAATTACAGCCATTTTTATACAGAGCTCCATTTTGGGTGGCTCATAAATAATAGAACAAATAGCTGACAAGCCGTTGCATTGCTTGGTGCATTGTGCATTTGGTAGCATTTGGTAGCTGTTCACTTGATCTCTCAACATGACATCCAAGGAGGTGTCAATGCAAGTCAGGGAGGCCATCATTAGGGGGGGAAATGATAATAAAATAAAATGAAAAAAATATTTAAAGCGAATAATATAAAGGAATTAACCGGTGAGTTCAGCAACAGTAAATGTCTGGACGACCATGGAAGACAACTAAAGTGGTTGACCACATAATTCTGTCCTTGGTGAAGAATCTAGCCATGTCAAGAACACTTTTGAGGAGGTAGTTATTGTTTGTTATTAAGTCTACAGTCAAGAGACAGCTTTATGATGTAAATACAGAGGCTTCACAAAAAGATGCCAACCACTGGTAACACTCAAGACCAGAAAGGTCAGATTAGACTTGATTCTTTGATAAAAACCAAAATGAACTTGTAGCAGAATGTTGGGAAGAAAAAAGTATGGAGATTAAAAGGAAAAGCTCAAAATTAAAAGCACCATATCATCTGTTAAACATGGTGGAGGCAATGTTATGGCATAAGCGCCTATAGCCAGTGAGACCGGGTCACTAGTGTTTATTGACTGCTGGTAAAAGTGGTAGGTTGAATTCTGAAGTGTATAGAGCGATACTTTCAGGTTCAGCCAAATTCTGCAAAACTGATAAGACCCATTTCTAACTGCAGATGGATAATGACCCAAACACATACAGCGAAATTTACCCAAAGCAAACAAATGGGATATTCTTCACTGGTCAAGTCAGTCACTTTCTCTCAACCCAATAGAGCATCCTTTTCACTTACTGAAGACAAGAAAGACCCAGAAACAAGCAAAAGCTAAGGACCTAGTAAAAGCCTGGCAAAGCATCTTGAGGGAGGAAAGGTAGCACTCTGACATGTCCATGGATTCCAGACTTCAGACAGTTATTGATGGCAAATTATTTTCTTCTAAGCACTAACAGCAATCCTTGTTTATAATTATGTTAGCTTGTTCCATTATTTATGACCAAATATGTGTGTGTGTGTGTGTGTGTGTGTGTGTGTGTGTGTGTGTGTATATATATAAGAATGGCTGTAATTCATGAATGGTTAATGCCACACTTTTGTCAAATCCCTATAAAAGTCATGAATTCAGTGTGTTTGTGTGTGTGTGTGTGCCCTCAATTAATTGGCACCCCACCCAGGGTGTACCTTGCCTCATGCCCTTAGTCTCATGGGATAGGCTTTAGACCCCCAAGGAGCCTGTATACAGGATAAAGCAGTATAGACAATGAGTGAGTCTTGACTTCACTTACATCTGTGTTTCATTTCAAATTCAGCGTGGTGATGTACAGAGGCGAAATAAATAAGTAAATCCTTGTTCCAACATTTATGAACCTAACTGTAAAATCTACTTATATGAAGTAAAAAGAAATGCATATCCAAAAAGGATGACTGCAAGATCCTAACAGAAGGTTCCTCTTCACAGGGTACAGGTTTGTAATGGTGTCATGCTGTGAATATAACATTTCCCCTTCTGCTTTTCCTGAATAAGTGGAACAAAAAACTTTTATTAAGATGAGTCCTGAAAAAATAGTTTGAAGTCATGAAAATTTAGTCATAATCCAACTTTGAATAGCCTAACACCTACTACAATGTTTTTAATCTGCAACTAAAATCAAAAACGCCCTGGTTCTGGAGCAAATTCAGGAATGGCCCCTTTTTACATGGTTTTTACAAATACACACTTTTATCATTAATAACATTACTATTTTTGTGGAGTTTCACATCTGTCTGGGTTTCACAAAGGTCCTCCAGTTTTCTCCCATGTACATGATGGTCTGTGAATTTGTCCAATCCAGGATTAAATACTTGAAATCAATTGCAACTCTGATAAGGATAAATCTCTTATTTAAGTAAGAGAACAAAATTTATGTTTCAGAAATGTTGTTTAATATTAATGTTCTTAGTTTCTTTGCCCTGTTCTGCCTTCTGGTGGTCATCAGGATTTAGTACAGGGTGTAAAACAGCTTCGAGAGTCTCTTTGCGAAATTAAACATTAAACACACTATTTACTACAGATTGTCCAGTTTAATGGGAACTTATGCAATCTGTCTGAAATCATTCATTAAATGAGCTGTTTGATCGTTTTGGATTTGCTTTAACACACCTGAGGTGTTTTAATCATGTTAAAAAATGGTCTGTACCATAAAACCTTTTATGATGTTAAAGGAGACAAAAAGGACTAGCTTGTAAATTTTTTTTTACTAAACATTACTAGAACTGGTATTGTAACATGCATAAGGTATATGTTCAGCCACTCACCACCAAGAAGAACACAGATGATCTCATTTCAGCCCCTTAAGCTATGAGGTTTGGAACTCAACTTAAAAGATGTTACACCACATACAGTACATTTTACTTTAAGTTTGAAAAAAGAAAAGAAAAACTCATGAAAAGCTTTTGTTAGGCATGCTTAACCTTCCTCTTGTGTTACGGTTGGCACCGACCCGTTTTAGGTTTTAAATGCATATAAGTACGACACGAATTTGTTTATTTATTAAGGCATTTTGACTTTGTTAGGAACTACTATTTAAATAATATAAAACAAGAAAAATCAATTTCACTAAATAATAAAATGCTCTGGTGAATATGATGTTTGTGTTGTTAGGGTCGGTTTCAACCCAGTTATGATATACTGTAAGATTATAAAACAATGATTATTGCCAAAATTGAAATCATAAACACACTGTCAGCTCACCAACACTGTCAGCCACCAGCCCACTGACAGCCAGCTCCTCTTCCAACCCTGTGAGCTTTAGTTAGGGGTTTCAAACCAATACGGACATGTTCAGTACAGTCGTGTAAGATATGCATAAGACCAATTCAGTTTAGAGCATGCGAAAAGAAGATTTACAAGAAGTCAAGTTCTGGATTATATCTTTGCTGAAAATGAGGCAGAGGACACAGAGCAGCTTAGCGATATGGATGAGCCGGGTTCTGAGGAGGAAGACAATGTGTGTAGAGTATCAACCAGAAGATACAGTCACATCTGATGAGGATGTCACCGGTGCTGAAGCTGCTCCCGCTCCTGCTGAAACATTCAAATCCAAATTGGTAACATCTGTTGGAGTTCAGTACCTCCTGACTTTCATGGAGGGGCAACCGCTGCAAATGTCATCAAAATGATCCCTGGGATCACAAGGTTTGGTACGAGGAGAGTAAGTGACATCAAGACATGTTTTGATCCATTTATGCCATTGTCACTAAAAAAAGTTATCATTGTTATGACAAACCTTGATGAGGAACACCTGTCTGCTTATATTGGTGTTGTTCTTCCAAGCAAATATGGCATAAAAATCTGTTCAGCCTGTAATGCAAAAACCAGCTATGCATATAATCTACAGAGTAGCATCCTAAAAAAGAAAAAAACAAGATCACATGATGTGAGCTGCCTGCTGAAATTTTGCAGGTGAAGGACAGGGCCCCACTTTCTTCAAAATTTGCTTTTACAGACACCACCACTGTTTATTCATATTGTTCAAAAAAGTGCTACTTGTATAGTCATGTATACTTTTCAAAAAGATGGAGGTGTGTCATCAGGAAGTGACAAAAAGCCACAAATTATGCTCGTAATCCAAGGCACCACTGTACAATAAATAAATACAATGCATAAATATATACTGTATATACTGTATGGGTCAAGATTGACCCGTAACACCATAGATGTTACTATAGATAATAATAGTAAAATAAAAAAGAATAAAACAAATTAATTTAAGAGATGTGTTCTAATACCCTTCAGTAATAGTCAGGTAACATAACAACCTTTTAATTATTTATATAATTCTTTTGAGGTTAATTTTAACACTTTTTTTTTATTGAAAACGAGAAGTATGCTGTCAAAAGAAAGGCCCAGGGGGCCACAGCAAATATTAAAACCAATCCTTTCATGGATAAGGAAGCTTAACAAAGGTAACTGAAATGTAAGAAACAAATTGGATGATAAATAATTGTTTTGAGGGTATTTTATGGCTGATTTAAGACATAGACCCATTAACATAAGAGATAGGAACAGAAAGGTAACACAGGAGGAAGGGTAAAACACCTTTGCCCACACCATCTCACTTTTAACACCATTTTCTTTTAACCTAATCCCTTAACTCAAGAAAGTCATATCTATGATTGAACTTTCTCTCCCTTTCTTTTCCAGTTTCACAGATCCAGTCTCTTTGGTTTTATTACTTCTCTGCCTTATCTAGTTCCCACAGCACCAGGCATGCTCAAGGAATTTGTTGCTGGTCTCTAAATTCATATCTTCATATAACTCCGTGCTGGCATTGGCACGAGCTGATGGTGGTTTCTCCACTGACCATATAAGATCTCGAGTTTGTCACCATGCCCTGTGCTTTCATATCAGAATTATCCAGACATCATTCACTTTCATGCCATTAGTGTTTTACCAGCCTATGTAGATGATTTCTGGCCAAACCTTCTGCGCACAAATTGCAAAAAGATGGTGTTGGCACGCAGATGCTTATGGAGCTCAGTCAGATACTTGTCACTAGAAGAAGATTAGAAGAATGACCATACTCAACATAGATATTGCTTTCTTCCTAATATTCTTTATCTGTGACATCAAGACATAGTACTATTTATTAATTGCGAGTGTGAGAGCGTCAACTGTTGTGAGGCTTTTTCCAGGTGTGTGCATCATTAATCACATCCTAAATGTCTGTAAACGAGGTGGCAATGAGTCCAGAGTTTGTCCACCTAATAAACTCACTAAAGACTTGTGGGCTGTCTCTAGCTCAAAGGTTAGTCCAAGGATGAAATAGCTGAAACTCTCACAGGCCCATGTCAGTGCAAGTGCTATATTTTCCAGCTGAGTGTATCACTGTTCTGTGTCAGTCAATGACATGGAAACCAACATGACTGGTGACCATAGGCCCTAACCCATTGGATGAGGCATCGGTTGATATCTTTCAATTTTTAGTTCAGGCCCTATAGTTTAACAAATGGTGCAGAAAGCAGCTCCTACTTGAGACTACGAAATACTCTCTGTTACTCATGAACCTACTACCACTGGTTCATTTGGATAGAAGGTCTCATAGTAGTTTGTCTTTTTAGCCAGGTTTGAAATTAACTGGTTTACCATTTCAGGAAGGTCCTCAGCTTGTTTATGTCAGTCAGTTCCTTCAAATACTAGCACTGCTCTTGTCTTGTTTGGATCTGGCCTCATACCATCAGCAAAGATAATGTATCCCAGGAATGTTAACTCTCTTGACATGTTTAGCATATTCCAGTCTTCTCTAATTGCTGAAAAAGTGTGTACTCGGGTATCATAATGGTCCCCAAATAAGGATGTCATTCATGTGACCCCTTCAAATCCTGAAGAAACTTTGGTCACCATCCTGATTTGGAAGGGTTCAGGTGCAGTGCTGATCTCAAAATGTAGGCAGTTAAAGGCATTAAGTCAGAATGGTGTAATAAAAGTAGCACTTAGTCTAAGGACAGAAGAATTTACATTCATCAGTCAAATTATTTTTTTGCATATCCCAGAGTGCGGACTCTGCCAAGATAAAGTGCTGCTGAAGCAGACAGTGTTAAGGGTCACAAAATGGCAGCCAGGTTGAGCTGGGACTTCAACTACTGACCTTCCAATCAGTTACCCAAAGCCTTAACCAGCTGAGCAACCACTGTCCCTAAAACACTGGGCACCAGTGAGCATACGGTTCCACTCGACCATGAAGATCGTCTTCGACTCGGACTCTTGGTCGGCTGATGCAGACAGCTGTTCTCTGATGACTTCTGATGAGTTTTGTAGTTGAGCCATTCAGACTTGTTCGTTGATCTTTTTTGGAGCCATCACCATGCCGCAACAATAGGCTAGATGTTCTTCTTCCCGATTGATGATCCCTAAATTCTCTATTCTTTCCAGCTTTTCTTTCCACTTCCATAAGCCAAGAAGAAGGTCAACAAACAAAACCTTCCAGTGTTCACGCAAAACCTGCTCAATAAAATCCCAAATATCTTTGACTGCCTGTAAAACATGGCGAATAAGTGAAGTGAAATCTTATTTTACAATGTTAAAGCATCACCGTTTATGTAGACATGAAGTAAACATCTTTACTAACAGGCTTCAGAAGAAAACAATGTGACCATGTCCTAAAAGAAAAACCAAGTTTAAACAATGAAGCCAGTGTTAATGTAAGTCAAAATATGCTGTCGTCACATTAGCCTCTGGACGTTCTAGCATTATTGTAAGTGTGCTAAGCAAGCTAGCTAGTTATCTCGGCAAACATTTTTTTCGCTATCTTAGCTTTATTTTTGGTAAGTTATAATGTGAAGAGAAAAATAAACACCTCCTTTAGAACAAACATTAAAATTCAGAACACATCCAGGCTCACTGTTTTTATCTTTATTGAATTGTTAACATATCAGTAAATTATTCTGTAACATCAATTTATTAACATTATTAATCACTATCTCTTAGTGACATAAGAACTCATTGATCTAGTTTTGAGCTATTTACAAGTGATTTATAAAAGTCAGTTTGAAAATGCATTGGGTTAAAAACACACACTCCATATCAATCCACCTTGATTATTATTATTATTATTATTATTATTATTATTGGACTCTTTCCCGATAAAAATGATGCCTGATGACTTTAAAGGAGCAGTTAGAATTTTTTTTATTTTTTTTATCAGATTCACACCATGTTACTTTCACTCAATATGAAGTGTGTGTTCAGTGAACAATATTTTTCTCATTTAACCTTTACGTCAAACTTTAAGGCTACTGTGGCTAACAAATACTATAAATCTGTCAGCTAAACTCCTTCAGCTTTTCAGTGCCATGACAAACACACTGCTAACATGTTCAGGACAGATTTAGGACGTCCATCAAGCTGGAGACGTGAACAAAATTTTATGTTATGAAATGTTACAAAGGCCGCCATCTTGACATCCACCTCTTATGCTTGAGTAGAGCCTGAGAGATGGAAGTGTTAAGTATGATAGCACAATAAATATTTCTGCTATTTAAAAAAGCTTGTCATTATTTGTAAGCCACATTAGCAAGTTGGTTAAACAACTACATGTGGTATTAAAATAAAATTGTTTTATTGCCAAATCATGCTTTAAATACAATTTAAATTTTAGGGGTACATTGCTTCCCCCTTGTGGCTGGTTGGCCACAACAAGTCAGTTTTTTTTTTTTAACTCCATGTCAAATCTCACAGTATATCATTGCATACTTCATTTAACTGTGTCCTGTAGTTAGGAAAAACATCTAGAATAACCCAATAACATAGACATGTTAAAAGGTTTACATCTCTTTAACTGGGTGTGAGCCTCAGTATAGGAAAATCAGCCACCAGGTTAGCGATATCAGCCTGTGGATGAAGGATGTCTGGGGTTTGGTGTAGTTAGCTAACTGCAGTAAAATATGGGACACAGCTAGAGAGTCTGGTGGGTTCGCGGTTGATGGTGATGGGGGTATCCGTGGAGACAGGGATGGCCGATGCCCTCTTTCTGGAGCTCTTCCTGTTTGTGAAGGCCACGCAGCATCTGAAGGAGCTCACTGATGAATGGCTGTGTGGAACACACACACACACACACACACACACACACACACACACACATACACACATACACACATACACACATATATATAATATTCACACACACATACATATACACAGTCATACACACACACATACAGACTAAATGAGACCAATGTTAGAAAAGAAGTGTCATAGATTAAGGAGGT
>JAOVVA010000031.1:15047448-15078928 GCA_028565275.1 Leiocassis micropogon
ATCTGGATGCTCGAGGGATCTATGCAAGACCAGCTTCCTCGCACACACACACACACACACACACACACACATACACACCACATCCATGGCATCCCCACACACAAACCGACACACACATTCATCACTACGTCTCCAGACAAGATATGACTCCGTGTCTGACATGACAATCCAAACTCTGCTCGCACACACACACACACACACACACACACACACACAGACATTCAGATCTGGTTAGAAATCAAATCTGCAGCATTGTCCCTACAGCAACAGGCTTGGCCCTATGTGCACACACACACACACACACACACACACACAGACTGCCACCCCTGAGGGAAATGCTGACCCTCACCTCATAATCAAACCACTTAAGGATGAGGTCAGGGGCCACACCGGACCATGTGCTCAGTCTGCGTGTGTGTATGTGCGAGTGTGTGTGTATAATGAACTTACGCCAGCAGCTGCTTAGTGTCCCAGGTGTGTGTGTGTGTGTGTGTGTGTGTGTGTGTGTGTGCGTGTAACAAAGCCACAGGTCAGCACATCCTCCAGAAAATAAATACAGACATAACAATCCAAACCCTTCACACACACACACACACACACCTTCTTTTCTTTTCACCTTTTCTTTAAGCAAAACCTCCAGCTCTGAACTTTACACTAAAGATGATTCACTGATAAACAATTTAAAAAGTTGAAACCTCAGCACTTTTACCTACACTAGGACATAAAGCACTTGAGACTGTTTTCGACTCTTTGTCAGGGTTGAAAGGCTCTTTTGGGCACTTAAAATATTTTTACTGAGTTTGGAGAGAAAATTATCATTTCATTCAGAATGACAGAACTACACGCATTAACAGCCAGAATAACAGTGAGAAAGAAATTCTAATGTAGGTTCTTGGACAAATGAAATGTCTTCAGGATCATAAGCGTAATTAAAGAGTTTTATTAAATAATTAATTAATTAATTTAAGTGTGGAATAAAAGAAAAAACATTACTGTATTAAACTTATTGAGGAATGTCATTTGTTTGCGGTTCCATGTATTGTTACAACACAACTATGAAACATTCACATTATTACCTGAAAAAAAAAATTACGACTACAATTTTATTTAAAATTTAACATACATTACAGTGCAAAGTCTTGGCACCCCGCACATTTCTTCATATTGAACGTTGTAGGTGGCACGGTTGCCTGATGTCTCCAGGGTCCGGATTCGACTCCCGCCTCAGGGTCTGTGTGCATGGAGTTTACATGTCCTCCCCCGTGCTTGGTGGGTTTCCTCTTGGTACTCTGGTTTCCTCCCACAGTTGAAAGACATGCAGATTAGGCTAATTGGCGTTCTCAAATTGCCTGTAATGTGTGTGTGTGTGCCCTGTGATGTATTGGCACCCTGTCAAAGTGTGTATCCCACCTCACGCCAAAAGTGTCCTGGGATAGGCAATAAAGCAGTATAGAAGATAAATGAATGAATGATGTAGATTAATTGAACGATAAAACAGGAACAAATGTTTTACTGTGACAAGCTGCAAAGTGCTTAAAGATATCATTTAAAAATCAATTGTTTATGTAACAACCTCAGCAGCAACCGCATTTCCCATCTCGTCTTCCAACCACTTAGCATCAGCAGTATACTAATCACCGGCCTGATCATCTGCCATCATCTGCACCTGTTTCTCACTGGTTCATGCTTTAAGTTAGATGTTTTTCTTAATGCTTGAATGATTTATAGGTCACTATGTGGCTTAACAAATAAAAAACATTCCTCGCAAACCGCTCAGGTACAAGAACTGGACTGAAAATAATAAGAAACAAAAAAGTAATTGAGGGAGCCTGGAGAACTATTCCTCAAGACTAATGTCAACATAATCTGGAGCTTTAGAAGCAAAATATGAAAAATCTTTAGGGAGGTTTAAGACTTTTGCTTGTTGTGTTCAATAATTTATTTCTTTTCACTTTCAGTAACCATGCAATTTTCTAAATGTTTCATGTAATATGAAATTACAGTAAATATTTTGGTTTTAATCGTAATGCAAATATGAAAAAAATATCATGCTGGTTGGATGGAAATGCATCTAGTACATGAAGCTGGCTAATGATGAAACACCTAAGTTGGAAATTAGCAATTAGCGATGTTATCATGTCGGTCAGTTCAACACAAGAAAATATTATTTGCATTAAAAATATAATAATAATAATAATAATAATTACTATTATTATTATTATTATTATTATTATTATTACAATCAGACACGTGCAGTAAAAATCTCCTGAACTCAACTAGGGTTCTGGCACTTTAAAAAAAAAAAAAGTCTCTCAAACAAAAGAAACCACCACAGCTTTCATCTTCTGTCTAACCCTAACCTGCAAAACATAAACCCTTCTGTCATGAAGATGTCCGAGGTAGAGCTGAAGTTGCAGCTTTCCTTCTGACACTAGCGACTCCTTCCATCATTGTGATGCTACATAAACGCCTCCTTACACAAAAACTTACATGATAAATAAATATTAGCTTTAGGTTCTCATGATGCATGAGGTTATCCTGGTCATGATGAACAATAGTGCTGTTGAAGGAGGACATAAAGGTTCCTTAAAAGTTCTGGATTTCTAAAGAGGTTCTAGTTTGTAGGAGACGATTCACACAAAAGACATTTAATACATTTTTAAGGGGTTTAAAACTAAATGTTGTGTGTGTTTGAGAGAGAGAGAGAGAGAGAGAGAGAGAGAGATCTGAGGGATGGTTTTTGTTTGTAAGATGAATAAACCATGCATTTCCCAGTCTCTTCACTTCACAGATCCTTGATGTGTTTTATTAAACACTTCATTCTCTCGGTTATGTGTTTGCTAGCTTGTATGAATAATCGGAAATGAGAAGCTCTGTGTAGCTTTGTGTAACAACATTAGTGTAATGCACTGCTGTCTCTGGGCGTCTAAATCACACTGACTGCAATCAAGTAATTCAGAGGAAACAAGAAGCAGAGAAGAGAAGAGAAGGGGGCCGGCTGAAGGGGCGTGTAGGTGCTGTGCAGGAGACGGGGACCGGGGCCCCCGGGCTGATGCTGCACTCCTCCGGAGCGACAGATGTGAGATGAAAGAGCAAACGAGGCGCACGGTGGGGGAGGACAGAGCAGGAGAAAAGACGAGGTCAGAAGGCCAACGGAGACGCACAGAGCCGAGTGAGCGGTCCAGAGCGGAGAGCGATCGATAACGCCATCCCTCGCTTTTCTCCTCCCTAATCCTTCACTCTTTTGTCACTCTGGCAGGTGACAGTTGGCACTGAACAGACGTGGACGTCAAACACGCGCGCGCGCACACACACACACACACAGAGAAAAATCTCAACAATGAACAAATTACACACCCAAGTGACTTCAAAGTCGTCACTTCCTTCTTTTTCTGTATGTTTACAATAAAGGTGTGAAGCGTGCGCTTATTTAAAGAGCATTAATGACAAAAAAGCTCATTTCATAAATTCATAAAATCATAAAACAATGAAAAACCTGACAGGAAATTCGGAAGAAAGTAAGAAAAGAATTTGCCAGAAAAGTTTCCCCCAAAAAAACATACTATATATTTACCAGCTTATTAATTTAGTCAGATTTCTTTTCTCCCATGAATAAAGCAGGAACAATTTTTGAAAATTTCTCATTTTTAGTGCCATTGTATATGCTGCAAAAAAATTAAGATTAAGATTATTAAACTCGTTTCTAGTCGAATCTTACTAAAGTTGCAAGCGAAACGTTCTTGTCCTGTTGGCAGATATTTTTGTTTCTTTCAACTAAATTTTTTTAAAACTGAAATTTTCTCTTGCAATTTGAGTAACATTTGACTAGAAAATAGTTGAATAATCTTATATTTCATTTGTTGTAAATTCTAATATTCAATATATTTTCAGTTGGTAAGATTTTTAGTCTTCTGTTCAAAATATTCATATCAGTAAAAAAATGCATGTTTTTATAGAACGCTACAGTGTTTTTTTATATTAATGTTAATCTTTGCAGTTTTTCACTGATGATCGACAGTAACGCAGGTGTTCTGTTACTGAATTCATTAATTTCACCTTATTTTTTATTTCTCTTAGTATTTACTCCAGCACTGGATCGGTCTGTAAATAAACCCTAATTTTATTTATTTGTTTCATTTTTTTCATTAATTTTTTTTTTAACCTTTTAATTGTGATAAAAGTGACAAAAATGTCAATTTAAATGTAACAATCATAAAAGAATTGGAAAAAGTCCAATAAGATGTATTTTCATTTATGAACTTCTTTTTGTTTGTCTGTTTGTTTATCCTTTTATAACAATTTTAAATTAAGCACAAAATTTTAATTTTTGGAATAAATATCAAATTTGATGTTTATGATGTTAAATGTATCCGCTACAAACCTATCAGGTGTTAATTAAAGTGTGTGGAGGGAACCAGGTGTGTGTTTTTATCAGAACTGTATCACAGGATGAACTTGAGCTCCTTCTAGCAGCTGCTGTGTTCATGTTTAATAGACATCAATGGCCTCCAGTGGAACAGCTGAGTTATGACTGCAGTGTGTGTGTGTGTGTGTGTGTGTGTGTGTGTGTGTGTGTGTGATAAATGGCGGATGGATTACAGACATGCAGACGCAGACAGAGACACAATGCAGGAGCTGCACACTGGAGACCTCGAATGAGACGACAGAATGAGCAGCTGCTGAAACACACACGAATACATCTACATCACATAGCACCAAACACACACACACACACACACACACACACACACACAGACACACACACATATATACAGTACAGAAATGCACACAAACACAAACATATATCTATACAGACACAGACATATCTACATAGACAAACACACACACACACACACACACACACACACACACACTGAAACTACCTCAGTGCAGCTGCCTTATTCTTCTCATTATATCTACTTTTTTTTTTTTACCTCAGTCTGCCAGCCACCACATGCTCTCTCTCTCTCTCACACACACACACACACACACACACACCTGCAGCTGTCTGCACACAGTGAACAACTGAACCATGCATCCTGAAGCTGTACATATGATAACGTAAAACCAGGTTTATTTTAATCAGCTCTCACTGATACATCACCGTTTCCATAGTAACAGCACCTTCACTATGACAGACACCACAGTAAAGCTAAGCGCAGGATGTGAAATATAGAACCTAAGCTGCAGACACACACACATTCACACATACACACACGGTGGTAAAAGATTAGGTATAGTAAACTACGACAGCTCACATGTTCATCATTCCATGTTGTTTATTGTACTTTTTCTTCCTAGCAGTTATCCTGCGTCGATGCTCATGTGATTATGTGAGTCCGTTGACATGAGTCTGGTCCCTCCAGCCTCTCTTTGTCCTGCCTCATGAGCCTCTGCCCTCGGGCTCCAGTGATCGTGATACCTGCTCGTTCGTGATCCGGTCAAACCGAGCCGGTTTCAAAAACCACCAGGGAGCGTTCACCTGCTTTTAGCTGCTGTAACTCTATTTTCTGACAAACACCATATGGACGGAAGTATTTGACCAAACCTGCAATCACACTACATCCAAATACTTATACGTCAATATGCACTGGGTTCCCCAGTGGGTTTTGCAGCTACAACAGCTTCTGCTCTCCTTGGAAGGCCGTCCACAAGATTTTGGAGTGTTTCTGTGGGAATTTGTGCCCTTTCATTCTGTAGAGCATTTATGAGGTCAGACACTGGCCAGCAAACATCAGTCGTGTCCTTGGCCAAAATATGTAACACAGAACATTTCCTAAAAATTCAGATACGTTGGTACATGTCTACAGTTGTCTGGGGTTGCATGTACGTATAGCTGTAACTCTGACTTTTAGCTTGTGATGTTCAATGTATATCCTCCCAGCAAACATTTGGACTATTGATGACCCTTGATGACCGTGATGTTGTGAATCAGATCACAGGTCAAACTCGCCCGTTCAACTTTCATTTTGGAACTATTTTTCAACCATGATGGCTGTCTGAGGGACGTCGTTTCAATGGTCATCACAAGATTCAAATGTTTGCTCTGTGATGTTGGACGTGAAGGCCTGGCTCACAATCTCCGTTCCAGTTCATCCCAGAGGTGCTCGATGGGGTTGAGGTCAGGGCTCTGTGTTCGGGCCGGTCGAGTTCTTCCACATCATCGAACCATGTCTTTATAGTCCTTACTTTGTGCACTGGGACTTTTGTGAAGGGCCTTCAACAAACTGTTGCCACAAAGTTTATAAAAAGCGTTGATTGAAACACCTGAATTCAATTATTAACAGGTTTGGATAAATAATTTTGTCCATATACACTCATTCACTTATCGTCTATACCACTTTACTCAGGGTCGCGGGGGCCTGGAGCCTATCCCAGGATGCTTAGGGCACGAGGCGGGGTACACCCTGGACAGGATGCCAATCCATCGCAGGGCACACACTCACACATACACCCATTTACACACTACGGGCAATTTGGGAATGCCAATTAGCCTAATCTGTATGTCTTTGGTTTGTCCATATAGTGTATGATAAATTACACACTAAATGAAGAATAACACTCAAAGATGTAAATGTCATGGTCATTTGTTTAATTAGTTCTAAATGTAAAAAAACCCTGCAATATTTGATCATAATATCAAACTTAATTACAAAACTTAAAACCTTTTTTTTAATTTTCTTTTGTAAATAACCTCCCTCTAGAGGGAGCACCGGAGCGGCGCGGCCACACTTTGGGACTGCACTAAAACCCTGATTGGTGCCATTTTCCTTCCAGAAACAATGCTCTTCAGCCCTCTGGTGGACGCCTGCGTCTTGAGTCACATTTCATCCAACATTTATGTCCAATTGTTACCATGGAAACGATAGCATTATAAGACTGAGAGCGGTAATTATAGAAAAGAAAATCTGTAATTTGCATCTGATCTGCTGTCATAATGCACGTTCAGAAAAACAACAACTAACCAACATCTTTTGAGGAAGCAGAATGTAGAATTTAATATCGCCGTGGTGTAAAATATAAACGTCAATCAACTCTAGTAGCATTAGCGTAATATCAGTGCACTAAGAAAGTGGTGAATGAGGCCGCCATTTTGTTCTTATCAATCCAGAATGTTCTGTGTTATATTATATAATAAAGATCATTAAAAACACACAATATTTTTTCTTTTTTCAAAAAAAGAGCAGCAAAGACTTTATTTCACTTCCTTTAGACAAATGTACATGATGTATGGCATCCATAATAATAATAATAATAATACCTTGCAATTTGTTTTTGAAATAAAAACCACAAACCTCACACACCTTTATCACTGAAGGCAAATTATTACTGTATAAAACAATAAAACCATGAAAATAAACAAAAATAACAATCATGTCTAAACTGTAACAAGTCAAAAATAGGTTTTATGATTATATTAGGAAAGGGAATTCATATTCCAATATCATCATGGTGGACTTTTTTCTAAATGTCCCCGCCTTTTTCCATGGTCCGTTTGGAACGAGACCGCCTTCGTGAGCAGCTCACAAATCCTGGGCGGAACCCAGGGTAACACGGACAAAAATATATAAAAACTTGGCAGCTCAGACTCAGAAATCGCGTTTTAGCAATGTGGTGCGATAATATTGGAAAATAATGACGTTTAGTTTCAGTGACGTTCATTGTTATCATCACAGAGCGGATTCTAAGCCCCGCCCACCACGTCGCTGTTACCTCAGTCGAGCTTTCAGCACTTTAAAAGGTTTATTTTAAACTGGAGTAAACAACACAACTGATATCCGGGTATTTCTTACCCATATCCACAGACAGCCAAAAGAAAAAAAGAAAAAGAAGGGAACAAAAAGTAGCCTTTAAAACGTCTCGCTGTGAATGTTTACAACACTGTCACACACAAAACTCGACTCGTGAAAAGTCTCAGGCAGCAGCGTGACCGGCATCAGCGATTTAGAGTCGTACACGTTAATCAGTACATTGTACATTTCAGGCAACTGAAGATCTCAGATCGTTGTTGGGGCACGGGGACGGCGGTGTTTCATCCTCGTTCGGTCCCCGATCAAAAATGATCAATATTATTATCACAATCGTTTCAAAACGTCTGTTCTCCTGAGAGAAAAAAAAACAGTCAGAAGGACGCTGTGTCTTTTGTTTTTAAAGGTAATTCTGCTCAACAGGCGAGAGGAACACGCGGGTCTGAACAGAACTTACTCTCGGATCCACGATACAGTGATAGAACGTTAGTGTGATTCGCACGAGCGCCGCACCTGATGTGAGTTTTTTTGCCAGCGTCGTCGCTATGGTCTAAATGAGCGGTGGTTTGCCGTTTACCCTTTCGTGCAGAAGCGTAAGCGCCCCGGAGGCGAACTCTCGCAGCACCTGCACGGTCTCCCTCTGCAGCCGGAGCGACTCGCGCGCAAACTCCTGCTGCGTCTCCGCCAGCTGCTGCACCGACTCGGCCAGGAGCTCGAGCGAGCGCGAGACCGTTCCCAGCAGCGCGTTCGTCACGTGCTGCTCTTGCACGCTCAGGTTGGCGCTTTGCGCTAACTGTTCGCGCGCGCTCTCGGACTCTGCCCCCACCTGAGCGTGGCTGGCGGAGGAGGACGAGACGTGCGCGGCGTTGCTCAAGTGTACGTCGTCCTCCATGTACGAGTTGTTCATAGACGAGGGGAAAATCTCCTGGTGATCGTCGTCCGAGTCCATCCCACGCGAGTCTGCGTCTGAAAACACAAAACATCGTCACGCACCAAACGTATGCAAAGAACAGCTACGATAACTGAGCGACTTTCTACCTTCTTACCTGTGGTAGTCGAGGGGTCCAATTTCATCTCGGACGTCCCCGCGGCAGCTCCTGCGGGAGGCGGTGGCATCGGCCTGGTCTCGGTTCCTGATCTGGGAGAATCCTGGACCGATCCCGGCCCCATGAACAAGACGTCATCGTCGTCGTCTGCTCCACCCACGTCCTGATCCTCGCTCCTGCTGCGTCCGCGTGACGAGCGCGTCGCCTCCCACGGCTTCTTGTCCAGCTCCAGGATGGAGCCCACGATGTGCTCGGTCTGCGTGAGTTCTGACGAGTGGGGCAGAGCCGCGCCCGAGTGCAGCGCCGCGATTTTACGCTTGGTGTCGCATTTGAGGTCGGACCACTTCTTAATGACCTCGCCGACTTCGCGGTCACACTCGCCGATCTCGTTAATGCGCTGCGTGATCTCCGTCCACTTCCGCCTCTTCACATCACTCGGGATGCCCGAATTGAACTTACCTAAACACACACACACACGGAGTTCATGTTATCATCTCAAAACTGGATTAATCGTAACGTTAACGTCACCCTGACCTACAGACTTGTCCGCTGCTGCTACAGGGTTTGACCGACTTTCTTCAGTTTTCGTTTCAAGACAAAAATACCTGAACTAAAATATCAGAACACGTTCTCTTTCACGCTGATTCCTGTATAATCACAATAACGTCAGTGTTTAGAGCTGTACAGCGTTATCAGTGCAGTGAAACGCCGTCACGGCCGTGCGTCCCTCCTCCTCACCCACGACGATGTGCCGGTTTTTGCGCACTTCGTCCAGCAGGATGTGCACTTCGCTGAAGGTGAAGTTGGCTTTGCGCTTCTTGTAGCGCACCGCGCTGTCGCCGGCGTACAGTGAAGACGACGCCAGTGATGACATTCTGACCTCGCCACCGAGACACTCACTCTCTCTCGCTCTCCTCCTCGTTAGCTTCCTGTACGGATGTAAAACACGGATCGATGAGTTTACGAGAGAGAGTGCTTTGTTAATGATTCTTAATGCAGCAGCAACATCATAATATCATTAGGACATTTTATTGGAAACTAGCCGAGTCATTTTCCCTGAATGTAAAAGCTGGTAGGTTTTTGAATTGTAAACACAAAATTATGAGAGATTTTACAATGTTATGGACATAAAAGAAATTAACACACTGTACTGGCAAACAGTCATGAAAAAAAAAATCTGGAATATTATTTATTTAAATAAAGAGCGGAGGGGAATAAATTTATAGCTATGAGAGTTAAATCACAACCACTCATTAGTGTTGTTATTATAATTAATACACTCTAATACTTAGTGTGAATAATGTGTGAAAAAGTATTTGCCCCTCCTGCTTTTCACATAGAACCAGGCAGGTTTGGACAGCTTTTTTTCTCTAAATACATGAAATCAGCATTTAAAAACTGCATTTTGTATTTAAATCGGATTATCTTTATGCAATTCAAAAGTTTGACAAATATGCAAAAACTTAAAAATAAATAAATAAATAAATAAATAAATATAAAAAAAATATGAAAGGGGGCAAATACCTTTTCATGGCACTGTATATTGATGACCACCCAAGTATATTTGCCAAACAAAACCATAAATAAAACGATGCCATCTGCGATCAATTAACTAGAAACAAAACAAGTTTTCTCAGTCATGTGTGTGTATAGCTGGTTAAAATGAAATAAGACCTAGGTGGTGCTGAAAAAAAAAAAAAGAGATGTCTAAGGATAAATCTATGCACAATCCTAACCCTTGTATATTTAATAAAAAATAGGACCGCAAAAACTGCTTTACGATTTAAGGGCTATAAGCTCTGACAAACAGTGCCATGTTTATACACCAAAGTGTGTTTAATTTTTAACGTTATGTTGCTTGTTCTTACTCATCACATACTGTATGTGTAGATGGAGGGGACGGTTATTAGGTTGGAAATGTGAAATTAACAGAAAATCAAATAAACTGAAATATCATATAAAATAGAAATATATATTTGTTGTTGTTGTACGTAGTAACGACCAGGTAATGACATTGGATTCCACTGCGATGTAAAGTACAGAACTGTGGATAGTTATTTGTGGAGATGTTTGCTCTGTGGTTAAGCCGCCTCAAACGTCTCAGCTCCGGAGTGACTCATCCTGATCTCTGAACTTCCTATAATGCTGTAATGATTTCTTCTGCTCCTTCACTGTTGAACAGAATCCAGTACGTTGCACTATCGCCAACTGTAGGTCTCATTCTTCCAATCGTCAAGACCATTTTCCAGACCAGTCTTCCTTAAAATGTCTAATGCATCCTTGTCTGATCTTGGATTGAACTCCTTGTCTGCTTTATCAAGTACTTCCACACACTCTTTCTCCATGACACATATCCCTTTTCAGTACCACTCTGCCTCTTTAGTTGGAGCTCTGGAAGTTGCATGATGATGTTTGCTTTTGCACCTGACTCTACACCTTAGCCAAAGGTTGAGATTTATCATCATAACATTATTACATACTGATTTGTATGTGTGTGTTTTTAGAAGGTTTAATGCGCGCGCGCGCGCGTGTGTGTGTGTGTGTGTGTGTGTGTTTATAAGGTTTAATGTGTGTGAGGTACAGCAAGAAACAAGCTGGCCAAAGTTACTAAGAGTGACGTATTATTAACGCGACGGGACTAGCGCGCGAGACACAATAAAAGTAACAAATATTACCTCAGGTTTTTTAGAATATCACTCGGGTATTGATGTAAGACTTTGTAAATACTTGTTGAAGATGTATTTTAACATTTTGGGTTAGTGTTTAATTATTAACTTCAGAGCAGGGCGCGCGACTGGTAACTATGGCAACAAAGCGCCAATCCGGAAGTAGTTTTTTTTTCCTTCTCCTGAACGAATTGACGCTGCAGCGCCATCATGCTTAGCTAGTTAAATAATCCAGCTAGCTAGATAAGCTCTTTAAAACAGCTCTAACAATCATTTTAATAATTGTTATAAAAAATATTTATTTAACACGGCACGGGTGCAGTCTGAATCAATCGCCATGTGCTGGTTTAAAAGGAAACGCGATGAAAATGCGGATGAATTTTAACAATAGCTAGCTAAAGATAAGCTACACGGAACCCGGTGTGTCTGTGTGTTCACTCCAGGGCTAGGGTAGTCAGCCAAACTGTTTCTCCCAGACAAATCAGAGATTACCTCAGAATACCGGATGTGGCAGCGAATGTTCCAGAATGTTCCAGCGTTTCTGCATCCAGAAAATCCTGAAAGTTCGTACAGGAACAGGAGCAGCAGCACCGCGCAAACTCAGTCTCCTCCTCCACCACCACCACCTCCTCCTCATGGCCTGCAGTTCATCAGTCCGACCACAACGGCCGTGCAGTGGCGCTGTGGAGCACCTAACCTCACTGTGAAAGCACTGCTGTAGCTACAGCTGAGCAGCAAACAACACTCACTTCAGTCATTCACTGCATTTATAAACTTATTTATGTCACACAACACAATTAATACACACACACATAATGCAGTGCTTAATTTTTGTTTTACTTTCAAATGTGTCCACTATTTCCAATTTGGAAGATATTTCAGGCCATCCTTAAAAACACCACCAACAATATGACAGAACAAAAAAAATGACTAATTTTTATATGTTGATGATGTCAAAAAGCTTAGTGGATAGCACTGTCGCCTTGCACCGACAGGTTCCGCGTTCGGTTCCCGCTGTGGGTCTGTGTGCATGGAGTTTGCATGTTCTTCCCATGCTTGGTGGGTTTCCTCCGAGTACTCTGGTCTTTTCCCACATTCTAGGTTAATTGGCATTCCCATAATAAATATATATTTAAAAAATAGTATGATGTGTATTATTTTAATATAATTATCATAATATTACAGATATATATCAATATATAACATAGCAATACATTTAGCATTAAAATATTTATACAAGTTATACAAGTGTATACATTTTTTGGGCTGACTCGGTATATACTGTATATAAATAAATTATATAGTCTTATCATTACTTATATATATAGCGATAAGCACTGTCATCAGTTCTTTCCTTGCAGGTGTGTGAACGTGTGACATCAGTTCATTTCTATCTACGGCGTGAGCAAAAATGGATGATGATTTGTACAAAAGAAAAGCAGTGTGCAGCCATTTGTATATTTTTTGTGGTCTTTTTTTGTGGTTTTTAAAAAAAATTTTTGTGTACCTGGTGCCGAAAGAACTCACGGAAAAGCATAAACAGATGTGTTTGGAAATCAAACAAAATTCGCAGCGATACTCCGAGGAAGGTGAAAGTGTCTTAAAGAGAATCATTACTGGTGACGAGACACGGATTCATCACTACGAGCCTGAGAGTAAACGGCAGAGTACGGAACAGAAACATCCTCAATCGGCGAGCGAGAAAAAGTTCAGTAGGTCAACCATCAGCTGGAAAATTTATCAACGCTTACAGTTTTCTGGGATTCTCAAGGGCCAGAAGTATTGGAACACTAACAGGAAAAAGGTTTAATAAGCAACAGTGATTGTTACCGTGAGACGCTTATTAAAGAGCTGAAGACTAAACTTCGGATTAAACACAGAGGACTGATATCCGAGGGCGTCGTGTTAGAGCGTCCTCCCTACAGTCCTGATCTCGTTCCATCAGACTTTCCCCTGTTCAGTCCCCTGAAAGCAGAACTATGTGAGTAAAGATTTACTTCTGATGAAGAAGTGAAGACAGCGGTGCATTTGTGACTCACAGCTAAAACATTTTTAATGAGGAAATATGAATTATTGAAAAGCAAGGTTTTAAATTAATTAAAATAAATTCTACAGCCAGAGAGCAGACAACGTGTGACTCATCCTTGTGTGTACATGTTTCATTTGTATTTTGTGAGGTCACTATGAAGCTGAGGGGTCGTGGCTTATATAATAAACCAACTTGTGCATCACTGCTGTCGTGTTATAGACACTTGGTAAAGAAAGAACCAAATCAATTTGTTCATTTTATTGGTATAAATCAATCCAGAAACCTGAAGACATTTCCTAATTTGAGATCCGTTTCAAACACCACAGGAGAAAGATTTTTTTTATAGTAGGAAGGAAAAATAATGTGTGATAACTTGCGACCAGTTATCTAGCTAGCTGTTAGCAGTAAGTACAGATGTGTCTCTCACAGATCATCTCTCACCTCAGGAACATAAATCTGCTAGGTATCTTCTTATTTAAAATTTAAAAAAGAAGCAAAAAAGGACAGTTTTGTGAATTTATTTGAATAGACTTTTATTTCGTATAAAAATTAAACCTGTTCGGTTAACTTTCCAGCCACACACTGGCGCCCCCTGTCATCTCCATGCTCTGATGTCAGCTGCAGATTTGATCCATGCTGTACAGGATTAATAAACTCTCTAACTCTTATTTCTTTATATAAATGACTCTAGTTTAGGAAGGCCTCCAAAATACGCAGAAACGCAGGATAGGATAAAATACGATAAAAGGGAGCTTTGGGGATGCGCAGGCTGTGTTTAATTTGGCGTTGGCTAACGTTGTGGCGAAGAAGGTGAGTACAGTGCGTCATTTTAGCGATCGAGGCGCGGCGAGTCGCTCAGGAGTACATGGTCAGCTGGAGCCACTGTGGAGGAGCAAAACAGACAGAGTCACACTTTTAGCCATCTCAGTGACATGAAAGTAGCAAAAAAAAAAAAAAACTAAAGTGAAATAAAACTCAATCAATGCATGATGGTTAAGTGTAAAAAAAAAAAAATTTAAAGTAAAGGTAATGTTAAACCCTTATCTGGCTTTAAAAAAAAAATCAATCAGGAAATTCTTAACTTAAAAGTTCTCACCTCTTTGATGTTCACTTTGATGGTGCCATTGTTGTCTTTGTCCAGCGTCTTAAAAGCACCTGTAACAAATGAAAGAGGCAGGAATCATTACATAATCGTTACACAGCAGCGTGTGGGACACGCCGGCGTGTAGGATGTTTCTAAACTCAGCAGACTGGTTTATATGAGGTGGAGACTGAGCAAGATGCCTTTTTTTTTTTTTTTTTACCTCAGCACTGATTCTCAGACAGGTTTTAATAACTTGTTAATAATCACTAAGGGTTTATAGGAAGCGGACGCCCCCGATGCTCTGTGGACACTCACGGCACATGGCGTCCAGACGGACCAGGCAGCCGATGTAGTTGTCGAAGTCCATGTTGGCGTTATCGTCGCTGTACCTGCGGATGATCAGCTGGAAGACCTGATCGTTCAGGGGGAAGCCTGCACACACACAGATCAGGTCACGACGGGTTCTATACACATCTAAAGGGTGACTCACATCAGGCTGGAGTGGTCAGGTGACCGGGGCTTTACCTGCAGCTCGGAACGCATTGGGCAGCTCATCCGCTCCGATCACGCCGGAGTGATCGGCATCAAACTGCTTATAGACAGCCTACAGAGGAAAAAAAAAAAACACAACACACTGGACTTAGAGATCTCTGTCCTTCACACACACACACACACACACACACACACTTATGTTGTGAATCCCACCTGCCACTTCTTGATGTTGTTCCAGAGGTACTTGAACTCTTCGAACCCCAGTTTTCCCGTGCTGTCGCTCTGCAAGACGTGATTAAGGCCCGATACACAGCGTAACCATCACACACCAGGAGAATTATAATTCTAGCTGCCTGGTGCTAATTTTCAGTAAGACAAAGTGTAGAAGGTTTGTTGTGCTGACTCACTCGCGTGTTTGAGGCATCTAATATACATCAGAGAGCCGTTTTGTTCTTTTAAAGATTAAATATTTTCCACTATCTGGGGCTTTTTGAGGGTCTTAATATGCACAAAAACATTAAGTTCAGTGACATCACATTGTCTTCCTGGTGCGCCCAGGTGGCGATGGCGCAAGGTGCTTGGGCCCGCTCATCGTTCCTTGCAACTCTATTTATCTAGTTTTTTTTTTTTTCCAACATCCAGGGCTTTTTTGGGGGTCTTAATATGCACAAAAACTCATGAAAATTGCCTGACAAGTTAGAATCTGCTGCTATTAGGATGTCTGAGAGTCTGGGCCTGAGCGTGGCACGTACACATAGCTCATACACACTTGCACATATGCACACGAAACCTGGTACACATTTATATCTCATTGAGCTGAACAACTTTCGCATTGCATGACCTGGGCTCAACTCAACAGAAAGTCTTGAAGTTATTTGGGGTCATTTGCAAAACACACCTGATGGATTTTGATATACTCCTCCTAGGGGATTTATGGGATCGCCACCAAACCAGGCCTGTGTGATCTCAAGACATTGTGGATGCAAAATTGCAGAGGGATTTTTGATATCTTAAACGGGTCAGCTGTGACCACGCCTTAAACTTATGCCAAAAAAGTGGTTGACTTTCTGTGCGACATTATACTGAGTGGCATCAGAGTGTGATGCTTTTTTTTTTCCAGCATCTGGGGCTTTTTGGAGGTCTAAACATAAAATTCCACCTTTTCTAAAATTATATAATAATGGGATATCATAATTAAATGCATGCTCCCACGGTCTTTCTGGTGTACCCAAATAGCGATGGCACAGAGTGCTTGGGCCCGCTCATCGTTTTCTTGCAACTATATATATATTTTTTTTTCCACAGAATCCAGGGCTTTTTGGGGGTCTTAACATGCTCAAGAAGTCATGAAAATCAGCAGAGAGGTTAGAATCTGCTGATTAGAGAAGGATACGTCCATGACGGCCACCATACTCCTGCAGGACTCGATTGTAAAACCATCAGTCTTCAGGTCGGCATCTACACAAACCACACACACACACACGTCAGCGATCATTTATTTAAGATAATACAACATTTACACAATCATCAGGCCTTAGAGGTCACATAAATAGCATGACTTGATCACAAAACCAAAAAAAATAAAATCTGAAGTTTTATACTAACGCTTAGAGATGATTTTGTTGAGGATGCTCATCAGCTCATTGGGGCTCACCTCCATGTCCTGTAACAGCAACACACTGTTAGCAACACTGTCTGTGTGTGAGAGACAAAGACAGAGAGAGATAGACAGACAGACAGATAGATAGATAGACAGATGGACAGACACTCACATCGCCAGCGAGCTGTTGGAACACTTTGCGGAACTGTCTCTCCTCATCGCTCTCGTTAGCCTGAACGTACGCCAGGGGTCTGCGAGGAGGAGGCTACACACACACACACACAGATTCAACGTAAAAATAGCATACAACACATCGGTCACTGTAACACACTTGTTTAAATATGTTACAGTTTCTAAAGCAACAACTTGTGGCATAACCGACTCTTGAAATGACAATTTATGAACCGTATAAAAATTTAAAGAAGGAGTCTCCAGTGTCAGAGGTGAAAAGCTGAAAAGGTTTTAGTTTCTGGTCAATGTCCTCTTTTTTTTTTAACTTCAAGAAAGAGAAAAACAAGAGATGGCCATAAGAATTTTACAACACGTATGAGGAACAGTTATACAGTAGATGCAAAATAGTATATATTTATGTGTATATATTTATTATTATTATTATTATTATCATCATTAAGCAGAGAGACACAGAGTTTGCGCTTCCTTCCACACAGACCCGGGCGTGTCGTATCACTGGTCGGGTCAGAGCGAGTCGGTTTGGGACACGCCTGCAGGAGGGAATGCTTCCTGTTAAGAAATTCCTCATGACTCACTCGCCCTCGAAATTTGCATTTTAAGAGTCAATGACATCAGCACCTCATAAAACATCGGCTACACGAGGAACAAAAAGGAAAAATCCAGGCTGGACGAGTCTCGTGGTAAACTCCACCCCCTGAGGGTATCGTTAAACGCTTTCCCCGGTGGACACGCCCGAACACAAAAGGCGCATTATTCCGACGCTCCTACGGTCAGGGTCTGAGAACCGGTTCACAGAAAAATAAACCTTTTAGTGTCCCATTCTCACCAGGATCATGAGAAGGTTTCGAATGTACTGTAGATCCAGAGGAGCGCAGGCTTTGTATGAACAGACGTGTCTGGTGTAGTGTTGAGAGAACACACAGATGAAACATTACACCGCTTTTGCCCCTATAGTGTCTCATTTCTTTAGCCAGGTGTCTTCATCTCTCTCTCTCTCTCTCTCCCTCTCTCTAAAGAGAGCAATGCATCATTTTACGCTTTACGCTTTCACTTAAACAGATCATCTTCCATCTTGCATTCTGGGATTCTCAGTCCAGCGTCCGTGCCGACGTTCTCCCCCATGTCCCGGTATTAACTGCTGGTTTCGGGATCAATAAAGTGTCCATCTATCTATCTAATAAATAATAAGTGAACATCGACTAATAAAAATCAGACACTGAATTGTAATAATTTTTTAAAAGCACTAATGAAACTGAACCGGACAAATTATTTCAAGAGAAGAAAAAGTAGTGTCCATGATTAATTTTGTCGAGTTAATAGTTTGCGCTAATAAACGCTGAAACCATTTTCGCGCGGCTGACACGAGCGACAAATCGATAAGAAAGTGATATCCGCGATAACATTCAGAGAGAGCATTTAAACAGGTTAAAAAATAAATTAATAGAATAATGACGTTAAAACGCGGAGCGAGGGGTCACTTACAGGTTCGGAGGGGATAAACTGGCCGGGGTCGATGTTGCTACGGAAACAGAAAACAGCAGCGTTAGGGATTAAACGTGGCTTTCAATTAACATGAACATGAAGGAAGAATTACTCAAATAGTATCGAGTCAATAATGTGTTTGAATGGCAAGTAAAAATTTTTTTTAAATAAAACCAACACACCTCACCACATCGATGATCCCGCCAATCAGCTTCTTAGCCAGAAACATCTTTACGTCAAGGTTTCTTCAGGCAGGTGAGGGAAAGAATAAAAACAACAACATAAACTCCTTCAGCATAGACATTTATTTTTATTATTATTATCATCTTTGTGTAGCTTTTTTGTGTTTTTCCACATGGAAATTCCTCTTTCGCCTCCGTTGGCCCCTAACCATAACAACATGCAAAAATAGCGTACACCAGTCCTGCATTTCCTTTTTTTTCCCCCTTGCAATGAAAATAAAATGACTTTCTAAGCAACTTTTAATCACACATTTTATAAAGTTTATGAATTCTTGCTGGCTTTGTGTGATATAACTTCATCAGTTTATCTGACTTCACCGACAAGCCGGTCGGTCTTCTATAAGTTTGTCCTACCCACGCTTACCAGAACAAAAAAAAACAAGCCATGCTTTGCTGCTTTAACACCCCGCCCATAAATCCATGCTACTCCTCCTCGAAACTTATAATTTCATGTTAATTTTCATTTATCTTTTTTATTAATTGTGTTTAATTACACACTGTAATTTGTTTGCATTGTTGAAACAACGTGTCAGAAAGTGCTACGAGTGGTAAAGCGATTAGATTTGGACAACGTATCAGCAGTATGTCAAGAAAGGTTGCCTTATAAATAAAACTGAATATATTGCAGTGCTATAGGTACACTATATTGAGAAAGTAGCACGAACAGGAACAGTAACTATAAATTTCTGCTAATACTAGGAAATTCTGACAGGGTAGGATATATTGATAGAACACTAGTCTTTTATACCAAGATGTCAGAAAATGCTACCGGAGCGTAAATCAATAGATTTGCACGGCTCCTGATGTACTCAGGACGATGTCTTTTGGCACACTGACTTGTGAATGTCAGTGCTCCCTGTGATCTGTTGGCGTGTTACATATCTAGTTTTGAAACTTTTTGATACCACCTCATATATCAGTATGTGTAGCGTAAAGGTTTTGGTGCTTTACTACATACAGCGGATATTCAAATTTACTGGAAACTTTAGAAGTAGCACATTCTGACAAATATGCTTATGAAATAATGCTCCCAGTATATCAAAATCAACAAAACAAATTAAACAATTTCTCATGGTTCATGTGCAAAACCCTAAAGTAAGGAGAAGATGGTAGGATTGTCAGAGCACCAGTCACTCACTTCCACACTCAAAATGAATCATCAGGGTTTCTGTATTTTTCCCCCAAAACACAAGGAGAAGACTTCGCCGCGTTCCAAACGGACAAGTAGTGCACTAGGTAGGGTGTAGAGCGCCAGCGTTGTATATCTCTGTGCGCGCGCAGGATGAAGAAACTTTGAGTGATTTGGGACGCGACCCGGCTAGGCCGGCGTGTAGAGGTCCTTGTTGACCGAGGGGACACACCTAACTACAGCTTCTCCACTTCCTTCACAGAGACAACACTATCCACATTGTAATACCTTTATTCTCATCCAAAATGATTATTATACTCAGTTTTTTTGATTCCCTACTAGCGACATTTTAGCACAAGCAAAAATTGCTAACGGCAATAATCCATCCGTTCTGCTTCAAATCTTGCCAAAATAGTTATCGCTTTATAATACACATATACACATACATTTACAGATCTAAGAAATTCTTTATTACTATTAAACAGTTTTCACTACATCCATTTTAAGGTGTGTTATGTAGTACGTTCCCCAATCCCTTCCGACAAACCACGCCCACTGCGCTAAGATTGGCTTACAATTCACTCACGCAAATAGAATGCCGCATCAACCAATCAGACAGCGCATCAACCTGGATACTAACCAATCCGAAGGCAGGAGGCGGGACTACACGGGCAGAAAAGACAGCCTCGGGCAAATAACGCAGAAAATATGCAGCGCCTTAAAGCATTGTTCTGATTAAAGTTCATGGTAATAACTTGATTAAAAACCGAAATCTGCGCTGTATAAATATAATAAATGCACCATGACGGGCACAGTCTTTACAAATCGGAATAAAACGACGTATAAACTTACCAAAGTAAGTAACCCAGTAAGCTGCGCGTGCCTGTAACTGTGACTAGCGGATTGCAGAGGAGTTATAATAGGAGCCAAACGGGGGGCGTGGTTACGTCATTACGTGACGCACAGGAGGCGTGGCTAGAAGTGTAGAAACCTCCATAGAGAAAGGGTTTATTAAAGAAATAGAGAGAGTATACAGTATATCATGGGAGCAGGAAGATAATGCGGGGGCCAAAAGTTTTGAGAATGACACAAATATTAATTTTCTAAGTCTACTGCTTCAGTGTTTTTAGATCTTTTTGTCAGATGTTACTATGGTGGACTTAAGTATAATTACAAGCATTTCATAAGTGTCAAAGGTTTTTATTAACAATTACATTAAGTTTATGTAAAGAGTCAGTATTTGCAGTGTTGATCTTCTTTTTCAAGACCTCTGCGATTCGCCCTGGCATGCTGTCATTCAACTTCTGGGCCACGCCCTGACTGATGGGCGGGCGTTCTTGCATAATCAGAGCTTGGAGTTGGTCAGAATTTGTGGGGTTTTGTTTGTCCAAAATGTTGTTTGTTTTGTTCCCCCGAGCCATTTAGTTATGGCTTTTGCCTTATGGCGAGGAGCTCCATCATGCTGGAAAAGGCATTGTTCATCACCAAAATGGTTTGGGATGGTTGGGAGAGGTTACTCTCGGAGGATGTTTTGTACTGTTCTTTATTCATGGCTGTGTTGCAAAAGTGTGAGTGAACCATATAGAGCAAAATCTTCACCACAATCATCAGCAGCAGCAATTTGTTACTGTAGTGAGGTATCTTTATACAAATAATACATAAATATTGTACATAATACATAAAACTAATAACATGGACACAACACTGTTATTATGGTTTGTTGTACTGCAATTTTCTTTAATAAGTGCATGAATAATAATAATAATAATAATAATAATAATAATAATTTTAAAAAAACAATTTTACAATTACTCTCATGGAGGACAGGCAGATCTTTGAAATAACCACAATCACAATTACAGCATTTAAAGCCAAAATAAATGTCAGTTTTCATGATGCTGCTAAAGTAATAATAAAAGATTTTACAGTCAGGTGCATACATTTTTGGATTAAAAATATGTTTAGCCGTTGTACACATTGTATCTAAAATGAAACACTCAAAATAAACCGTTGGGCAAAAACATTGGGAGTGGCCAATGCAACAGTCTGGAACATTCTCAAAAAGAAGGAAATGACTGGCAAGCTCAACAATGACAAACAGCCTGGAGGACCACGGAAGACAACTAAAGGGAATGACTGCAGAACTCCGTCCAGGGTAAAGAACAAAAATGTTCACAACATCTAGCTTTTACACTTTTGAGGTGGTAGGCGTGTCATCGTCTACAGACAGTCTACAGTCAAAAGATAGCCTTTATGGAGTAAATACAAACAGCAAGGTGCAAACCACTGATAACACCCAAGAACAGATAGGCCAGATTAGACGTTGGCAGATTCTTTAGACTGATGAAACTAAGATTAACTTGTACCAGACTGACGGGAGGAGAAAGGAACAGCTCCTGATGAAAGCATCACATCACGGTGGAGGCGGAATTATTCCACAAATGTGTGTGGCTGCCGATGGAACCGAGTCACTGGTGTTTATTGATGGCCTGACTGCTAATAAAAAAGTATCAGGAGGAATTCAAGTGTATAGGGATATACTCGACTCTGACATCAAAAAAACTGACATGTCATCACTTTATGCTGCAGATAGATAATGACTTAAATCATACAGCGAAAGCTACCCAAGGCAAAGAAATGTAATATTCTTCACTTTCAAACGAATAAAGCATTTCACTTACAGCTGAAGGCTGTAAAGCAAAGGCGAAGTACCTCGAGGGGGGAAACTCAGCATTTGGTCATGTCCAAGGGCTCCAGATGATGACTGCAAAGCATTTCTGTCCAAGTATTAAAGGAAATCCTTATGTTTGTAATTATGTTAGAGTCCCCGTGATGGTGTGTGTGTGTGTATGAAAATGGCTGCGTATGAAAGACTTGACTTCACTCACATCTTAAGTATTTCATTTTAAATTCAATGCGGCGGTGTACGGAGGCCAAAAAACCCTTACCTTTGTTCCAAAATTTATGAACCTGACTATTTGTCTCGAATCGTTTTCAAAAACTCGATAATAACTGAAGTCGTTAATGCAAATGAGCATCACAAGCAAGAGCTGTGAAAGTTGACGGGCAGAGAGAGAGATCAGGCTGTGGAGTGTTTTTTCGAGACGTGCTTTAAAGACGAGAACGATGATGAAGTGTGAGAGGAAGGAAGGTCCTGCGTGTAAAAGTTATTTAAGGAACAGTGGGCGTGGCAAAAAGAGGAAGGTTTTAGTGAAGGAACTTATAAAGGCAGTGTGAATATTAAAGGGGCAGTTGTTAATATTAATCCAACGTCCTCAACGGTCTTGCGATAAAAACACCTTGAATGTGTGAATCATATGAGGGCGGAGCTTAATGCTGGGCCAGGGAAAAAAATGTTAACAATATACAGTATGAAAAGACGTATGAAACAAAGGGACATGGGAAGCATGGGAATGTGGCGAATCACAGTTTTTCTAAGGTGAAGTGTAAAATTGTGGCTATAACATATATTTTTTTAAATATGAATAAGGGGAGAGATGATTCTGCAGCAGACTTGTACTACAATTTCAGGATTTAGATGGTAGTTGAGGTGGCCAAAATCTGGACAACCTGAAAACTAGAGATATACAGTATTGTGGAGCCCTAAAATGTTAAACCCCTTCTCCAGACGACGCGAGGGTGGCGCCCGCGATGAAAGACGTGAACGAATCTGAATCAGAAGCAGAATTGCACCAGAAACCTCACAGCGACAGACATAATTAGTTTATTAGAAACTCAACTTTTTTTTATCTGGGCAGGTAGACAAAAGTTACGAGGCGGTTCCTGAAATACGAGTCCTGTCACATCATGTCACGTCCCTTCCTGCTCGCTACTTGGATGCCCATGTGTCCAAGCATGTTGCTTTACAGTCGGACATGTGTCACACCTGCTGGTTCGCTCGGCTCTGGAGAGAGAGAGAGAGTCACTTCCTGGTTTGAACAGCTCTGTGATGATCGTGTCACTTCCTGGCGAGCAGCAGGTTGGCACGGCAGACTTTGGGCACGTGCCGGATGGTGAGGGAGATTCTGGTTTCGCGGGAAAGGGTCTCACCCACCCGCCCTCCTGCTACCGACAGGTTCGCCACACGCTCCGTTAGCGCATCCGCAGCGACGCCGCTGATCCCGTGAAGGTAGCGCTTGTACAACTCATCCTGCAGGATCAGGAGACTGCGGCGCCGCAACAACAACGACATCATGTAGCGGCTCTCCTCCGTCTGAGGAACGTCAGTCTACAAACAGAGAGAGAGACAGAGATAATCACATGAATCAGTTCCTAATAAAGTACTTTTACTTCGATCCATGTTTTCCACTTCTTTTCTTTATCCCCATATTGTTTACTTTGTTCTGTGGTTAATTTGGTTCTCCGTTTCCCGTCACACCCTCGCACCGATCTCTCTCTCTCTCACTTCACCAATCATACCCTGTCGTGTTTGACACAACCGCAAACGGGGAACGCTTCTATAAAACAAAGCGGTGACTCAGCGCTGGAGAGGTGGGCGTCTCGGCCACACGCTGGAGAAGGGGAAAAAAAAGCTATTTTCTTGACAGACTGTCACAAATAATAAGTATAAAACACACACTGCTCAGTTTCAGCCTCAGAACAACAACAATATTTCAGTTTCCAAGAACAAGACTGGCTCTGGATGTGTATGTGTGTGTGTGTGTGTGTAATAGCTATATTAACTGAGTGAGTGTGTATTCATGGTTCATCGTTAAAGCTGTTCGGGTTCACGTTCGGACTCAGCGTGTTGTCAGGACTTTACCTGCGCTTGATCGACGGGTCTGTAGAAGTCAAGCAGCGTGTGAGAACCCAGAGTGATGGTCGTTACTGTGGGGTGGTACAGAGGCCCGTCTTCATGAGGCTGAGACACACACACACACACAGGGATACAAGGAGATATGAGACGTGTGCAACAAAAGACGGAATGGAACATCTAGTCCAGAACAGTTGCTCTCGGTACAATGAGGTCAAACACCTGCGTAAGCAGATTCCGATGTTACTAGATTGTGGTTTACAAAATGATTACATGAATAAGTAAATAAATAAACAAGTAAACAAAAGGCGTTTCACATTACTGTGATGTGAGTACTGTGGTGTGTTGCGAGCAATGTCTGAGTATCGTCATCCGGTGCGAGTATGGAGGTGTGAGCACTGCTGTGCAAATGCCAGTATTGGGATGCGATACAAATATGGTACTGTGAGGACTGTGATGAGGACTGTAGTGCGAGTATTGCGGTGTTATGTGAGTACTGTGGTGTAAATAGTGGAATGTGTTGTGAGTATGGTGAGTACTGTGGTATAGGGCTGAAACGATTCCTCAAGTAATTCGATTACAAAAAATGATCGAGGCAAAATCTTCTGCCTCGAAGCTTCTTTTCATTTATTTTAAAAACTTGCGTTATGTTTTTGCGCAATTATTTGTTCACAGCGCGCTTCCGGATGCAAGCCGGCAGTAAACACTGACGAAGAAGCAGCGCTTACGTCACCCACAAAGCGGAAGGAGACGCAAACAGTTAGCTGTGTAGTGATTTGAGGGAGCGTTCTGTTGCGGGCTACAAAATAGAAGAGAACTTATAGTTCTGAAAGTTAAGTTGCACAACTTAGCGTTTTTGTATAATTATTTTTTTTAATGTGTGCCTTAGTTTTTGCATCTAAGAAAAGGCTTTATGCACTTAATTCAGTCAACTTTAAGCTGTTCCTTGTATTGTGAATAATGACGATGTTTATTTTTGATAAAAGGCTGTATGCATTAAAAAAATTTAAGTAGATTTTTCTAAAAAGAAAACCAATTAATCTTTGTTTCTGTTATATATTCTACATTGCTGTTTAATTAAGCAAAAGTACATTTTATCCGATTAATCGATTGAATTTTTGGTAGAATACTCGATTACTAAAATATTCGATAGCTACAAAATAATACAGTGTGAGTAGTGTGGTTTAGGTATTGTATGAGTACGGTGTGAGCGTGAGTATTGTGGTGTCAGTGGCGTAATGTGGTATTAGTACTGCGGTGTGACTATTTTAATATGAGTACTGTGGTACGAGTATCTGAATGAGTATTGTGTTGTACGTATTGTGGTGTGAATATCGCGGTGCGGTGTGAGTATTGTTGTGAGGTATCATGATGTGGTGCGAGTATTGTGTTGTGAGAATTGTGGTGCAATATGAGTACTGCTGTTGTGAGTATTGTAATGTGGTGTAAATATTATGATGTGGTGGAATGAGTGTATTATGGTGAGTATTTTAATGTAAGTACTGTGGTATGAGTATCCAAATGTGAGTATTGGGGTGTGGTATGAGTATAGTGTTGTGATAATCGCACTGCTATGTGAGTACTGTGGTGCGATGCGAGGCTTGTGGTGTGAATATTATGGTGTGAGTATTGTGAGATGTGAGCACTGCGGCGTGGCGAGACGTGAGTATTGTGGCGTGAGTACTCTGGTGCGATGCGAGTATTGTGGCGTGAGTATTTTAACGCGAGTACTATGAGATCTTGTGTGAATAACGATCAGTCCATGATGGTGTACCATGATGCCCTCCTCTGGTCTGTACTCGTTCACCAGCACATGATTGGCGCTTTTCCCAGCGAACGCTCCGAGGCCTGAGATCTTCTCCGTGTATCTCAGTAGCCAGTCCGGCAGTTTCTCTGCGATCATCCCCTTCGGATGTGGAAGACCTCCTGATTCAGAAAGAAAACCGCGAATCGGCATTAAGATTTAGATGGGCAGCTGGCGCGACCCCTGAACCTCCCGAAACGTGGACGATTCCCAGAGACACAGCTATCGAGTTGAGCACAAACCTAACATCATGAAATTACATAACACGACGTCACTCTTTCTAACGATCCGCTCTCACATTTATACAGAACTCAATACAGTTTATATTATATTCTTGCTGCTTTGTTAGACGGTTTATGAGGTGCGTGTAGGGGACGTGGATATACAGTTTGCACAAATCATGATTTTTTTAATTTTATTTTTCTGTAGCGACGATGCAAAACCGAACTAGATGTTAATTATATATATTTTTGGAGGAAAATAAATGAAATAATAAATATCATGGGAGGAACTCAGACCCCAGTTCTGCAGCCTCCTTCCTGACAGCTGTGTCCATTTGGGTTTGGGGGCATTGTACACCTGAAACACACACACACACACACACACACACACACACGTAAGGATGTGTTCAGTATAATATGATTAATAAACACCTAATAAACTCCAACCTGCTGTATTAGATTCTCCTCTTCTGCTTCTGATATAAACTCAGGGATGTAGTACACAGTCGGTGGAGCCTGTTTCAACACCATAGCCACGCGTTAAAGTTTACTTTCATTTAATCAAATGAATTAAGCTACAAATAGTCATCTTTTTACTTACTTCTTTCACAATGTACCTTTGAATCTCTTCTGAAATGAATTCAGGCTGTGCCATGCTAACATCACTCTACAGGACCAGTGGCCGAATCACAAACAGCAACGCTACCTTCGTTTAGTGCACTACTAAGTGTGCACACGTTACTTCATTCGTCGACTACATAAGGTGCCTAAGTAGGGCGTAACGAGAGACTTGAGACGTAACCATATATCGCCTTAGTATTTTCGACTCGCAAAGAAACGTGAAACAAATGTGAAATAACGAGTCTAAATGTATGCGATATACAATGGAAGGCAATTCTGACTACTGAATATTTATTTAAAAGCACAAAATTCGTTGTGTATTAAATTTATTTCGACAAAAATTACTAGTAATATCACTTCCTGTTTTAACTCTTCTTCTCTGCTTCTAGCAACAGAGGCGAGCCGTACAATTCGCCACCTACCAGATTAAAATAAAAAAAAAATAAAGAATAACATCTCGTCGATGTATCATGGGACTTAACTAAAACATAGTTAAGTAACCTTTATGTTAGTTGCACTTTCTACATAAGAAAAAAAAAAAAACAATAACAACATAGCGACGTTTTTATTTATTACACGTAAAACATAAATTTCCTCCAGCGCCATCTGTAGGTTTGGAGGAGGTGTGTTTTATACGGTAAAGCGCTTATTAGTACTCAAGCACAGCGCCTCTCTATGGCAATTCGATGTCATTACAACATTTATTTTAATTCTTAAATACTGCATGTTGTCAGTTGATTCTTTCAAAAATGTAGATACTTTAAAAAGTGTTAGAAAATAAATAAATAATAAGAGCTAATAATTCATCTACTTAAAATTAACGTCATTGGCTTATCCATGATGAGTGCAAGATATTAATTTGTTATTTAGACCAAGCGTCTTGTTCAACAAACTTACACCAAGCTTATAATACTTTACTTTTTGCATTGCACAAAATCTTAAGAGTTAAAAAAAAATCATTTACTTTTAGCTTTGAACACACACACACACACACACACACACACACACACACACACAGTGATGTCCAGTTCATGTGTGAAAATGATTCCTTGTGCTCCCAGCACTACTATTTCACACTCTGAGTCCTGAAATACGTCCCGTGTCATCAGGGAAGAAGAGAAGCTCCATAGATGTGATAACCTGGTGATTCAGTACATTCAGGTCGTCAGCTGACTTCATTTTATTGCCCCATAACGTTACTGAGTCTAGACCTAAGTAACTGATCAACCCCAGATCATAACACTATGCATGATGGGAGCATCGCTTCATGTCCTTCCCTTCTTACGCTGACACGCCCATCGCTCTGGAATAGGGTCAGTCTGGACGCATCAGGTCACATGACCTTTTTCCATTTTTAAGTCCAATCTTTATGCAAACTGAAGCCTTTTTTATTTCAGATGAGTCTCACTAACAAGTAGTTTGCTTATATGGTCATATGTGCAATAATGTGCAATGCCACTGATATTTATCTGATAACACCCCAGGACGAGTTATATTTCTTTTGTTATTATATTTTAAACATATTATTATTATTATAATGTGTACAAGTGTTCCTAACCCAGTTCCAGTCATTTAAAATCTCCTTAGTTGTCTTCTTTGCTTGATGCAGCCCAATAATTTGAATCTTTGGATATATTCATTTGGTAATAATCATTTTTTTAATAGGGTAATTCATTAGGATTTGGCTTCGGAGTCTAAGCTGGGTCTACAGGACTGTGAGGTGAGTATATGTGCGCTATGCACACACACACACATTCACACCTACGTTTCAGTTTAGCATTGCCAATATGCCTACTGGGAGGTGTAAGGAAACCGGAGAACCCAACAAAAAACCCCATGGGAGAACATGTTAAACTGTACAGACAGTAACACCGAGCTCAGGTTCACACCCGGGACACTGAAGAGCTGACCCTGACGCGTTCACCATGTTGTACTGTCAAACAAGAACACAACTCGGCTTGGCTGTGTTTTTTTTTTTTTAACACATTGTTTGTTTGGCAAAATCAGCCATGACCCTCACAAGGCTCGAAGTTTGGACAGGATGCCAATGTATTAAATGTAACAGTGTATAGTGTGGACGGGTTTAGTCCATAACACACTTCCTAGTCTAGATCCCAGTCTTGATCGTATCTGGGTCTCTCATGAGCCGATACGTCAGGAAGAATGGAACTTTCTAGTAATTGAAGTAACGGATAAACCCGGACGCCTGTCGAGGTCCATCTCAGGTTTTCATGGCGCACCTGGACTAACGAGCTAATGACTTAAATCAGGCGTGGCTTTGTAAAACTCCCTCACTCCTACAGTACACACCGTGGACGCAACTCGTCTTTCCTTTGTGCTGAACGCGTCCATGGCTGTTTCGCAGTGAAGCACGGACCAGTTCGAGAGACAGAGAGAGAGAGAGAGATATGCTAAATCTTCCTCGCTGCGTTTCTTCCTTCCTCCCGTATCCTCCACCTATCCCACCTGAATTGCCTGCCCCTCGCTTCTCAAACACCCCCCCCCTCCACACCACACACACACACACACACACACACACACACGCACGCACACACACCACTACCACCTCTCTCATTTTTTTCCCCTCCATCTCCCAATTTCAGCCCGCAGCACTGCGGCGGTGGTTTCCACGGCAACGGCAGGGCGAGAGCTGCATCCTGAATCAGTGCTGGTGTGCCGTCGCAAATAGTTATCGATCAGCTCTGATTGCAGCTGCAGAGCTGTCCGACGAGCGGCTCTGTTGGAAGAACAAAGAGGGTAAGAAGAAGAAGAAGAAGAAAAAAACAAGAGATAAACCTTTAAGACAAGGATCACGTCGCTGAGGCGCGAGCTTCCTTCACTCCTTTGTGTTCGCTAACACGTTGTCATGGGCCGCGTTAATCAGCCACCTTTGTTCGCCGGGAACGTGGTCGAAGGCCACGACACATTAAGGGGGTAGCGGTGATGTCACAACGTTCTGCCGCAGTGCATTCTGGGACACTGACACTGTCATTCCGTGACACTTACTTAGAAAATCATAAGTGGATCACGAAGAACAAAACCGAACTTGATTTGTTTTTTTAGTTACGGATTAAACTGTGCTGTGATATAAAAAAAACCTCTCCAGTGCTGTATTCTGATTGGTTGATTAGTTTTCTTCTGAATCGAAAGTATATATTAATTCTATATAATAATGCAGCTCTAATAACCTTTCTGTGACAAAATTTATTTGTATTTATTTATATATATATATATTTTTTATTTTTTTTTAAAATTTTTTTACAACATGGAGATTCTGTTGAACTGATAATGGACATAAAATACAGAACACATCACGCTTCAATCATTTTCAAACTGTATTCCTTGTTAAGTCGGAGTGTGTCTTCTATACACATAATAAAACTGTAGTTATAATAAAACAAGTGAGCGTGTCTGTACATTGAAGATATTTGTGAAAAAATAATTTGGGGGGGACATAAGAAGACGAACAGAGCACATCAAGATGTTTTTGGAATTTTTGTTTGTTTGTTTGTGCAGCATCATGTGAAAGTACCAAACGAATTTCTATGGGTTTTTCACAGTATTTGGCCGAGCTCGAGGTAAGGGAAGAGAAGATATGCTAATTCGAAATTTAAACGGAAAACGCCCTTATATTAGTTCATCTCAAAATTCAACAGATGGAGCTGTACATTATTTTAAACCGCTCTTATGCGATTAAATTCCAGTTGAAGGTGTGGACGCCGCTAGTAACCAGTGAGAGGAACAGTTTCACCACCTCGCTCTGTCGTCAATTATTTATCACCTCCAAGTGTTTTATTCCTTTATTAATCAACACTTCACAGGGATTACACCAAGACAATAAGAAAGTGTGTTACCTGGATTTTTTCTTTGGGATTTGGGTAGCAAATGTTTCTTCTTTTTGAACATCGACAGCGTCCTGAACTCCAACAGTTTTTTCCCCACTTTATTTTTCCAGGTATTTAATGATATTCATAATAATAACAAAGTAACAAAATGGTTAAAGCTGGAAAGACACTCTTTAATTGTGGCATGTAGAAAGTTTAAACTAATGAATTTTACAGACTCTAATATTTCATTGGACCACCTTTTGCTTTGATTGTTGAGAGACGGACCGCTGCGTAAAGTCTCCAGCACATCCCCAATATTCTCAATGTGGTTAAGGTCTGGACAATGTGGTAAGGTAGGGGACAGTCCATGTGTGAAAATGACGTCTCATGCTCCCTGAACCACTCTTTCACAATTTGGAACATGGCGTGTGCCATCAGGGAAGAAGAAAAGCTCCAAGGATGTGATGATCTGGTGATTCAGTACATTCAGGTGGTCAGCTGACTTCATTTTATTGCCCCATAACGTTACTGAGTCTCGACCTGA
>JAOVVA010000031.1:15085388-15100282 GCA_028565275.1 Leiocassis micropogon
TTCATGAGAGACAGTTTCATCATGGAGCTTGATGGGTTTTACAAACACACTCGACACAATACTGTTCTTGCAAGAACTGTTTCAGAATAGCTGACCTCCATGTCCTTAAATAACAACTGACTGTTTCTGTAGTTGCTAATTAATTACCTAATGCCATATTCATAGTTTTGAAAAGATAAAATCCAGTATTGTTCAAAAATCTAGAAAAAAAAATTGAAACTTGTGTCCAAAATTGTTTTTGTGTATTTTTGACTGCACTTCTGCTGATCAAACAGAAAACGGATGTTATAACTACGGGGGTCAGTTGGTTGAATTTGTTTTTGATGAAAAACAAAAAAAATGAACGTTGTCACTGAAATCACAGCTCGGAGTCACTTGTGTAAAAAAATAAAAATCAAACAATCCTATATTGCTTTGTCACTTGCTAGTGTGAACATAGAGTAAAGATTAAGAAGACCAATGAGGCTGAATCCAGAAAGAACAAAAAGAGCTGATAAATTTGATTAGATTGTTTACGATTTTATCACATCTTTTTTTTTTTTTTGGGGGGGGAAAGATGATGTTTCTCTGTATTGATTCTCTCTGTATTCCTTCCTAACTCGCTGTACTTTATCCCGCCCCGTGTGCGAGCGGTGCCACGTTTTACGCCCCTGAAAGTGCAGACAGGACGACCCTTCTCCACCGCTGCGTCGAGCGACTCCTGAGTTACTTTTGTTTCTTACCAAATTCAGCTTCATTAATCTTTATTGAACTGCTTTAAACTCATTTAAAGGTGCGAGATCTTGTTGTTGCTCCAACATTTCTTTTTTTTTTTTTTTTTTTTTTTTACAGTGCAGGGCCAGTTCCCATGGTTACCGTATCGTTCTATGAACCATAAGAGCTCTTCCGATATCTGTCAGAGAAAAAAAATGAATAAAAAAAGAGAGGAAAAAAAATAAAAAAAGCAAACGGAATAAAAATTGAAGAAGCTGTTAACTGAAAACGTGTTCGATCTGCGCCACATGCAAAAACTGTGCCTCGGAATGACTCTAGACACTCAACGAAACGTTTGTGTGTTTTTTTTTTTTTTATGTTATTATTTCTTTTTTTTATGTTAAGTTTTGATTCCCCGCCCCCCTGATAATTCACTTGGATATCATGCAATAGAGACGTGCAAAAAAGATAAACACCTAACTCCACGAAACACACTTTCATAAATGGGACATGTTATGGGTGCTTAATAACGCGTTTACGACATGATTATAACGTGTTTATGCCTACTCCATGCCGACCTACAGAGAGAATATGAAGGAAGAGCTGCGTGGAAGCCACAAGTCAAACGAACGCACAGGATGCTTTCTCGACCGAGTGCATAAAAAGACATGTTTATGCATAAAAGAACTATCGTTATTATTCTCTAATGCGACTATGGAGTTAAAAACAACACTGACATTGCTCTTTGTTCATGTTTTTTTTTTTTTCTTCATCACGAAGTTTTACTCTTTTGATTATCTTTTCATTCAAACTAAAAGGTATCGACTGATTGGCACTTGATCGATGCGTCTAAATAGTTAGCGATATCTAAAATGCTTGATCGCACGTCTACGTGTTAAGAAGCTGCGTGGGTCACAGGTTTTATTTCACGGCTATGTTATTTCGTATTGACACACCTCGTTTGTGCTCCTGCCAAAAACGAGCGTAACTCTAATAAACGGATCAGACATCTTTTCAACTAAAATATTTCTCGTATATTTATCAAATAGCAGCATTTTTTCGTTTTTTTTTCTTTACTTTCTTTACAGTATTACAAAAAAGTACATGTAAACCTATTCATTCAAAAGTGTATTAAATCCAAAGGTTCATACAACAGACATAACAAAAACACAAAAACTGGACGACATGCTACAATATTGCTTCCAATATTTCTTTACATTTTTATTTATGTAGTTTGAAAGAAAAAAAACAAACAAAAATAAAACCAAACCAGACAAAAAACCAAAACATCAGGGATGTCGATATGGACACCGGCACTCCAGTTAGAGCGAATTCTAATGCACGGACAAATGGCAAAGCTAATCTTAATCTGGCTCGATTGGCACTGTCGTCATACACACGAGTATAACGGAGTTCACACACTGAAACCCACGGCGCAAGACAACTGCATTTAGACTACGAACTAGAGAACGACACTAAAAGTTCCACGAAGACCATGGGACAGGACGGAATCCACAGTTTCATTTTAAAAAAGTGGGGGAAAAGGGAAAGAGGGAAAGAATGACCTCAGACCGTTCTCCGAGAGAGAGAGGATAGAGAGAGCACAGGATACGAACGACGGTCATCGTTCGAGCGTGAGGTGGGTCTCGTTCTCCTTTCCCAGAGTTCCTTGCTCTGGACCTTTCAGGCATCCAGCCCTCCTTTTAAGCACCAGTTCCCCCCATGTTTGAGGGTGTTGGAGCGAGTCTATTTACACTTTCGTAACAGTTAGGGCGTACCGATCTTAGGTCAGGTGTGAAAATGGATTCGAGTCGAGGTACAGAACTGTTTCCAGGTCAGAGTTCACAGAGAGAGAGACAAACTTTCTGAGCAGCGGCGCAGTCTAACGGCATGGTGCTCGCGGTGTACTGCCCCAAAGAGGGAAGTGGAGAGGGGGCAGGAATGCCTGAACGTATTTCAAGCCAAGGAATGTACTCTGACACACTCATCAACTGCCACCATTAATCAGAGAGGAGAGCAAGAACGCAGGAACGCCTAAGGTGATCCCCCTGTAGAGCTCGTCTGTTCTTACAACATCCTCGCGAAAGGTCCCTCGAGGACCCTGTTCAAGTTAGAGCATTGAGGTAGTTTCCAAATTTTTAAAGTGATTTTTCGATCTGGCACATAAGCACAACGGCCAAGTATAAATCTTGATGACCTTCGTAAAAAAAAAAAACAACAAACAAACAAAAAAAACAAACCAGATGGGCGTTTATTGTTTTTTGCCAAAGGAACGGCACCAGGGACGTCAGGACGCAACGCTAGCGCCGGTAAAGGGTCTGGTGCTTTTTAATAAACGTACCTAAGGAGCAATCTGACTTATTTTACACTGAAACACTCGCTGTGTCTTTATTCAAATCCTTGTTTTGCCAATCAGATGCCAACCTTTGGAACGCTGCAGCCGGAAAGGTGAACAAAATCTACACCCTTGGAAATGCTTCTCGAGACAGAGAGCAGGATGGAGGGACTCGATTGGAGAACCACACACAAAAAAAGCTACCATACAATTGATGGTATTGGAAAAAAATGAAACAGAAAGGACATTAGGAAAAATAAATAATAATAATAATAAAAAAAATATATCACACCCAAGCATGAAAAGAGAAGCAAAACGAGACTAGAGACTGGGGAGATATGCAGCATCAGAGCGAAAGCGGAGAAAAAGAATACATGGCTAATGAAGTAGCAATTTCATTTGAAGCCTTTTCATTTTCACCGTATTAAAGTTCCACAACAAAAATTCACCGAGACATTGCATGCGGTTGTGCCGGGCTTGTGCTTCTGAAATTGCATATGCGCTTTCATCTCAAATCTGAAAAAAAGTAAATGATTTAGCCCGAAACCGACAGCGTGCGGTAATTGCTCCTCAGCAGCGACAATTCTTGAGACGGATAAATTTCGTAAAATGGTCTGTTGATAAACTCCCTGCCAAAAGCAACGCACGTGACAGGTTTCTTAAGGCAATCTTTGTCGCGATAATTCGATGCATATAAATGTATCGCCGTGTCTCTCCCTCCCGTTCTTGCCCTCCCCCTTCCCCTCTTAACTCCTGGTTTCTGTTCCCCCTGGTTTCCAAAGCAGATTACAGTCTGGGAATTGGAGGCAGTTGATGAATGTCTTCGCGAGCGTGTATTTAGGTCAGTAGAAGATCGGGCATCGCCATGTGTTGTTTTTTTTCTTTTTATATATATATATGTGTATAGACGGCCCACGGTTCAGACAAAGATCTGGTAATTAATGGCTGGTGTGAATTCCGAGCCGTTAGAGCTGACCCAGAGTATCTCTCAACTGGCAGAACCGATGGGTCCGCAGCATCCAGCCCCGCTGTGCTGTGCGTTAGTGGACGCTGCAACGTGTACAGTACATTCCAGAGTTTAGGATGGTGTCGGCTGCTTGATTCACAGTGTGGTTTAAAAGAGATCACCTTCTGTTTTATCTGTACAAGTTCTGTACCTCATATCTCCTTTTGCTAGATTTCAAAATGCAGTTAGCAGCAGAGACAACGATGCTAAGTGTGTGGCATTTAAAAAAAAACATGCTATTTATTACTCTGCCATGCTGTTTTCCAAAGAAGGCATCCCACAACACAATGGATACAGAGCTGTTACGCTCAGGCAAAAAAAAAAAACAACAACAGAGAACTGCACAGGAAAGGCATTGAGCCTCAGCCATAACGCTAGAAGATGTGCGGTTTCTCTGAGACGAGCACTCTCAGCACGTTTGCGACTTGCTAAGACACGGGATTCGTTCACGCCAGATAACTAATGCCAGCATCGAAGTGGAAAACGACTTGCTATTAATATTTTGACAAAGGCTGCGTTGCGTTGTCTGCGCTCCCTTCCTTACGCTGCCAGACCCCCGGCAGGCCGACATCGAGGCTAGAATGCGCAGTAGAGAACTGGTTGCCAACTGGAACTCAAACGAGGACTTCATTGCACTGCATACAAACTGGAAATTCTTTCATTTCTTTTCCCATTCTGTCCAAACATGAGGTATATCAGCTTGAGCTCTATTTGTACAAAAAAAACAAACCCAAAAACAAAAACAAAACCCACACGTTTTAAAAATCACCAGTGTTTACTGGAGAAATATAATGGACATTTTGAGTCTGGTGTTACACTCGAAGTGCTTATATCTTAATGGTAATGTTAGTGTGACTATCTGTCCCGAGTCCTATGATCAGTACGTCAGGAGATTGTTTTTGAGATGTTTAACATGTCTGAAGTTTTTGCATCAATTGTTTCGGTTGAAGGCAGTAATGCCAAACATTAGCAAATGTTTTACCTGCTTAAAAGCGTGTTTTTGTTTTCTCGAATGTGTTTTTGTTAATGATGTTATGACCACATCACAAAATTGCTTTCAATTAATAATTAGGCGAAGGTTATTTCAACCCCAAAGTGCCAAAGCCTAGCTAAGTAAGAAATTTCTCAAATATCTGATGTTGTCTCATTTCTTTATAGCACCAAACAGGGATTTACTTAACCGCACTTGCAGTTTGTGTGTGTGTGTGTGTGTGTGTGTGTGTGTGTGTGTGTGGGTGTATGTGTTTACATTCCTGTCCTCTCAAAGGGACCTTTTAACCTTTTAACATTTGTTGTCTGCCTGCCTTTCTGTGACTGAGTCAGGTTCGGCTGCTGATGCCAAACAAACACTCAGTTTGAACTTCCTGACACAAAAAAAAGCAAGACCAGGAAGTCTTTATACATTCAGATCAACCTGATTTGACAGGTTTAATTAAAAATCTAAATCTATTGTGATCGAGAGAAATCTGCTGTCCAATTAATGGGAGAAAGCCGGTAATGTGGATCTGAAACGGCTAGCGCAAGTAGTCGGAAAAAAAAAAAAAACCCTGCCTCACTTGTGTTAATTTGGAAACCGTACAAGACTTCTTCAGGTAAATTTGGATTCATTTGTACTGGCTCCACCAATGACAGAAAAAAAAATGGAACCTATCTGGTCCCTGACTGTGTGAGAAACAGACGAGGTGAGGCCTGAGTCTCCGACCTCCCAGAGTGATACAAGGTTCATTACTGAGCCCCTCACAGTCTACACCCCTTAGATCAAAAAAAAAAAAAAAACGAACAAAAAAAAAAAAAAACAGTATAATTTCAGTCCCAAATTCTCACACACCTCTGCCCCCAGGTGAATATCTTTCCTTTCTCACTTTTTTTTGTTTTATTTCTTTCCTCTGAAACAAGCACATGGAGACGTACTCTTTTTCCTCTTTTCCCCTTACTGACCTTTTTTGTCTTTTGTTTGTTCGTCTCGTCCTTTGGTTGCTCTCTTGCTCATTCCTCTTTCGAATCCCTTTCCTCGCTGCCCTCCCTCCCTCCCCCCGTCACTTGAGTTCCGTCTCTAGCCCACTTTCTGAGGGTTTGTGGCACGGACGCCTTGCTCATACGTGATCCGCTGGCTGATGAGATACTGTGCGGCCTGTGTTGCTGCCGGCGACCCTGTGATGGTCACTTTGCGGTTGCGTGTGCCTGGGATGAACTCGCCCTTCTTTGATATCTGGATGCGCGCCCCTGTCAGCTCCTGGTACTCTACCAGCGTCTTCCCCCCTTTCCCTAAAATGGCACCCACCAGGTTCTCAGGCACGGCGATCTCCAGCACCTCCTTGCCACCCTCAGCAAGTTTCTCAGTCCCCAGCAGTGACGAGGCCACCAATGGGGAAGTGGCCGGGTTCAGGTAGCCGTTGGAAGCCCCAGTGGCTGCTGCAAGAGAACCAAGTGAGAAGCCAGCAAGCCCAGGTGCAGCCGGGTGAGCTGCTCCCCCAGATGCCTCGCTGGCGTACGATGCTAAGAGGTTAGCTGCGGCAGCAGCTGCAGGGTTAGCGCTAGCAGCGACGGCGGCTAACACCCCAGAAGCGGCTGCTGGGTTCAGGCCAAGCCCCAATGTGTTGGTGTTGTAGCCGTAACTGGCAAGTGTGTTCAGGGCAGAGGTGATGGCCAGCAGGTCATTGCCCGAGAAGCCAGACATTGCAGAGGGGAAACTGGCAAGGCCCGCCTGGCCCAGCAGAGTGGATGCAGTGGCAGCAGCAGCAGCAGCGGCACTAGGTAGAACCTCAGCACTGTTGGCATATGGTGAGCCTGTGGGGTTAGAGTTGGCCACAGGTCCTGTGACATTAGAATAGCTGATGTTGAGACAGCTACTGCTCTGAGGGTCCTCCTGGATCTTCTGCACAATAATCTCTACAGCCTTGCGGTTCTGCTCGGGCTCGCCGCTCACTGTCACCACTCTCTCCTGCAGGTTGATGCCCTCGGGCTTCTGTGAGAGCTGCACCCAGGCGCCCGATTGCTCCATCACTGACTTCACCGTTGCTCCGCCCTTACCAATGATCAGCCCTGCTGTGCTGTTGGGCACGATCAGTTTAGCCTGCATCAGAGAAGGTTAGAAGCATTAAGTGAGTGTTTTCTCACTTAAACAGAAATCATGTTTCTGCAAACAGAAATCATTTACTTAGATTTTCCTGAAAAATGATTGGAGTTTAAATCCAAACCTAAACAAAATTCTGAGAGTAGAGTCATATTACCTGCAGTGGATTTATGACATTTGTCACTGTACAAATCTCATTCAAATGGTGTTATAATGCTAGTTATTTTGTCCCTTACAGGCACGATGGCAGGGTGAGATAAGATGTCACTGGCAAGCAACATTACGGACAATACCTGTCACTCATTCAGACACAGATGGTAAAGTTTGAGATGATTGGTTCACTGTTGCAAGCTCTAAAACACTCCAGAGCCAGTTTCAGACAATTGGACTGCAGTCTGATGAGCAGACTCAAAGACTTCCACCCACATCTACAGTACTGTATGCAGCTTACTTAGTGTTAGTGTTTGTGTGTCTTGTCTGGGAGCAAGAGAGAGTGAGAGTCGAGTTTGGGTCTATAAAGTCTCACTGACCAGTCATTGCTGATCTCAGCCATTTGTTGATCCTGGGGCTTACTGTGCAGCTGCCCCCCTCTCTTTCCGTGGAACACACAGGTAAAAATAACCCAGTGCTCTAGCTCTTTTCGGGCCCAGTCTGGCTCTTTCTCCCTGGGGAACACCCCTAGCATGATATTCCTACCACACTCAATGCTTTAACATAACATGCTGCCTCACTGCCCTCAGCATCGAGGCTGTTCTTCATGTAAGAGCAGCTTAATCTGTGATCAATTTTTAATTCTTTGCCCATTCACACACGACCGTGTGTATGTGTTTGACTGACCTGTTTGACCCGGTCGGGGTTAACGGTGGTTTGAGGCTGCAGGATACTGACTGGTTCGCTTTTCTGGCTGCTTTGCGGCATCTCACGCACTTTCTCAGCGATGAAGTTATGAACTCCATTCAGCGCCTCCACTGTACCCTGGATTAAACATACACGCTCTGTCGTACCTACACACATCCACACACACAAACACACAGGTACAGAGTATAACGTTAAATGGCTTCATTGTTTAATTGTCTAGTGTTTACTATTTCCACAGCTGCTGCAAACACACACCACACACCAAACACACACCACACACACACACAGTTGATCCTTCTTTGGCAGTCGAAGATGATGACCCGCCTGGAATCCTGTTGCTAAGGATAAAGAACCCTCGACAGTCTCAACAGTTGCTTTGATGGAGACGGTCTTGTTTGGTTCCAGAAATCATAACACATTGCAGAAGTGTGAGTGATAGCCCTACTGGAATGCAAGTTGTTTGCTGCTTCTGTCTGTTATAGTTAACTATTGCATGAGAAAATAGATCCACTGTAAATATGTTTCTAAAGGAATAAATAAATATAACCATCCTGTACCTTTCAACCTTTCATTTCTGGACCAACATCTTCACACAGGCACCATAATAGGACCACTACTTCATCATCATCTTTGTTCTCAGGTACTCTATTTTAAATCTCACAGACCTCTTCAGCCACCTTTACTTTCTCACATCTCAGAAATAGCAATACCAATAATCTCGCAGCAATCTCAGGCAGGAGTTGTAGGTGGGCTCTGGAACTATCAATCTGTCCACAAAGCTGACTTCATCTCAGCCTTGGCTTCGATCCATGCACTCCACTTCCTGGCTCTGACAGGGAAATGGATCACCGCGGAGAACTCGGCAACACCAGCTGCTCTGTCGTCCTCTGTCTCTGAATTCTCTCACTCTCCGTGATGAATCGGCAGGGGGTCTGCTTATAGCCCAGAAGTGGAGTGAAGCTTCTTGTCCTTCATGTCTTTTACATCCTAATATCTTATCACATGAATGCCATGCTGTTATCATAACCTTTATGTCTAACCTCTGTAGTATTTTCTCCTGGTCCTCTATAGGGCAGGGATTCTCAAAGTTCTCATGAAGCATAACCATGGTAACCTAATTTAAAATGGAGAAATCACAAAGTATCTAATCTAAATAATCACATTTTTATTAAACCATTATAGCTATTAACCTGTTTTAATTGTCACTCAAAAAAGGACAATATATAATGTCACCCTGGACCTAACACAGTTTTTCAGTTAACATTTTAGGAAAAGGAATTTCTTTCGTTTTAGTAAATAGAAAAAAATATTCCTGAACACATTTATATAATGATCATGATATAACTTTGTACTGAGGAAATCCCTGCAATTTATTTTTCACTTAAAGTTGCCCCAGGCTACAACAGAAGTTAATATGCTTCTGAAATAAGTTACACAACCTCCTGCGCATCTTTCCATTCACCAGGGATTTACTCATGGATGTCTGAATCTCCATGGTGACTTCCTATTAGAAAAGTTGAGTTTGATACTTGAGCATGCCACAGCCAAGTCCAAGAGCTAAAACTGGCTGTGCTCTCTGGGTGGGAGGGATGGCATGCTTTCACACCTCTGTAAATCAACAGCAATCAATTACAGGCATCTATAAGCTTGTGAATGTGGAAGAGGACAAACACCTCTTTTTTCCCCAGAACAGCAGAAACAATAGTAAAAAAAAAAAAAAAAAAAAAAAACCAGAAAGGTTGGCTTCAAGTAAAAGCAAAAAGTAGGTGTTTGTCATGTGATAGGGGACAGTTAGCTAACAAGACAATAGTGCTACTTTTACAGTCATCTTTACAGTTCTTTACAAATCTCCCACCGCAAAATGTGACCCACTCTGGATCCTAAACAAACTAACGCCATCACTAGACATCACAAAAAAAAATCCCTTTTCTACTTCCATGGTCATTACTTTTTAACTGAGCTGACTCATTCTTTTCTCACTCACAGAAACCAGCCTTTTATTTCTGTTCTTTTTTTTTCCATCTCCAGACCAATGACTCCTTCTCACATATTCCTTGGATATAATTTAACCCTTATGCTGCTTCTGTCTGTTATAGTTAACTTCTTGCAAAACCACCATGCACACAGAAAAAAATGCAGCATATGACCCATTAAAGCTTTAAACCCTGTACTCTTCACACAAATCTGCTCTTGGCCTTTGTATATGCATCATGTTTAGCAACCTGAACCATGTTTACTCACCAAAGGCGTGCTTGTATTAGGCGACATGAAAATCAATATAGGCTAGATGTCATTTCTTCACTTGTGTCCCACAAGGCTCGGTGCTCTGTCCTGTTCCTGGTCCCTTGGAAAGCTATTCATATGACTTTGACCACAGTTATAAAGATGACACCCAAATTATTTTCTCTTTCCCACAGGCAGATACCTGAGGTGTTACTTGTGTCTCGGCATTTTGATGTGTTTTTGACGGTTCATCATCTACAGCTGCACCTCTTCAGGGACTGAATTGCTTCTGAGCTGTTTGGCCAATGTTAAATCCCACATGTAAGCTCAAACCCTTTTGGCTGCAAACACGACGCATCTTGAACTGTTACAAGAAATCCGAGCCTCAGAACCTAGCTTTCCAAACAGAAAAAATTAGTCCAAAAAAAAGGTAGACCACTAAGCATATTTAGATTAAGCCCTTTTTTTACTTACATATTGTATTACCTCCTTCCCACCATATTTACGCTTTGCTAGTTTAGCTGCTGACATACTGCTAAAAATCCTTAACATTATATCTGTTAAATAAAACCTGATGACCTGAATGCCCAATGTGGAAACTGCAGGGGTTTTTTGCAGCACAAACATGAATATCTGGTCATTGTACGGCGGTATAAATTATTCATGCTAGATATAATTTTAAACTATTTACAAAAACAGAAGTGTTTTGTAAATAGATTCATTTAGCACCTGCAGTGCGATTTACTGAAGTGGAAATTCAATTCCGTAATGTCAACAATGTGCACAAAGTAATAGAACTGACTTTCACGTCATAAATTTTGCTCTAAGAGCCTCATTGTTATGTCCCAATATTGCAAAATATTGAGATTTATATATTTGTAACCATGACACTACTAGTGCAGAAAATATAGTGTTTTATAATGGATATTTGTAATGCATTTCATTTAATAACCTTCAATAACAGCGAAAAAAAGAAATTCTCCCTAATAAACAGAATGCACATTTTATTTTCAAACAATTATTAAAAGAACCCCATTGCCATAAAAAGGCTTGCACTTGTTACACTCTGTACAAGCTAAGATCCACACAGGATTAGTCTCTTTAAAATTTTATAATTTTTGTCATCGTTTTGTGACCATGATTTGTGTAACTGCACAATTTTCTTTGCACAAATATTTCAAGGTCTTTCCCACATTCCCCAAATTTTTAACACTTGACTAGATCCTATGACATCACACACCTTAAACCACCTAACTACACCTTAGCTATGAAATGAAATACTAAGATGTTTAGTATTAATAAATCACCTAGAACACCGCAACATGTCAAACTCATGCTCAAGCAGCTCCTGAACTGTCTTAGAACTGTCTCAAGCCTGTTCCAACTTTTTATAATAAACATTAACCTACCTAGTGTGGAATCTATTAGCAGTTTGGTGCAAAAGGTTGGATTTAGTATATATGAGGGTGAGTCAAAAATTATCCACATAATCCACATAACCTCCTTGCTTTTCCGTCAACAAGCATTCGTATTCCCTCATTGAAAAATGTTTTAGGCTGAGCTGTGAGTCACGAATGCACCACTGTCCTAACTTCTTCATCAGAAGTGAATCATCGTCCTCATAGGGCTGCTTTCAGGGGACCTAACAAGTGAAAGTTTTTGCAGCGCGTCGACATTGTGGGCAGAATAGCACGGATGTGCATCGTCATCGGCCGTGGACGAGTGTCCGGCTTCTTCTTAATGGCTTGAGCGACCTTCCTTGAACTTCTCTATCTGTTCATACAAACTTCTTTGCGACAAAACACTTTCTCCATACTGCGTTGATAAATAATGGCACCAGGTACACCCTCAGACCATAAAATAAATGAATCACTGCTAGCTGCTCTTTTTTTCGTGCAAAGTGGGATGTCCATTTTGCCCTCGTGGATATTAGAGCGTACTATTTTGTAGTTTCATGCGCGGGGTTGGATTTAGCCATGGATTCAGTATCATTTCCAACATTTTCTATCACAGTGTAAAGCTTCAAGCTCCAACTGACCTTACGATAAATCTCACTTTGAATTCCCATGGTCTCCAGACCATGACAGTTCAGGATCAATTTCAGGAATGTGGGAAAGGCCTCTCAGTGTCATTATTTTGGATCTCAGAAAAGCCGTAAAGTGGAGGGTCGTAAAAAGTTATACAAGTACAATTCCCCAAAAAGTGTGAAAAGGGGAAAAGAAATTGTCTGGTGTGAATGTTTGTGGGGAGCAGTGCTGAAACTTGGCCGTCTATGTATGAGGTCCTCGGTTGTGATGTCATCTTTGTGCACCAGATTGGGTATCAAGCATCTGCTCTATAAACACCTGTTCTTATTCAAACCACGCCACTCACTCGGTGCCACACTGCTGAGCGTGTGGGAGTGTGACAAAGCGACACACTCTGAAATCATTTCGATGCTTATCCTTAAATTGCAGGTCAACGAACACCAAACAGCAGGATGCGGTGTGTGTGAGTGTGTGTTTTGTTGTTGGGAGGATGAAGTAGATACAAACAGTCTGATGGTTAAAGTAAATGGAAAAAGTCTCAGGTTTCTGTGCATGTGTGTGTGTATGAAAATGGCTGAAACCCACACACTCATTCAAATCCACTTGTGTCAGCGGGTGCTGAGTAGGTACAACGTGTGAGAACACATTAAGGTCAAATCAATCAAAGAAGTTAACCATACACACACACACACACACACACACAAATACGACAGAAACATGAGACCGTGTCCAAACATAATGATCATAGTGAAACTGTGGGTTCAGTCATGTGTGTTTGTGAACGTGTGCACGTGTATAAGAGAGATGGACAATATCGTAAGTGTAGGTTTATGTAAGCGTGTGTATACGCGTGTGTATACAAGTGTGTGTGTGTGTGTGTGTGTGTGTGTGTGTTTCACAGGGTTCTTGAGCACAAGTAAATCTTTGGCTTAGAGGGGCTTCTTTTTATAGGTGCCCTGTGAACCACAGGGGCTTTGAATACTCTGCTCTCAGCAGCTCGTAAAACAAAGGACGCCTGCTAAAGCTCCCTTTATTTTTGTCCGCTTTTAATCTAAACGCCACACTGACAGACATGAGTGGCTCTTTTTAATGCAGGACCAAAAGCTGCTTCTGTAATTGTTGGTGAAGTATTATCTCACACTAGGAAAAAGAAACAAAACATAGCAGCGAGAGCTTGTCATAAACAGAGCTACAGGTCACTGGCTCGCAGGAAAGGAGAGGACGAAAGATTCCAGTTTCATATAAAGACTCTGTGATTAGTTGTAGACCTAAAAATCCAAGTTAATGTTGGAGGACTTTTAACGGTGCACATTGGTATGTCACAGGCAGAATGATAGGAATGAACAAACAGGAAATCAGTTGTAGAAAAATGTCAAATCACCACCCGATACAATATTATTACAATCCGTCTCTGATGATTCAATTAAAACGAGATTCTGAAAGTTTTCTATTTTATAAATAACCTAATTCAATATTACATTCTCCCCAATTTTGTTACAATTTTAAACCTTAAAAAAGTTTAATGAGTAATTAAATGTAGCTCGTTCCATATAACATCAGTTTTCTCACTTAAAACCCAAGTGCAGCATTTAAACAATACAAACTAACTTCAAATACAAGAGTTTAACATTTAACTCCAAATTAAATTAAACACAAAGTTACATTGTTAATAAGCAGGGGGTATCTGGTACATAATCCGCTATCATTATTATTTCTAAACAAACTTAGCACATAATTCACTCCTACCATACGGGATAAAAATGTGGGAAAAATTTAGAGCGCCACCTGTAAGATTATAAAGATCGATTTTCCCCATCTCTAATATATATGTACTATATTGCCAAAAGTATTGGCTCGCCTGCCTTCACATGCATTTGAACTTAACATCCAATTCCTAATCCATAGGGTTTAATATGATGTTGGACCTGCCTCCTTTGCAGTCATAACAGCTTCTCTCTCTTCTGAGAAGGCTTACCACAAGGTTTAGGAGTGTGTTTATGGGAATTTTTGACCATTCTTCCAAAGCGCATTTGTGAGGTCAGACACTGATGTTGGACGAGAAGGTGGCTCACAGAAAAATCTATCTTTATAATCCTATAAAGATAGATAGCTCTAAACTATTCACACATTTCAATATGGATTTGGAGTACCTATTTCAATTTGTGATTTGGCTTTTTTTGGGGTATTCCACGCGGACTTGGACCTTGCTTTGTGCACTGGCGCGCAGCCATGTTGGAACCAATGTGGGGTTGTTTTTCAGGAGTTGGTCTCGGCCCCTTAGTTCCAGTGAAAGGAACTCTTTCTGCTTCAGCATACCAAGACATTTTGGACAATTCCATGCTCTTAACTTTGTGGGGACAGTCTGGGGACAGTTTGGGGACGGCCTCTTCCTGTTTCAACATGACTGCGCACCAGTGCACAAAGCAAGGTCCAGACAGACATGGATGAGCGAGTTTGGTGGGGAAGAACTTGACTGGTCTGCACAGAGTCCTGACCTCAACCCGTTAGAACACCTTTTGGATGAATTAGAGCGGAGACTGCAAGCCTCCTCTTCTCGTCCAACATTAGTGTCTGACCTCACAACCGCGCTTCTGGAAGAACGGTCAAAAATTCCCATAAACACACTCCTAAACCTTGTGAAAAGCCTTCACAGAAGAGTTGAAGCTGTTATAGCTGCAA
>JAOVVA010000031.1:15121236-15134483 GCA_028565275.1 Leiocassis micropogon
GTCAGTCCGCCTCAGTCGTGCTCTTTAACCAATCAGATGTGACCTCGCCATTTCAACCAATCATAACCCGGCAGGAGTGCAGCCTAAATCCTGTTTACGTGAAATAAACCTGCTACCGAGCAGGTTCAAGCTTACGGATATGTTGCCATGACAGCAAATGCGAGATGCGCATCGAAGAACCAAACAATCCAAGATCAGGACAAATCCACAACAATTAAATCCGGCTAACTGAGTTAGCGACGTACGAAGAACGGACCCCTGTTTTAAAATGTAGTAAATAAATCACTAAACAAAAACAAAGAAACTTTTGAGCGGTAGTGTACTGTATGTGTGCCCTTTGATGGATTGGTGTCCCATCCAGGGTTTGCCCTGCCTCTTGCCCTGAGTCCCCTGGCGTGGGCTCCAGGTCTCCAGTCGCCCCTGTACTGTTAAGCTGTGAATGAGATATTATAGTTTAGTAAGTAGATGCTACCAGAAGTTTTCCATGGCCCTAAGACCTTTGCCCTTCAGTGAATTGGACCTTTTTATTAGTAGGAGTGCTTAGATCAAACTTCATTTTTACAGATCAGTAATCTCTCAACTGGACGATCACATTAAAACATACTATTGTGTACACAGCCACGTCAACATGGCGTCTCCAGGCTGGAAACATTAACAAGTCTCTTTAAAAGTTAAAATATGCAAAGTTCTTTCTAAAGCAAAACCATGTGAGTGAACATCTAGCAAAAAGTTTTAACACAACCAACCTTGTTAGCCGGTTAAGAACAACACAGTGTACCCAACTACGGCAGAAGCGCTCAAAAAGCTCTACCCTGACTCTGCAGAGAGTAAAAGCAAACCGAAACTGTTATCACAAAATAATAATAAAGAGTGAAATACAGAGTTTTGGTTCCCAGAGTTTCGGTTTGTTGTTCACAGCCTTGCTCCATGTGCTGCAGGTTATAGCGAGTGAGTAGAGCAAGACAGTCGCATTTTATATAAGCATTTTGCTCTGTGTATGTGTGTGTGTGTGTGAGAGAGAGAGAGAGACAGTTGCTTAATGCAAGTTTAGTAATGGAATGTTTTCTCTCTTTATTTGAGCGGTGGTTATTCTAATGATTTTTAATAATCTGCATGAAATGACAAATGATGTTGCAAATGTCGCCTCCGAATAAATAAAAGTCTTATGTTTATGCTACTTTCTTAGATCTTAACCGAATTTGTGCACTGCTGTGTAAAATAGTAATAAATAAATAAAGCACAATAAATGCTTTAAATCCTTTAAAATCCAAGCGGCACAGATACGTGCAATACGGCAACACAGCGTAAGTCAATATATATATATAGATAAAAACCTTGCCAGTGTGTGTTAACGAAGAGGCTCCGGACTTCAAACTGGATATTTGAGTATTGGATATGCCAGGTAGAACAAAAGTTTTTAAATCATTACTTTTATAATGTGTAAATATCACCACTACAAAAATGTAAAACTCTCAAAATTGGTCATAGAAACAAGCGAAAAAACAACCATAAAATGTGATATGTCTTTGCCTGTGTTACCCGGTCATCCCTATCATGTTTGTATAGTTGGTTAATATGAACAAAAATTCAGTTCATTATTTTGCCCCTTTTGTGCTGAAATAAAGTATACGTCACTCTGTACTGCACAATCCTGAGCCCTGTAAATGTTTATTAACAAAAAACAGCAAAACAAATAATAGCTAAAATGCTCTGAGCTTTAAGGGGTACTACATAGCAGATCCCAATAACCCACTCACTCACTCACACACACACACACCTGTGATCAGCGATCCGGATCGGTATTGGCCGATTCTGATTATCGTGATCGAGGATATCAAAACTTTGCAAAAACAAGCAAAGAAACAAAACAAACAAATAATTAAACTAATTGATTTGTCGCCTGTTGTCAAACTACAGTCAGATACTGCAGATAAAATCACTGCCTAATGTCTTGCAGCAGTTAAACAACATGCTCTGCTTATTCCTGCTGCGTTCCAGACAAATCCTCTATACAGTTGTTTTTTTCTTCTTCTTGATTCATTAGAAGTGACTAGTGCACACGAGCGTGGAGAGACACTTGATCTTAAATGCTACACCTTCCCTGTACTGTCTGACTAATAGCCACTTGAACACACAGTCAGAGCCCTGTGTATGTGTGTGTGTGTGTGTGTGTGTGTGTATGTGTGTGTGTTTGCATTAACCACATTCTTCTTAGACATTCTGCGGAGATGTTGCTACAATCACACAAAAGCGTGGCTCTGGGTTCACAGGACAGCTGCACTTCTCCTCACATACACACACACACACACACACACACACACTCAAAGTCTCCACAGCAGGCTGCCGTTCTGTGGCTATCGGTCAACAGAAAAATATTTAGACACACACACACACACATACACAGGCTGCAGAGTTTTATCTGATACTTCAGCATGCGGTACAGCGAATAAAATATTACGTGTTGTAAAGATCATGAAGCTTTCGTATTTCAATTTTAATTTATGGGTAAGTCAATTAAATAGACTGACTCAGTTGTCCAGGGGAAACCGAGTTTTTTTTTTTTTTTTGCTCACGGACCTGAACTCGCCATCTTGGCAGTGTTAGGATCTGAACTCATGACCTTTCGATCAGCAGCTCGATGTTTAACTGCTCTGACTCACTTCTCCTCCTCAGATCCATACCTGTAAACGTTTACTTAAACGACAGAAGACCTGGAGGGAAAGATATGGCAGGCGGAATCATCAGGTTTAAATATAACGACAATACGTCATTACTTTAAATCTTTAGTCTTAATTACACATGTTGTGGACACACACCTTCCACCAGGATGAGCTCTAATGGTCCATTTTGCATCAGTACTCCTCAGAGTGAACCTTCTTAAGGAACACTGAGTGATTTTATATGCATTTTAAATAAACGCTACAATAAAAAAAAGACACACTTTGACTCAATGGGGTATCCATTGTTAAATGGTGTACAAATACTTCGACAGCTTCTGGTCTTTCCCTCAGCAGAACTTGTACTCAGCCGATGGGATCCTAATGAGCTCCTAATAAAGGCAGAGGAGGAGGAGGGGGAGGAGGAAGGCTTTTGTGTTACTGGCGTTTGTTACCATGTGTGAATGGGGTTCGCCTTCAGCTGCCGCTTTGAGCTTTAAGCGCTTCATTCATTTTCCGCTCAATTTAGCCAGATCCCCTATAAAGAAAGCCAGCATGTGATGAGCAAGCGAGAGCGCGCGCGAGAGAGAGAGAAAGACAGAGGGAGAGAAACAGAGAGAGAGAGAGACAGAGGGAGAGAAACAGAGAGAGAGAGAGAGAGAGAGACAGAGTTAGTTGATAGATAATCTGATTTGCAATTTTGTCCTATTTTAAAATAATACATGAATCTTTCTTTGACTGCAACTTGGACTTTACCTGGCAGAGACGCCTTCATCGCTCACTCCTTTTATACTTTTACACACACACACACACACTGATCGGGCACTGAGTATCCATACCAGGCTGATATTCAAATGAAACTTGACGTTTTATGATGTTATTAATGTCTAGTGTGTGTGTTGTCTGACATGGTAACGCTTCTAAATATATCTGGTGCAGCTCTAGTGCTCTTCTATGTAAGTGATGTTTTAATAGTATAAAATAACAGCACAACACTGTGATTCCTACAAACCATGAAATTAGATTGTTCTGTGCAGTATATAATAAGAATATAACAATAGAAATATGACGGTTCAACTTACAGTGATGCAAAAGTGATACGCATTCGGTAGAAATAAAAAAAAATTTATTCAGTTATAATTCACGATTCCTTTTGTGTGCTGATTCACGTATCGCCACATCGACTCCAAAATAGATTTTTGTGAATTGAAAATTCATTACATTCATAACAGAGGCATTGTCCGGTTTTCATCTTGATCAGACATAACCGATTCTGTGCCAAGTGCACGAGCTTCTGAGTGCCGCAACCGGAAAGCACTTTTTTGGCGTTAAATTATCAAAAGTCGCGCGTGTTTAAAAAACTCTTACCTGCCTATTTTCTCTAAACACTGTGAGCGAATTAGTCTCAAACCCACTCATTACACACATGCTTACACCAGTCTTGAAACACTGTGAGCGCTAATTAGTCTCGAAACACGCGCATTAGCAGCCCCTCAAGACTGTGTGAAAAGGAGGCAGTTCAGGCGGTAAAACGTCGCTGTTTCTTTATAATCATGAGTATAATTATTCATGTTCAATTCAGTTGTGATGCTGTTGAATAAAGCTGAGGTATAAAACTTTTAAGTTATATGTTCAAGGTGTTACAACTGAAACTAAATAAAACAATATGGAATATTGAATCAGGATATTTATCAAATTTTTCAAAATATTAATAGAATCAACGTATCGTGAAAACATCGTAATTGGTGGTGACTGGTGAGTTCCATCACTGGTGAGTTCCCTAATAAAAACCCTATTTCAAATTTTACTGGTATTCCGTGCGATACTCTCATGATGCTGGACGAAGCGGGCGAGCCACAGCTCCCAGTCAGCACCGCGCAATCCTTAAGGTAAGTATGTGATATTTTTCAAAGTACTTGTGTTGCAAGTGTTTGTTTTTTTCTCAATATTAATTGAATAAAACATTGTGTTAGATGATTTTGCAGGTATACAGAACAATGTAAGTGTTTAAACTGTGCTACACTAAGCTATGATGTTCAGTAACTTAGGTTTACAGAATTACCTTTAAATTTCAACTTACGATACTTTAAACACACATTGTTTTTCTTCCTTCCTGTTTTATATATTTTAAAAAAACGTTTTACATGTTAAAAGCACAGCACGGGCACCTTTCTAAGTTAAAGCTGTATACCAAACATACAGAAGTGTGTGCTCATGAATGGTACAATTCTCCACCCTTTCTTTACCCTGACAAAAGTGTTGGTAAAAAACTTACAAACTGGCTGCTACTTGTGATTTTTTTGTTTTGTTGTTGCTTCTTTTGTCTCTAGACGAAGAACATAATGTGCACGGAAGACAAAAAAAAACTTACTGGAAAAGAAACAAAAAGGAAAGCACTGAGTATAATAACATCGTTATATGCAAAAACATATTCAAGGTCTGTCTTTTTTTTTTTTTGTTGCAACAAGCTTGTTGTGTGCTGTTATACTGCATCGCTGTGATATAACGTTTAAACACTGAAAACTAGACAGGGAACTAGACAGGACCTTTCCATGTCATAGAAGGCACTCCTGTGGTAAAATCTTTTACTTTGAAACTTAGGATCCAGCTTACAGTATCAAGTTTTTGGATGCTTTAAGATTTTCATGTATAAATGAATTAAAAGACATAAAAGGATACAGGATAAATATTATGCAGTCATATAACAGTTACACATGTGTTTGAATGTGCATGTGCCTTGTGGCATTTGCGGGAAAATCAAACTGTTGCAGATGGTTAATCAGATGACGGCCATAACTCAAACTTTCCGAGCCACTTTATGTCTCTTTTTTTACACAAACTGCTACTGTGTGTGTGTGTGTGTGTGTGTGTGTGTGTGTGTGTGTGTGTGTGTGTGTGTGTGTAAAACATTGCTGCTTCTTAATAATCCTACAGGTGTTTCACTCTAAACTATTCCAGTTGAACACACTCTCCTTTAACATTCCCCACAAGTAGACATCAGGTGGTGTAAGATCGGGAGAATGGGATGGGTACGGGTACGGAAAGGAATTGTTCTGCCATCTTTTCCAAACTCTGTCCCCTTTCACGTCCGCTTCTATATGAACGGAAATAATACTCAACTATGAATATTTTCTTAGTTTCTTAACACATTTCCAACTACACCTGCACAACACGACTTCCTTTTTGCTACTTGTCGACAAACGCTCATGGGTGTCTGTATATATAATTTCTGTGTAGTGTTTAAATGTTGCACTTGCTTTTTATGTCAGAAAACTAATGTTATAAGGAACACATTACATTTATTTACTCGTGTACAGGTCAGTTGTGAGGCTGTTGAATAGATCTAAAATATAAAACTTTTTTTTTTAAAGGTATTTATTATAAAACATTTATACACACTTCAGGAAAAGAAAAATTGTATGATGTACATTATATTAATATAATATTAATGATATTATCACATTATTAGCATAATATTATAATGTATAACAATAAATTTTATATTTAAATATTTTACTTTTTCTCAAGTGTGTATACATTTTTGGCTCACTCTGTATATTATAATTGTTATAATTTAACTTTTAAAAATTCTATTTTTTTCCAAAGGTTCAAGGTCTTAAAATTTTAACAAAATCAAGGAAAAAATCTAATATTGAATAGGGATATTTATAAAATATCTATACTTACAGAATCGCAATATTAATCAAATCGACACCGGGGTATCGTGATAATATCATATTAGGTGATGACTGATGATTCCCATCTCTAGTAAATATTATCTCTAAAAATAAAATTCCATAAAGAAAAACGGGAAACAATATAAGCTGAATACCCTTAAAATGTATCTTTACATTTTAAAAAAGTAAAAAAGTACAGAAATAAATTCATCCAGATTTCCATGTCCATCTGCCAGCACAGGAAAGGTTACATGAAAATATGGATTAAGTTTACACTTTTTTTGGCCCTCATTTAACATGAAACTAGCAAGAATATGTAGATTCTGCAATCAAACAGAAATCAGTGAGTATTACATCACAGGACATCATGTCACATTTCAGGTTGCGTAATACCTCTTACCTCTGACCTCTACCACAGTAGCAAATCATTTAAGTACTTTGTCAACTTTTATATTTTACATTTATGAATGGATTTTTTAAATCACTTCCATTCCTATGTGAAGTACAAAAACCTCTTGAACTTGTTAGACCTATAAAAACCACAAATCTTCTCTGTCTTGACATTCTTAGTTATTATCATTTAAAATTTTTATTTTTGGTACTTGGTTTATTCTTTCTACTGTTATATACAAAAAAATATATAATAAGAAATATAAAAAATATTGCCTCTCAACTCCGCTATAGTAACAAATCATTTGAATACTATCAAATTCAATACCTACCAACTTTTATATTTTAATGGCTAAAATCTACATTCATGAATGTAAGTTTTCTAAATCACTTCCTAAAATATTACCTTTCCTCTGTGAATAATAATAATAATAATTAAAAAAAAACTCATCACCTCATTAATAGAAGATTAGATGTTTCTTTAGTTATTTATTTTTGGTTTGTTTGTTTATTCTGTCTATTTTTATAATTTATTTACACATTCTTTGTTACATTTGCTTATACAATACTGTATACCTTTACTTATTTATTTATTTTTTGTTCTGTGTATAGTTAATTGTATAGTTCAAGTTTTGAACCTGTTGAACTTGTTAAATCTCATAAAAAATTAAGAATCTGATCTGTTATTGTCTCCACATTCAGGTTTAATCAATGAACCACTGATTATTTTGATCATCATTTAGTTTTCTCTGTTTTTTTCTTCTCTTTTTTTTTGGTTTATGCTTGTCTATAGTTATAATTTATTTACATATTCTCTGTTAGGTTTGCTTATACTGTATATCTTCTAGTTATTTTATCCTGTTAACTGTGGATAACTAAGTTAATTTTATAATTCAAGGTTTTACACCTGTTATACTTTTATTCTCCTAATATGTGCTTTTCATTTTCTTATTAATAAAGAAGAATAAATAGACCTCTTACCTCTCTCACCTGTTGACAGAGTGTTTATTTAATGAATTTATTTATTTATTTGTTGTGAAATAAAGCCGTGCACTTGCTCGTGTGTGTGTGTGTGTGTGGTGAGGAGTCGGGCGTCTCGCCGCTCCTCTTACCCCCGATGTTGGTGCGCTTGGTGCTTCCCGCCTCAGTCGGGGTCTCCAGCGGTCTTTTGCGGGAATCCACCGCCTCCGAGTCCATGTGCGAGTGCGGCAGAGGCGGAGGCGGCAACTGCGGGATCTCCTCCTCCTCCTCTTCTTCTTCTTCCTCCTCTTCGTGCCGCTGCTCCTGAGCCGAGAGCACCGGCACCGGGATCCCGGTCTGCTGGAGCGCACCGCCGGCCATCATCTCCCGCCGCAGCCCAGAGAGAAGATGGGGAACGGAAAAGGTCACGTCTTGCGGTGTGTTTCAGGGTATCTGATTTTTCAAAACAACCCCAACACGCTTTGATTCTCCTTCTCAGGGTCTAAACAGGAACTATATATATAAAAACCGCATGATGGTGAAGCTAAGCTAGCGCGTTCAGCGCGACACTTGAGACGCGTCAGTCCCAAACTAGCACACTCCCACACTGTGTAGTAGCCTCGGTAAGCTGGGGTGCTCCTCACACACACACACACACACACTGTCTAGTGCGGGAGCACGCGTTGTGTTCTCGTTTTTTTTCTTTCTCATATTATTTTGTAAGCTAATAAACTCGATAAACAAGTCTTGTTTAGGGGTAAGTTTAAGCATCTAAATTGGCCTATTCCTTATTATTATAATTTTATTCCACACACTTCTGCACTAGACAGTCCTGTGTGCTGTGTTATCACACTGTTTAGTGCACTAGTACACGTATTTTACTCAGTGTGTGTGTGTGTGTGTGGCGAAACCTGACGCCACAGAGCGAGCTCACTAACTTACCTCAGAAACACTTCAGCGCTCGGCTGTAATACCTTACACACTGAGGTCAGGTCTAAATCTCCCCTTTCCCCTCTCCACTCCTCATCCTCACCGCGTACACACACCAGGGAGACGTCACACTACGGCTCTCTCTACGGCCTCCATTCACACTTATGGAGCAGTTAGACGTGTTCTTTATTCCTGCCGTTACAGAAATTCAGTTTATTTCGATTTAAATTTTAAACGATATTTATAGCGCTCGAGCGCGACCGGCCTCGCGCATCACCTTCTGTCCAATCAGCAGCGAGAGCGCGGGAGAGCGCGTGACGTCACGAACGGACGCTTCTGTGTTTGGGGAAAAAAAAGTTTTATTGCTGCTCGTTTTTGACTAACTCTAATAGTTTTAATGTATTAAGCAAAAAGAAATACATACATATATACACATTTGTTTGGCTGACTCTCTCTCTATATATATATATATATGTACAGCATTTTATTTTATTTTTAACTATATAGATATTTATTTAAATATAAATATTACAATAATACATCTACTGATATGCGTTATATATTGTTATATATTATCATATGATCATTATATTAATATAATATACATCATACTACTTTTCTTTTCCTGGAGTGTGTATACCTTTTTTTTGGCTGACAATATATAATATAATAAATATGTTGTATATATTTTATATAGTTTATTTTTTCCTTCATTATTTTACTTTATATTAGGTGAAATGCTTTAAATTAGGGTAAAAGTTAATTAGTATAAAGTGTAAAGTTCATAATAATACTACCACTACAACTAATTATTATTATTGTTAATATTATTACCACCACTAATACTATCACCACTATAATAACATTAATAATAATAATAATAATAATAATACCGCTACTACACCTACTATTATAAGAAATATTATTATTATTATTAGTAGTAGTAGTAGTAGTATAGAAATAAGAAGTCTGAACTCACTCTGAAACATGCACATTTTATTTTATTTTAAACCAGTGTGCAAGACTTTTGGTAAACAGGCTTTTGCTTGCATTTGCCCCAATAGATTAGTGTAATAAAAAAAATAAAATAAAATAAAAAAGAGAGAGAGAGAGAGAGAGATCCGCAACCAAGGGTGCTTTCACATATGCAGTGTTTAGTCCATCTGAATCAAACACTACTGCATTATTCTCTTTGGTGTGGTTTGCTTATTTATGCACAGAAATCTCACCAACACACACACACACACACTGATGCCAATCAGAGCCCATCTCTGTGTGCTGGTCTTGGTACAGTACAATTCAAACTCAGTGCAGACAGCAAGAAAGCGATTTAATCCTGAATCTGTCTGAATACAGGAACTAAACCAAACAGTGCTGGGCGTCTTGGGCGCTTGTGTAGATGTGAGGAACAATACTGAGACTAATGACAGTCAAAACCTGCGAAAAACATGGTGTGTGCAGACTGACAAAGAATGGAGTGTGGCTTTGTGAGTTTCGCTTTCTTTACTTTTTCCACCAACAAAATCTCTGATTTCTAAACTTGTCACTCTACATGAGTTTTCTGTCACACACGCCAGTGTTTTGTCACTTTTTGGAGTGTTAAAGAGAAAACAAACCAAACCAAATAGAATAATAGAACTAAAAGTACCAAAATTTCACCAATTCAAACTACGGTGTGAAAGCACCCAAAACCAACCTTAGATATACAGGAGTACTAAATATATATATTAAAAAAAAAGTTAATAAATCAAAATACACAACAAAGAAGCTGGCACAAATGACTTATAAAATCTAAGGCACGGGGATTTAAAAATATTTCATTTTTCACATACACTTTCATATTTCATTTTCACAATAAAAGCCGCAAACCTGGATATGTTTATTAATGATGTAGTAAAAAGTGACTTAATGCTTCACCCTGTGGAACCCAGAACAAGAATTACTATATTATCAGCTTAGATTCTACAAAATTATGAATTAATTTTTTTTTCCTTTTTTTTGGAAATTCTGGTTGGACCAAAAAATGTAAACTGGACTTTAGTAGAGGATTGTGGGTCCCAGTAAACATTTAAAACTTTAACAATTGCTGTTTGGACATTCAGTCAGATCATTTCAAATAAAATAATAATAATAATAATAATAATAATAATAAAGCATCCTGGAAGAAAATGATCGACATGGTGGTGATAATTGGTTCTAATATACGAAGGTGAGTCAAAAATTATCCGCACCCCGGATTAGTTTTAAGCGTACTGTTGGCCGCACGGTTCGTTTTTAATGAGGGAATGCCTTAAATGCTTTTTGACAGATGTACAAAGTGTATTGAAAAGCAGGAGATCATGTAAAAAATTATGTATTTGTCCCTTTTTTTTAAAGGTTATTTTGAGTAAATTCTACAGCCAGAGTGCGGATAATTTTTGACTCACTCACCCTCCTATATTGTGATGTGTCTTTTAGTTACGCAGAAACATACATGAATTGTGAAATTTAACGTGGATGAAACAGCGACAGTCGGATGTAATGGACCAGCGTGACGTGACGCGTCTCCACATGCTGAGCCTCCAGGTGCTGGTATAACTTTATTACAACCACATGGAATAGCCACACCCCTAATGTCACAAGCCCCGCCCCTGGAACCTGGAACAGGTGCATTTCCATTCAGAAAGGACTGCTGCTGTGACTCAGGGCTTCCTGAGCTCCTTTAAGTGTTTCTTTCTTCACACACCTCCAGAAACCTGACACGCCCTGCTGGGACTGAACCTGTCAGTGCGCGCACGCACACACACACACACACACACACACAAACACACACTTAACATAATGATGCTTTACATTATATAACTGATAACTTGGACTACATTTACGGCTTGAATTTAGAATTTTCGTTTGGTTTTGATCTCTCACCCTGAGGCCCCGCAGCATCCGGTCCTTCATGACGGCGATGAACTCCTTATGGCTGAGACAGTTGTCTCCGTCTAGGTCGAAGATTTGGAACACCGTGTCCAGGACGTTCTCAGAGAGCTCCTGTCCTGTGGCGATCTTCACCGCTCTCTTAAACTGTGCTGCAGACGAAAGGGAAGCATGATGGGTGTTACAGCGACGGAACGGAACGTCTGGGCGAACTGATAAACGTTGGGACATTTAAAACTACTTTGTTACGCATTGACAATGTGGTGCAAGTCACAGAATGAAATGAAATGAATCTCCATGAATATTACGGTTATAGTCGTTACTGAGTTGTCAATGTTTCTAAGGCCAGACTTCTGAGAAGCAACAAAAGATGACCTGTACGGACCTCTGAGTCACATGGTGTCACATCGTTAAATCTGTGCAGCTCCGACACAGTGAACAGTCTTACCCATTCCAATCGGCCTGTTGGCGTCGGCGATCATCTTCACCGAGATGGAAAAGTCCTCCAGGTTGTTGGTAAAAAGACAGAAGGCTTTAAACTCCTCAAAAGTGATGCTCTAACAGGAAGACACAAAGGAGACAGATGAAGGGCGGTCTCAAACCGAAAACAGTACATCTCACTTGGAAAAAACCCCTCACTTCTCCTGTCGGGATTCTCTTCCTCAAGTTCTCCAAGTATTCGTCGTTGTCTTCTTCGTTGGTGTAGTGCAGCAGCCAATCAGCGAAGTCCTCCCTCCTCATGGTGTCCATGCCTTTGGAGAACTGCAGAAACTCCATCTCCTGCACCTCCGCCTGCAGATCCTCCATGAACCTGCACACCAGTAAAACACACACACACACACACACACATAACACACAAACACATACACACAAATACAGGTCACGATTATTTTAAGTGGCATTTATAGAGAAAAATAAGTATAAATACAAAAAAAGGCAAAAAATGGAATCTTTAAATGCATGTATAATCATAAAAATCAACAAAAGTATTTTACACATCACATTGTAATGCATTCATGTGCATGTACTATTTACAGTAAAAATTCAAAATGGAAAGAAAAAGAAAAAAAACAGCTAGCCATAACTGAAACTAGTGCAGGCAAGTTAGACAGGAAGATTAAGAGAGGTGAAAGAAAAAGAACATGATAACCCAAAAAAATCTAATGTATAATACAGTATTAAAATAGTAATTTATTATTATTTTTTAATCATGTTTTGCACTTTTCTTTATTTTTTTAATCAGTGACGTTTGCATGTTGTGTGATTATTGGTGCTCCCAGGTGCATAAACATGGGCTTCTACCTATGAAGCCTATCAATTAAAACCAATAATTAAGAAAATGCAGTGAAATTTAAAATAAGTTCGTCAGACTATAAATACTGAAAATGCAAGACAGCAGCACACTCCTGAAGACAGACCTGTGAAACTCTTTGTACTGCAGCTTGTTTTGTCCCTTGCGGCCGAAGAAGAAGGCCTGCAGCGTGGTGCTCGGCTCGTTGCTTTCCTCGAAGGCCGTCTAAAGACATAAAGGATCTGATAAACCAAATAACAGAGTCTCTGTTGTAGAGATAACACAATGGGTGTGTTCTGTCGAAAGACATATGACATATGGTCAAGACATGGAGAAAGTAAGTAAGAACATTTTTACACACACACACACACACACACACACACACACACACACACACACACACACACACACACACACACACACATACACATA
>JAOVVA010000031.1:15144191-15161200 GCA_028565275.1 Leiocassis micropogon
GTCTTAAAATGACAACTGATTGTTGCTGTTGTTACTTAATTACCTAACGCCATACAGTATGCGTTATTTCATAGTTTTTTTTTTTAACCCCTTATTGTTCTAGAATGTAGAAAATAAATCCAAACTTGTGTCCACTCTTTTGTCTGGTCCAGTTAGTGTGCGTTAGTGTTATGTCATTTCTGTCAAATAACCCATAGGGAAAGTCTTGACTGTAGAGGTCTTTCCTACTTTAGTAGAATTTAATCAGATGAATAGCAGCTACAGGTCTTATATAGTGCCTGAATTTTATTTTTGATTGTTTTCTTCATTGTGATAAATGCACATGTCCCGTCCACCTAAAGAAATCTTCCCAATCACACAGCGTTCACTTTTTCCCTGCTCCACGCCGGGTGTCATGCGTTTCCTCTATTCGAGTGGAACAAAGAACAACACCTGAACCAAGGCCAGACACGCGTCTGACAAGTTCGACAAGGCAAAATCAGCACCGACCTGTTTCACCAGTCGTATCAGAGAGGTTTATCCTGGTGACGCATTCCAACAGGACAACTGACCTCAGTGTGATGTTTATTATAATCAAACTTATCCATACGCCGTATGCATATGTGTGTTTATTTATTGGATTTATTTATAGAAGAATACAACCACCATCATGTGGCATATACTAATGTAATGTAACACATATCCATAGCTGTAGCAGTCAGTTAAAACAATCTGGGAATCTTTATATTTCTGAAACGTTCCTTAAAGACAACAAAAAAAATCCCCGACTTTGTGATAGAATTGCATCTAATTCCGTCCAAATAGACCCATGTCTTGCTTATTGTGCTTTAATTCATATTTTTCTGTTTTACCCACAATATATAATGATGTTCAGCACATGTCACACATCTAATGCCATGAGACAATTAGGTGTATCATGAGCAAAAAAAGGGGGAAAGAATCTGACTCTAGATCAGCTTAAAGCTGGATTTGCATTATTTTTTATTTTCCGAGCCAATTTTTTTTACTTTTCAATAAGTAAATCATCAATATAAGCCGTATAAGTGTGTGTTATAATTATGATCTGACTGTTTTATCCTTATTATATGACCCAAATAAAGACTGGACAACATAGTGATATATACTGTATATATACAACTCTGTAATGAGTCCAGGAGACTACTGGTACATAATGTTTTAATGACACATCTCAGTTAATACACATTATCTGCATTACCCTTCCTCATTATCATCATCATCGTCATCATCATCATCAGTCCTTTTTGCTGGGGGTCGAGCCCCTTTGGATAAACATGCACAGCTGTTGCATAGGAATCTCCACTATGTTCTCATTCATGCAACGTATTAGTGGTTGTCTTCTACGTTCCTTTGTGAGAAATGGTTTATTTCGATCATTAGATAAAGACGCGCGTGCCCGCAATCTCCGTTTCTGTCCATCTTGTCCAGGGGGGCACGCGCGTATCTTGGCCACATTAAAAACGAACCCGTGGTGGCCATGTTTCATTGTACAGCAGCGAACAGGAAAAAAATACAAACATGTAAGTGCGGCGAGGTCAAGCTCGGCGATGATGATACGGGGCAAACCCAAGACCTTCTTATCGTTGTCAGAGAGAACGTTCTAATAAGGTTCTTCCAGAATGTTCTGGAGCCTGGGAGTAGTGAGCAGTGAGTACTGCCGCCCTCTTGTGGTGGAACTATAAATCTTTTTTTTTTTTTTTTTCTCGGGTCAGAGATGCTGTAGGTGGCATATCATCATGATATTGTGCTTCCTTTTTCTTTTTTTTATTTAGACAATCACCCCAACATCAAGCGAAAACGGGATGGTCCAGGTCTGGCTGTGAAACAGACATGATGTGAAATAACATGGAAATAAACTCATGATGAACTTGCGAAACACATCGAGAGGATTTGATGCATTCTGTGTATCCGTGCTCTCTCAGAGTGCACTTAATGATACAGCCTCCATCAAGGGCACTCAGAGGGACAAGCCGACTGTTTACTGAGGGAAGCTTGTGAATGTGCGGTGATGGGTAAAGAAGCAGGTGTCCTACATTTCACACTGAAATCTTTGCCAGGATTTGAGATCTTGTGCTCTCTCTCTCTCTCTCTCTCTCTCTCTCTCTCTCTCTCGTGTTTCTGCCACAGTTTCTCTCGCATGCTCTATTTCTCTGAAGAAGAAACAGAGAAGTTCTCCAGAGCCTGGATCAGTAACATACTGATTCATCTTAAGTTTCATATAAAGTACATCTCATACACACACACACACACACACACACACACACACACACAATTTCATCAAGTTAGCTTGAAGTGGTGAAGGAAGACTGACCCCAGATCAGGTCTTAATGAGATAACAGTGTGTTAACCCTACATTCATGCTAGCAATTGTTAAGTTTCTTTCCTGTTGGTGTGTAGAAAACTCTACTGCTCTTACTTTTACACGTCTTAAAAACTCCAGTGAGAAACAGTTGAAATAAAATTCAATATCACACAAATTGGTGTGAAAATTGTTTGTCAGATTTTACGCTACGCGCGTCGAACGCGGTCCGTAAATTGGCGAAACAAGCTAGCCGCACTTGCTAAGTGCACCCACTAGAGGCAGTAAGCTACTGCTACTTTGTTCCAAGCTTTATTTCTCTTTATAATATATATTTAACATTGTATACGACATGATTAGTTGCTTTTCTTAGAATAATTCCAAATTTAAATTGAATTGAGAAAATCTCCACATCTCGTCGCTAGCTAGCTTGGATGTAGGGTCAGGGAATTCTACATTCAGTTGATTTCTCAGCGAGGATGTTACTGATAAAGGAAAAACAATCTGACAAGAAACTTGTCACGCAGTATGGTGAGAAAAGCATAAAAAAAATAAAAAAAATACGATGTGCATGTTTGTGCGCATCTCAGACGCAGGGACTTTGACATGTCGCACGTAGTACAGCGAATCGTTCAATATAAAATTGGTTACTGTTATGGCACGTAAGGTTATCACTAAATAATTGTAAAAAAATTTTTGATGATAACAAAAAGAAAAAACAATCGAACCACAACGAGACGTCTATCAGTGAGTAAAAGTGGTTTGGGAGTTTTGTTGTTTGTAATATCGCTGACATGATCAGAGTTTTACGATATTATGTTTAAAAGTACAAAATTTTTCCCACAATTACTAAAAACCTGGAAGACAGGGGAAAAAAAAGCTAATTGAGGACAGAAATATATATGTATATTTTAAAAAAATGGCCGAGCTTGACCTCCGAACACACAGAAAGAGTGACGAGCGCACATTCAGACCAATAGCATATATGCATATAAAACAGTGCTGCTGTGGTGTGTGTGTGTGTGTGTGTGTTTGTTTATGCTGTGAGTCTACGTAAATGCACGTCATAAAGTCAGAAACCACTTTAGGCGAGTAATACGTCGTTACGTCATTATATTTCTGCCGATTAATAAAAACTCGACGAAAGTTTGGCTTAATTCGGCGTAGCTTTGTAGACGTCGTGTTTACTGTTATAGGTATATACAAATATATTTATAGATATGTATAGATATATACAAGATCTCAGATAGCATAACATCGTCACACATAAACTCCCTACTTCCTGTCGGTTTTACGATCAAACGGATGAAGATGACATGAGATGACATGAGGACCAATCTCTTGGTGTTCCCTCGACATTTCGAGTCGAATCCTAACGATTCGTTTTTACGTCCTAGCCTAAAGGTGTACAGATCACATTGTCTATCACATTATGGTTTATACTTCTGTAACAAACGCTGGGAATTTAGTCCTGCTGAACGTGTTTAGAGGAATAAATCTGGAATTGCCGTCATGCTCTGTTGAGGTGACGTGATGGTTGAGGCTTTTACGCCATGCTGGTTGATGTTTAAACAAACTTCCACCTTTTAATCTTTTTGACAATCCTTTGCTTGGCGTGTGATGTTTGCTTCTTTAGTGTCACACTCTACGTTTTATGAGGCTAACATAGCTAACAAGTAAGAAAGTTTTCACGCATTAAGTGGTAAGAATTCATGAGGAGGGAAAATTCCTTGTATTCAGAATTGGGTCACGCGCATGGGTTAAGTCAAATTCCTTTCAAGCTCCTTGTTTGCATTATTCAAACCAACAAAGAAGAAAATAACGTAATGGTAATGTCATGCGGCGTAACTGAAACTGTTAAATTAAAATATATGAATTAAGGAGTAGATTTATCAAATAGTGCCGGATAAATCTGGAGCTGTATTGATTGTTTATGTGAGCCAGAGAGCTTCCAATTCCTGACCTTTACACGCATTTTTGATGACTAAGTTTCACTATGTTCGACTTTAAGCGCTAACTTGTTCTGGAGATAAAGCTCGGTGGTACTGGAGAGCGAAATGTAGATGGAGGGCAGGAAAAGCTTTACTACATAGTAAAGCAAGTACAATCACAAGCTTTTAAAATGCTTACCATTTGCATAATTTTTAGCCAATCAACCCAAGAAAGCGTGATGAGCTTTTATCGAGTACCAAAATCAGTTGTTCAAATATTAATAAGTAAAAATGTAAGAAATTTACAGAAAGACACCAAGCAAAAATGGCTTGTGATCCTTCAGGGTGAGGAGAAGTGGAATTGGATAATGCTCGTTGATTGAGTGAACACTTCATTAAAGGTAACGTAACTTCTGCTGGGTGGTGAGATGATCGCGAGTTCAATTCCCAGTCCAAATAGCAGATTGGCTGTTCTCTTGTGTCTGGGGGAGGGGTTGATGAGGGATATTGCCTTACTCCCATGGCGATGCTAGCCAGTCATGGGCACTTCCCTTCGCACTTGCTAGCATTGGATGACTTGTGTCACATGTCTCAGAGGAAGCATGTGATAGTCTCTGCTCTCTCTATTTAGGAGAGAGCCCTGAGGGACAAGTTGGAACTGGCAACAGGGCACAGGGCTAGCTCAGTGGACAGTCAGAAGGTCACTGGTTCAAACCCCATCACCAGGCTGTCACTTTTGAGCATTTGAGCAAGGCCTTCAAACGGCAATTGCTCAAATGTAAGGAGATAAATGTAAATCGCTATGGATAAAACCATCGGCCAAATGCCATAAATGTAAACGTATAACTAAATGGGGAGAGGTTCACAGTGGCATAGTGGTTGGCACTGTGGCCTCGCACTGTGCTTGATGGGTTTTCTCCGGGTACTCCGGTTTCCTCCCAGAGTCAAAAGACGTGCAGTTTAGGCTAATTGGCATTCCAGAAATGTCGTAGTGTGTGTGTGTGTGTGTGTGTGAGTGTGTGTGAGTATGTGTGTGCCCTATGATGGATTGGTACCCTGTCCAGAATGTACCCCACCTCGTGCCTAAAGTCTCCTGGGACAGGCTCCCGTGACTCTGTTCAGCGGTATAGAAGATAAATAAATGAGCGAAAATAATTCAATTAAGGAGAAAATTGGAGCAAAATCCAAAGTAAATAAATAAAGGTAACATAACTTATGTGGCTATGTGTTTCTATGATGAATTAACAACTAAACCATTAATCTCGAGATGCGCCACTGCGTTGAGGTTATTCAGAAGGAAAGGTTACTCACCCTGCCAAAAATTATAATGGCAGTCAACATGGAGGGCATTGCTACCGAGATACGAACCAAAGATTTTTATTTTTATTTTAAAAGTATACCGCCGTTAATTTGTTTCTTTGAATAGAAGAATTTGAAGGACACAGTAGTTGTTAAGATCTACAGCCTCAATAGCAGGATTTCAATTCAACTGAGAAACCCCTTCTCTTCATAACATAAGATCAGGTCAAAGATATGTTGTTGTAATTTTCTACTCATATAGTTCTTCTCATAATATCATCTAAACTAGCAGAACATATGCTTTCTTCCATGTCATCCATTTTACTTTTTTACTTCCTGCCCTTTATCTAAATTTCATTTGGCATAATAGACACATAATTGCTAAGAAACTGTTGGGGTTTGTTAACTTTTGGTTACTTTGTAGATACACAGATCAGCGTAACAATAAAACCACCTAGGTTTTGGGTTCCCCTTGTGCCACTGGGGCGGCTCTTGCCCCACGGGGCATGACTATGCAGGGTCTCTGGGGGTATGCTGTGATGTCTGGTACCAGGATGTTAAGAGCGGATCCTCTGCGGTGGGGGCTCTATGGATTGGACTTGTTTGTTGGCACATCCCATCCCGATTAGACTGGGATCTGGGGAATTTGGATTCCAGGTCAGCAGCTTTTTGCCCACTGGGCCCCATGTGCAGCAGGCTGTGGTGCACTTGGGTTCTGGTGCTTTTTTATCACAGCCAGCATTGACTTTGTTTGATGATTTGTGTCGAGTGCTGGCTTTTCTGTGGGATCAGAAAGGATGGGCTGGCCTATGGTCCCCACAGGCATGGGTAAGCCCATGGGCCCATGATCCTGTCACCAGTTTGCTGTGTATAGTTGGTAATCAATGTTGGTCAGTACACATGGTGGTTGTGTTAAAGTTATGGCTGATTGGTGTACCTTATACCCATGGATTTAGGTGATTTGCTGGTGATTCACTCTAAATTACTGCATGTCAAACTTTGAGGACTTGTTGCCTACGTTAGTCTCACGTCTCTACTGAACATGATCGATTACTCGTTTATTTTGAAATAAGTGTACAGGAAACTGTTTATATTTCATGGTTTATCTTTAGAAGATCTAAATGAATGTTTCTTAACTATGCTTTGCTACTGAAGCAGGATAACAACATCTGACTAATTAGTGGAAAGTATAACCTGTGTGTGGTACGTGTGAGTGTGTTCGCACTTGCATCTGCTTCTTTCAGTTCTAGTCCTGAGTGTATTCACATTTTTCATAGGCATACACACATTTTTCTCCTGCTTTCACTTTCTCTCTCACACACAAACATAGGGGCGAGTATGAATCCGATATTAAATAGACTACAGCGTACATCATATTGCTTTCATTAAAAACGCTATTCAGATATCTGAGCGATATCATTTTCTGTCTTCGTTTACTAATTATAGGACAAGAATAATTCCTACGCTTTTGCAAGACTCTCTCTTTGGACGCTGTGTTTACTAAAAAACCTCAACAGCGTGTCATCAGGGTGACGGAGAAGTCAAAGCACTCGTTCTTTTCCTCTCCGCCATTCTTGGTAGATCTATGGAAAGATGGATGAATGGATGGACGAGTTGAGCGTATCATTTACTCTTCCCCGAGGTGCTCGAACCCCTGGAACTCCGGTCTCCCCTATCCCGCTCTCTCTCCCTCTCTCTGTCTCCTCTTTCTCCTCTCTCTCCTTTCTCTCCACGCTCTCCTCTTTCTCCCCTATCTCGCTCTCCTCTCTCCTTCTCTCCTCGTTCCCTTCCTCGTCGTTCCATCCTCTCTCTCTCCAACGTGTCCCTCTTTTCCGAACTTTCTGAGCTTTTCTCCCCCTCTCGCTTGTCCGATCGATCAGATCGCTCCGACTTCTCAGATGGCTCCGCCCCTTCGGAGCGCTCCTTGCGTTCTGATTTGTCGGGGTCGGTCGACGAAGTGGTGGGTTTCTCCCACTTGGCGATCTCCTCGATCTCGCTCAGGCTGGCGTTTATGCTGTTCACCCAACGCTTCAAGTCCTCCTGTGCGTGCGCACGCACACACACACACACACACACACACACAGACACACACACACACACACACAATCAGTAATAAAAGTAGCAGTCCTAAATTTTTAAATTTGTACTTCATTTAGGTCTTTATGCTGTAACTGTGATGGGGCATCTTTAATCTTACCTCATCTTTGGCCAGGAAGATGTAATCCCCATCGGTTTCACTCCTGCAGTGGGTAAAAACAGTTTTTACAGGCAGTGTTTCTTGCTGTAATGTTTTCCATGACCTTCAAAGCTAACCTTGGAGACTTGTAGCACTTGATTTATGTCCAAAACTTACCTTAGGATGAAGACGTTTTTCTTCTTCTTGTAGCCGTTAGTGGTGTCGAAGGTACACATGGCCAGGTTGAGGAGCGGCTCGTCGTTGTATGGGGTCGTCGTGTTCCTGGCGTCCTTGTAGAAGCCGATCTCGCCTTTGTTCAGCACACAGTACAGGTTCACCCACGACTTGCTGTGAATGGAGACGGACATTATATATGCGACTGTACTTCCTGTGGGTGTCCATTTTACCACCCACAAAGGACGAGCTAATCAATTTGTAAATACATTAGCAGCACCTGTTGGGGCTCTTTTCCTTGCCTTCCTCTTCGTGTTTGCGGTACAGGAAGCCCTCCTCGTGAACAGTATGTGTAGGTGGCTGCGGTGTGCTTGGCGTGCTCTGAGCCGGTGCTGACCGTGACCGACGCGTCTCCTCGGGTTCTTTAGGACGCGGCCGCCGTCGTGGTTTTGGGCGATCGCGAGCTCGAGGCCGGTCAAGACGAGAGACAGGGGCAGAGAGACTGCTGGGAGGACGATACACCTCTCCCCTCGCCTAAGAGACAGAGAGATTTGGTAGCTGTCTCAAACACTGAAAATGTTTCAAGAACACACCAAAACATGTAAAATAGTGCCCACTTCTTTTCTAGAGACTTACCCGCAGAATCAGTGTTAAAGAAAAGAAAGCAGTGTATATTTGGTTATTCTTGTGTTACGGTAAATAAAGCTTCAGTACTCACATGGCATGCTTCTCTCTCCTGCACCTGTTCCACTATCTCAGCCATAGTGGAGCGTTTTTCCCTACAACAGCAAGAAAGAGAGACCCAAATACTTAAGTGTAAATTGTTTTTAAATGAACAAACTAAACTAGTTTTAAAATGAATTAATAATATGGGGGTGAGTCAAAAATAATCCGCACTCTGACCATAGAATTAATTTTCACTAACTACAAAATACAAACACATAATTTTTCTACATAACCATCTTGCGTTTTAAATACACTTTGTCCATCTGTCAACAAGCTTTAGTATTCCCTCATTAAAAAATGTTTTAGGCTGAGCTGCGAGCCACGAATGCACCACTGTCTTCACTTCTTCATCAGAAGTGAATCTTCATCCTCGTAGTTCTGCTTTCAGGGAACCAAACAGGTGAAAGTCCAATGGAGTGAGATCAGGATAATAGGGAGGATGCTTTACCACCTCATAATCAAGTTAGAGAGTGTCAACAGTGTGGGCATAAGTGTGTGGACGTGCATCATCCTGCAAGATCACGAAGACCTCAGATATCAGTTCTCTGCGTTTAATCTAAAGTTTAGGCTTCAGCTCTTCACTAAACGTCTCACTGTAACAAGCACTGTTGATTGTTCAACATTTTTTCTGATAATATTCGAATACTGGACCTTGAGAATCCCAGAAAACCTTAAGCATTGATAAATTTTTCCAGCTGATGGTTGACTTTTGATCTTTTTCCTGGTCTGCATTTTAAGGATGTTTCCGTTCCATACTCTGCTGTTTACTCTCAGACTCATAGTGATGAATCCGTGTCTTGTCACCAGTAATTATTCTTTTCACCTTTCACCTTCCTCAGAATATCAGTCCAAATTTAGTTTGCAGATATCCAAACACTTCTGTTCATGCTCTTCCGTGAGTTGTTTCGGTACCAGGTACACCCTCAGACCATACACAAATGAATCGCTGCACGCTGCTCTTATTTCCTGCAAATCACGAGCAAGGCATCCATTTTTGCTCGCACTGCGGTTACAAATAAAATGATGTAACACATTCACACCTGCACAGCAGTGACTTGGGAGACAGTAGCCTTGAACGGAAAGTGCTGATAAGACACCCAATGGAATTTTAATATAACCGGAGTGTGGATAATTTTTGACTCACCCTCTTATAAAGGACAAATTCAGTGGCACACATCCCTCCATTTCTTATTACCCACCAGAGCAAACCAGAGTCCATGTAACTATCCTCATCTGGTCTTTATTTTGTAAAACATGTAAAAATGTCTCTCAGTCATTTGCTCTTGTTTATTACAAATGTATAGACCGCGTTAAATCACCCCATTGCATTCATGCTTATACATAACATTAATAATAAAAATGCAATGTAATAACAGATGCGTGCAAACATACACATTCTTGCCTTACCCTGTCTGCTTCTTGTCTGACCCTTCTTTCCCTGACTCCTGGTCACTGGAGTCCTGTTTCTGAACTCTCTGCCTACCACTGCCTTCATGCTCGCTGGACGACTGGCGCTCTAGCCTGCGCCGCTGGTGCCTCTCCTGGCGCACAATCATTGGTAGCTCATTTAAACGTGCCTGGATCTCCTGCTCACTGGAGGTGTGACGCCCGAGCCGGTACTCCCTCTCCCTGCGCAGATGGTCCATTTGAGGGTCTGACCGGCTGCCACGAGGGTCCCTCTGCAGCCGTCCGTGGAGCAGCTCCAGGGATGCCTCAGTGCCCACTGGTACACCCATCGGGACCAAGTGCCCAGCATGGGCCTCTAACAGAGGACCTACAGCCTTGTGCATGTGGTTGATTCTGGGCTGCAAGTCAGCTTTGAGCTGCTGCCAGGCAAATGCGGTTTTGGGCTCGGTCACCCCCATGGCACTAAGGGGGTTCAGGCCATTGGCTCCAGTGACACCTTGTTGATTCAATCCAGTGTAGCTGGAGCTGTCTGAAGCTAACATGCCGAGTTGGTTTAGGCCACTGTAACTCGAGCTGTCCACCCCAAAAACACCCTGTTGATTTAACCCAGTTTGACTGGAGCTGTTTGTGCCCAACATCCCGACTTGTTGGTTAAGCCTGTGGTAGGGGGAGCCATTCATGACGGGAGCATAGGGATTCAGTGCAGACCCTAGCCTCTGTGCAAAAGCATGTGGGGTATGTGTAAGGTCTGAACCAGATTTGGATTCCAGGAGCATGTCCTGCAGAGGGCTCCTAAAAAGAGACGAGGAAGATGAGGATGAAGAAGAGCTCGGCACGAGGCAGGAAAGAGGAAACATCTGTCTGTTGAGGAGAGACGAGGTGGTGGACTGCTTGCTTTGCTCTTCTTTCAGTTTCTCAACCTAGAAGGGGACAGAGATCATATAAATAATTATTCAGCATGAGTGTTCCAAAAGGTTATGTCTTCCATCCCTCTGCTACACCCATTTTATACCAATCACTTTGTTTCAAAGGAGCCAACTGTTAAATTGATGAAGTATACTGATGATGTTTCTTCTACTGGCAGTAAGTCAACTCAGCTGCTGTAACCTTGAGCTCAAAACTCCTAAAGCCACCAAGATGCTCAGTGACGTCTGGAAAAATCTTTTCTCAGTCAGCTCACCCTTATTAATTCAGCATTCAGTAATGTTACTTCTCCAGCAGCCTGTGAATACTTCTTATACTAAATAGAAGGAAAATGCTGTTTAAATGTATTTGCCCCCTTCCTGATTTCCTGAATTTTTGCATATTTTTAAAACTTAAATGATTGAGATCAAATACATTTAAATATAAACAAAGATAACATGAGTAAATACAAAATGCAGCTTTTATATGATGATTTCATTTATTAGGGGAAAAAAGGTAAAAGTAATTGCTTTGCTGCTTTAGGACCTGGACAACTTGACATAATTAATAGAGCCATGAATTCTGTGCTCTACCAGAAAATCCTGAAGGAGAATGTCCAGCACTTTTTCACAGCACTGTAGATAAATGGATGGATGGATGAGTGGATGGATAAGCCAATGGATGGATATATGAACAATTAAATGATAAGTCATGAGATGGCTGGTGTTTAGATAGATGAATGGATGGATGGATGGATGGGTAAAAAGAAAACTGATATAAATTAGTAGTAGATTATATGTGTTTTATTGGTTGTTGCCATGCCAACCTGTCGTAAGGAGCTGAAGTGCTCTTTCCAAGTTGTTGCCGCCTTACGGAACGCTTCATGTCTGCGAATCAGCTGCTCCACCTCGTCACCCCCGCCCTCTGCCTCACCACCACTGCTAAGTGACTCCTTTGTCGTGTGCCACGTCCCTTCAGCCTTGCTTTTTTGTGCAGACTGTATCCGTTTCTGCACTGTAGACGCAAATGGCATCAAATAATGTTAGACTGCCTTCTCAGGCTGTTGTACTGAAAGTGATATGTTTGATTTCCGTAAGCTCATTTTTAAAGCTTCATTTTGTTTGTGGTATAAATATTAAACTGGATTTATGACAGTGAAAACGAGTTGTTTGGGCCTTCGTGCTGCATTTACCACGCCGGGCTGCAGCAACTAAATGATCATCGTGAGGATTTGCTTACTGCGCTGGAGTTTCTCCCAGTGCTGCTCCCACTTATCGTTCAGATCTTTCTGCTTTGCCATCACATACTCCAACTTCTCCTTCACCTACAAGCAGCACAAAAAGACAGAGTGAGCTCAAGGCAGGAACGATGGAGAGACATTAATGGCCCTTATATTTTGTGTCTGTGTGTTCTGTACCTCCTCAGCTGCAGGATTGTGTGCTGCGAGAAGCATCTTGCCCATCTCCACACAGTGCATGAAATTCTTGCTTTTGCTCTCCATTTTACTTTTCAGGTTTTGGTGCTGGGAAATCATGCACTCCAGGGAAGACATGTCGCTAAGAAACACAAACACAGAAACATATGCACACAGCTTATGATAAAAAAGTTGTGGAAAGTTTATAAAATCTCTTAAGTAAAAAAAAAAAAAAAGTTTGTATATATGAGTTTATCTGCACAAAGGTAATGATTTATACCGTGCATCCTCAACTGGACCGATTTGTCCCATGATCCCATCTGTCCACATGCTCAGCTCACGAACCATGGCGAAGAATTGGATTTTGTCCGTCACCGTAGTAACCTGTACACGGCTGCCCTCACACGCCACGAGGAGTTCCTTCCATGCGCGCATCACTTCCTGTTCACGGACCAGGATCGTGTCTGCCTTCTCACCAGCATAGATCGCACGGAGCTGAGATGCGTTCTCTTGCAACTGACGCACCTGTTAAGGTTAAAGGAAAAATAAAAATATTATAATAATATATTATATATAATTATATTATAATATTATAATATATTTTTAGCTCAAGTTCCATATATAATGAAAAATATCATTACACATACACATACATAAATGTGTACACAGTATATACAGTATATGTACAGAATAAATGCAGGAAATGTTATTTGTATTTTAATTCAAAAAGTTAAACACATACAATCATATTCTATATTAATTGAACATGTTTTATTCCCAACAATTATGGTTTAAAATCCATCATCTCAAAATATTAGAATATTTCATTTCTAGTTTTAGTAAATACAGAGTGTCCTGGAGTATGGCAGAGTATATTATAGTGAACTAGAATGTAGCAGAATGAATATGAGTGTATTAGAGTGTGTTTCAGTGTAACAGTGTTTCTCACCTGTGAGACAAGCAGCTGCAGAGAGTGTTCAAAGGAGTGCAGCAGTCTCTGTAGTGTGCCGGGGTTGGCGGTGCTCACCTGACATGAACGTACCTCCGGTAACTGCCTCATCTTTCCCTCAATTTGCACCAGCACCTAAACATGCACATACACAAATGTAAGGAATTAATCGAAATAGAAAGGTTGTAGTATATCATATGATTTGCAGTAATGTTTCATTATACACAAAATAATTTGTGTTTTGTGGAGGGGGTGGGGCAGCATTAGTGGATTATGAGTCAACCTCCTGGCAGTTAGTGAAGAACTTTTGGAGCTGATGTGAGGCGGCAAGCATCTGTGCTCTGGTCTCCATTAGCTCCTGCAGGTCGGCCCAGGACTCGTTCAGGCCATCCTTCCACTCGGCGATGGTGGCGGCGTCTGAGTGGCCACAATCGATCATCTCGTTCACCATCTTGTTCACGGAGTCCATCTGCCTCTGTCCTGCGGTGCTTGTTTCTGCCCGAAATTCAGTGAACCTCTCCTGCAACACCTGCATGCAACCAGGCCAAAACACAATCTTGCTCAAGATCTTTGAGCAATAAACTCAAATATTAGCTTTTCCAAATATTTAGCTTTTTATGAGACTGACTGTAACATGTTCCAGGTCCTGGCCAAGCTCAGTGGAGCTGGCGACAGCCTCTCTCTCTGAGATCCACTTCTCCAGAGACTCCACCTCCTTTTTCAGCTGGTAGAGCCAGTACTGCTGCTCCAGCTTGGTCTTCTTCTGCTCCACCAGGTCCTTCAGGGAGACGTAGAGCCGGTCGATGTGCGCCTGCTGCTTAGTAATCTGCTCGCTGAAGACAGGAAGCGATGGCTAGCTTTAATGTCAAAAGTCATTAACATAACTCATTACAGTAACGTTAGTCGTAATTTGAAGTGTCAATATTGTTACTCATTACAGTAAGGTTAACTTTAAATTCAGGAGAAAAGGTTTACCTGTCCGGGTCCAAATACTTATTTAAGTCCTCATGCGAATGTTTATCTGCTTAGCGCCTTTTTATCTAAAATATTAAACTATCTTAAAAGCGTTGTTTAGCTGTCCTGGTGTTTTGAGAGTTCCCATGTTGAAGTCTTTAAACTGAACTGTTCAGGTGTTTAAAAGTGTTTACCTGTTCAGGTGTTTTATAAGGGATGTTTACTTGTTCATGTGTTTAAAATATAATGTTCACCTCTTCAGGTATTAAGAATGTTTATCTGTTTTTTTTTAATGTATTTATTACCTGTTCTGGTGTTTCTTTAAAGAATGTTTACCAGTTTGGATGTTTAAAAAATAATGTTTATCTCTTCAGTTTTTTGAAAGAATTTTTACCTGTTCAGGTGTTTTGAAAGAATGTTTACCTGTTCGGGTGTTTAAAAAAGACATGTTTACCTGTTCAGGAGTTTTTTTTAAAGAATGTTTACCTGTTCAGGTGTTAAAAAAAGCATGTTTCCCTGTTCAGGTGGTTTTTTTTAGGAGATATTTACCTGTTAATGTGTTTCTTTAAAGAAGTTTTACCTGTTCAGGTTTTTTTTTTTGAAAGAATGTTTACCTGTTCAGGTGTTTAAAAAAAGCATGTTTCCCTGTTCAGGTATTATTTTTTTTAAGAATGTTTACCTGTTCAGGTGTTTCTTTAAAGAATGTTTACCTGTTTGGGTGTTTAAAAAAGAATGTTTACCAGTTTGGGTGTTTAAAAAAATAATGGTGACCTGTTCAAGTGTTTTTAAGAATGTTTACCTTTTCAAATGTTTTCTAAAAATGTTTACTTCTTCAGGTGCCTAGATAAGTGTTTACCTATCAGGATGTCCCAGCTCCAACAGTCGGCGGCACTGCTGAGACAGGAAACCCACAGTCTCGGCGTAATTCTCCACCTTCTGCTCTAAGGCCAACTGCTCCTTCAGCAGCCTTAATGTGCTTGCTTCATCCTGCCAAACATATCATATAAGGTGAAAAATCTTTATGTTTCATGTATCATTTCTGTTATGTCTTATACATAAATGCTACTTTGTAGTAGATGTTAAGCTTACATTGCCATCCTCCTCATTGAGAACATGAAGCTTTTGCCCGCTGAGCCAGGACTCTGCCTTTGCTGCCTCAGTGTAGTATTGCTGTGCATGACTTACTGCATCCAGCATCACCGTACGACGCTCTGTCTCCATCTGTAGCACCTCCCAAAGCTGCCTCACGTGCATCGCTCCCTCTCTGACAATCTCCACCTCAGGAGTGCGAAGGGCGGCGACTGCCTCAGCTCTGTCCAGCACCTCCTCGACACGACCCTTTCTGGACTGCATTTCCATCTGCAAAGCCTGTGTGTGAACAAATGCTGGAAAATAAGGAGTGAACTACCACCCTACCATTGTGCTGCACCACCTTTTTATGAAAATAACAATAAGAGAATGTTTTTTATCAAAATCTCACCTCGTGGTTTTTAACAAGCTGCTGTACGCTCTGCATATTGGTGCCGTATTCTGTAGAGGAGGCCAATGGTAATCGCTCCTGAATCCACACCTGCAAAAAGGAGAGAAATATCAGACAGAGAGAGATGTTATATACGATCAATTAGAAAGAAGCCAGCCAGTCAGAAAGCAGGCACTGACTAAAAATGCAGAGTTATTAGAAAGGTTGTAACATTATGAAAAGAGAGGATGGACAGAATGAGAATCAAAAGGCTCACAATCTCATCTTCCAGATCCTGTGTGACTTGGTGCATTTCTTTGGAGGCCAGAAGGATCCGCCTCCTTTCTTTCAGTGGCTCGATCAGGCGCACAATTCGTGTCTCAGGCACGGCCCCCGAGCCCTGAACCTCAATACCCATTGGCCCGCGATGCAGTACATTGGATCCATCTACATCACTCTGTCCACTAATGTCGGATTTCAGCTGCATCAAACCAGGATAGAGCTGCATCTGGGTCTCCATTGACTAAGAGAGAGAGAGAGAGAGATAGAGAGAGAGAAATGTGTCAAGTGAGTGACCAGAAGTTTATGGTTTTAACTACCCCAAGTGTCCATTTATTGTTGGCTACAATATCATCGTAGCTCAGGTGTAAAACTAAAACAGCGAAACCTCACACAACATATGTTGATCTACAAAAATGAAGGTAAAATGTTAAAGATTAAATTGTAACATAGCATAGAGTGTATACTATAGCATAGTATATAGCATATACTGTACATATTGCACATGGTATTACACAATATGTTATAGTGTAGCTTCCACAGCATACACTGTAGAGTATGCATAATAAAGTATAGTATTAAGCATACCTGGTATTTTATAGTATGCTACACACAGCATACATGTTATGGTTTGGTTTGACATAGTCTAATATTTAATAGCATAACATAGCACAGCATCAGACAGCAAAGTATAGTATAGTATAGTATAGTATACAGTAGTATAGTATAGTATAGCGTCTTATGTCATTCTATGGTGTGGTATACTGTAGTATGACAGTGTATGATATGGTAAAGAATAGTATAGTATAGCATAGCATAACATAGCATAGTATAGTATAGTATGGTATGGTAATGGTGTAGTATGGTGTGGTATGGTATGGTATGGTATGGTATGGTATGGTATGGTATGGCATAGTATGGTATGGTATGGTATGTTATGGTATACAGTGGCGATTTCTTTAAGACTGCAAGGGAAGCTCAGCTTCCCCTATAATGTCACAAAATTAATGGTCAAATTATG
>JAOVVA010000031.1:15166723-15175372 GCA_028565275.1 Leiocassis micropogon
GTGATGCGCAATTACTGTTTGAATACACACTTTGGTTTTAAAACATAGACAAATGCTGCTCACTATAGTTTTAGAACATAGTCTACATCTATTGCTAGAATGCAGACCGTGGCTCTAAAACAACAACTGTTGTTAGAATGTACCCTGTGGTTGTACAAAGTAATAAACAACAACTAATGTTAGAATTCACACTGTGGTTCTAGAATGATATAAACCAAAACAAATGCTAGAATGCACACTGTGATTCTAAAATGTTATGACAGCAACTATTTTTGGAACACAAACTTTGGTTTTCTGAGAACTGTGGTTCTAGAACATTATGAAAAAAAAATTCTTAGAATGCACAATGTGGTTTAAAAATGTTATGACAACAACAGTTGGTTCTGGAATCTTATAACAAGAACTATTCTTGGAATGCACACTGCACTTCTAGAATGTTACGAAAAGAACTATTCTTGAAAAGCACACTGTGATTCTAAAATGTTAAGACAACAATTACTTTTGGAATGCGTACTGTGGTTCCAGAATGTTAAGAGAAAAACTATTCTTGGAACCACACTGTGGTTCTAGAACATTAAGACAAAACCTATTTTTGGAATGCACACTGTGATTATAGAACTTTAAGACAAGAACTATTCATGGAATGCAGGCTGTAGAGTAGTTCTAGAATGCTAAAACATAAACTATTCTTAGAATGCATGCTGTGGTTTTAGAATGTTATGACCGTAACTATTCTTGGAGTGCACACTGTGGTTCGAAAATGTTATGACAACAACTACACACACATTGGTTCAACCTTATAACAAGTACTATTCTTGGAATGCACACTGCACTTCTAGAATGTTATGAAAAGAACTATTCTTGGAATGCACAGTGATTCTAGAACATTAAGACAGGACCTATTCTTGGAATGCACACTGTGATTCTAGAACTTTAAGACTAGAACTATTCCTGGAATGCATTCTGTAGTTCTAGAATGCTAAGACAAGAACTATTCTTGGAATGCACACTGTGGTTTTAGAATGCTATGACAGCAACTATTCTTGGAATGTGTAATGTGGTTCTAAAATGTTAGGACAAGAACTATTCTACACACACTGTGGTTCTAGAATGTAATAAACAACTTTTGTTTTATGCTCTGTTATTAACTGACCCCCAACTGACATCCTAAAGGCTAAACAGGCGCACAGTCCTGGAGGACACAAAAGAGTGACATTTACAACCAGCTGCAATAAATATGAAATTAATTATCAGCTCATTGTGCCTCACTTTGATGGAACCTGAAGTCTCTGGACTTTTGATGTTTTTAAATATTTCTCAGGTGAACTCTGAGATCAAGCAGAAGGCAACACACGGCAGAATGAGCTGATAATGTGCAGTCATTAAAATCTTGTTACTCATTGGTGCATGCAATAATTGCAGAAGCATTTGTTGTTTAAAAGAAGCAGCAGAACGGAGAATAAGGACGCCACACAATATTGCCCAGGAATATCAAGAACATGGATATGTCTCACCTACATCACTGTCTCTTGTTTACCTGGGAGAGGATTTACCTCAACAGTGTTAAGCCCCCACCTGCCTCGCTGACATTACAGTATTCAAGAATCACCCGTCTCACCTACACAAGAGTCTTCAGGATTTATGAGTCTGAACTCCATGACACATTCTCAAGGACTCACCTGTCTCACCTACATGGCACATTCTCAAAGACTCGCCTGTGTAACCAATATGACAAAGCCTCCATGACACATCTGTATCACGGAAACACTAATATCATCGATCCATGACTCACCTGTCTTATAGACATGCCAAAGTCTTCAGAACTCACCCTTCTAACCGACATGCCACTGTCTTTAAGACTCACTTGATTCACTTGTCTCACCTATAAGCCATGACCTTCAAGACTTACCTATCTCACCTACATGCCACTGTCTACTGAACTCATCTGTCTCACCTACATGACACTATCTCCAGGACTCATCTGTCTCACCTATATGCCACTGTCTCCAGGACTTACTTGTCTCACTGGAATGCCTCTGTCTCCAGGACCCACCTGTCCCACCAACATGTCACAGTCTCCAGGACTCACCTGTCCTACTGACATGCCACTGTCTCCAGGACTTACCTGTCCCACCAACATGTCACTATCTCCTGGACTCACCTACATACCACTGTTTCCAGGAATCACCTGTCCAGGACTTATCTGTCTTACCAGTCTCACCTACCTGTCACTGTCACTAGTACTTACCTTCTAACCATAGCTTTGCAAAACAGAAATTAAACATAATGACAGAAATAAAACGCTTAATGTCTCAGTGAAATCTGAAATCTATGTGCCAAATGTTTAGTCAGCAGCAGCAATGTCTGAGACAGGAAATCAGCAGAAAACAGAAAATGATCTGTCAATTATATGCACAAAAACCAGGGAAGATACCTGAATCCAACTTTTGCTAACATTTTGAGATCAGCCATAAGCTAGCTGAGTCAGTTTGACAACTAGCTAGCTCTGTCTATCCCACACTCCTTTACCTGTCTCACTTTTGATCTTCTCAGTGCTGCTAACGCCTTCTAGCCTACTGGTAGTTAGCTAACTATATAGCTAGAAACATGAATGAAATATTATGAGCTGGCCAGTAACCCTTGTAACCCAAGACCCTGTAACCCCAACAGCATTTGTTTCACACTACGTATGATTGCTTGATGTCCAGGTACAATTCCATAGAGTGAAAGCACCTTTAGTGATCAACTTTTTTTCCTGAGTTCTGCTAAGAAGCTACTAAAAAGAAATACTATTTTAAAACACAGTATTGCACACTATTTGATTTTTAGCACATTATACCTCAAGAGAGATGACTCAGGTTAGGTTCAAGACATTTTTCAATATGATAAAATGACTCAGAAGTGTACTCTACCAAAAAAGTTAAGTAGAACATTAAAGGTTTAAAGTAAGAACTAAATAGAAAATAGAATACTTGCAGATTAGCCGTGCTTGTTGTAGACATGTACAAAGTAATTGTATCGTTATTACTCAAGTGGTTTCCACCAGCTGACTTGTTTATGCTTATTTAATCAGTTTTCTTCATCAGTACTTTAACGTTAAATTATTACTACGCTAGGAGTGCTTTAACTTAACTCAGTACACAGCGGGAACTCGGCTAACCTGCTTCTCAACCACGAGGCGAGCCTGTAAACTGAGCTCTAACACTGAGCAGGCCATTCAGCTGATTTAGCAACTCCTGATCGAGCTTTAAACTAGCACGTCACATACACATTAACATCCAGCACACACCACACGCTGACATAACACACCACACCACACCCACTAACATAGCACAGTGTACACGCTACAGTCAGACATCACAAAGCACAATCACATGCTAGCATCAGCACAATTCATTTAACATACACTAGCATGCTAACATCACACACAGTACAACATGTTTCCTTGGACATATTCTACAATCTGTCTCAGTGCTCTATCTATCACCCAATTCTGTCGCACTGCTCTGTTTATTCCACACACCTTTATCTGTCTCACTGTTCTATCTATCCCACAGTCCTCTACCTGTCTCAATGTCCTGTTTACCCCACACTCCTTTACCTGTCTAACTGTTGTGTCTATCCAGCAGTCTGTCTCACTGTTCCACAGCCTATCCACTGTTTCATTTGCCCCATATTCTTTTACCTGTCTCATTGTCCCATCTATCTCACACGCCTTTGCCTGTCTCACTGTTCCATCTATCCCACACTCTTTTGTCTGTCTCACTGTTCTATATATCCCACAATCCTTTACCTGTCTCATTGTCCAATCTATCCCACAATTCTTTATCTGTCTCACTGTTTCTTTTATCATACACTCCCTTACTTGTCTCATTGTCCCATCTATCACAAACTCCTTTATCTGTCTCATTGTTCTGTCTATCCCACACTCCTTTACCTGTCTAACTGTTCTGTCTATCCCACAGTCTGTCTCACTGTTCCACAGCCTATCCACTGTTTCATTTGTCCCATACTCCTTTACCCGTCTCATTGTCCCATCTATCTCACACTCCTTTGCCTGTCTCACTGTTCTATATATCCCATAATCCTTTACCTGTCTCATTGTCCAATCTATCCAACAATCCTTTATCTGTCTCACTGTACCATCTAGCCCACTCTCCTTTACCTGTCTCACTGTTTCATTTATCATACACTCCTTTACCTGTCTCATTGTCCCATCTATCACAAACTCCTTTACCTGTCTCACTGTTCTGTCTATCACACACTCATTTACCTGTCTAACTGTTTCATTTGTCACACACTCCTTTATGTCTCACTGTTCTGTCTATCCCACACTCCGTTGCCTGTCTCACTGTTCTGTCTATCACACACTCCTTTACCTGTCTCACTGTTCTGTCTCTCACACACTCCTTTACCTGTCTAACGGTTTCATTTGTCACACACTCCTTTATCCGTCTCACTGTTCTGTCTATCCCACACTCCTTTGCCTGTCTCACTGTCTCATCTATCCCACACTCCTTTGCCTGTCTCACTGTCCCATCTATCCCACACTCCTTTACCTGTCTTACTGTTTCATTTGTCACACACTCCTTTATCTGTCTCACTGTTCTGTCTATCCCACACTCCTTTACCTGTCTCATTGTCCAATCTATCCCATAACCCTTTATCTGTCTCATTGTCCCATTAATCCTACACTTCTTTACCTGTCTCACTGTAAAATCTGTGCCACACTCCTTTTATCTGTCTCATTGTCTCACTGTCTCACTGTTTTATATATCCCACAATTTACCCACCTTTACCTGTGTTATTGTCCAATCTGTCCCACATTCCTTTACCCCAAGTTATTGTCCAATCTGTCCCACATTCCTTTACCTGTCTCACTGTCCCATCTGTCCCACTGTCGTTTACCTGTCTCACTGTTTCATTTGTCACACACTCCCTTATCTGTCTCACTGTTCTGTTTATCCCACACTCCGTTGCCTGTCTCACTGTTCCATCTATCCCAGAATCCTTCACCTGTCTTATTGTTCAGTCTATCCCACATTCCTTTACCCCACCTGTCCCATACTCTTTTACCTATCTCCCAGTTCAATCTTTCCCACATACAGTGAGACCTGTCTCACTGTCACTTTTATCCCACACTCATTCACCCCCTCACTGTTCCATCACCCACTCTTTTAACTGTCTCACCGTTCCATATATATCACCGCCCCTTGCCTGACATTCGTCTCTTTACTCCATCACTGCACACCTTCATCGCTACCATTTATCTTGCAGCCAATGTATTCCTCCTCCTCCTCCTCCTCCTCTATCCTCTGTCCTTTGCTTCTTCTCGTCTCATTATATCGTCCCTTTTATTTATCCCTCGTTCCACGCATCACTCACCTGTTCGATTTTGGACAGCCATTCTTTGTTGCGAGCCAGTTCGGCCATGAAGGCCTGGTGTTTCATCCATTTTCTGTGCAGCTTGTGAGCCTCATCTCGCCCACCCTCACGAGGCATGAGCATCCTAACACACACACACACAGAGCAGTCAGCAGAGCCAGGTATGACAGTCAAAGTCCGTCATATATGACTAGCCACATTACAACAAGCTATCAAGGCATTTTTTTTTATCTCTCACTTTTTCTTACACTCTTTCTCTCTCTCGCTCACACCTATAGCGCAGCAATCAAGCACTAGGCCTGACAGAACCTGAAGCCTCCTTCTTCGCCTAATTCCAATACACCATGAAGAAACCCACTCACCCCTACACATACAAACACACACACACACACACACACACACGCACACACACACACTCAGCAGCACCTTGGCAGTATCAGCAGCAGCAATAGCAGCAATGATGATGGGGAGCTCAGAGCCTGGCACTCCTCTGGGTCTTCATGCCATCCAGGTTTGACTCCACAGAAGAGTGCTGCAGTATCCACACGTCAGGATGTCTCTCCAAACACACACTCACACACACACACACACTCACGCCTGAGCGTTCCAAAAGGAAAGGGAACAGCACTGCTGTATCCGACTGCGTCCGAACGAAGATCTATTCACATGGTGAAGAGTCTCCAGTGGAAGAGATGGATTTTAAAAATGCCAACGTATGTGTGTGTGTGTGTGTGTATGTGTGTGTGTGTGTGTGTGTGCTGCTGTGTGTATGTGTGTATAAGGATGCTCCAGGTCCTGCACCGCATCCGCTCACTACGCCGTCCCAATGTCGAGCTGAGGCAGAAGGGGCAGGATGGGAGGAGCCAACGGTGTGTGCATATGTGTGTGTGTGTGTGTGTCTGAGTGTGTGTGGGATGGGGTGGGATGATGTAGGAGGGGGTTGAGAGAGAGAGAGAGAGAGAGAGAAAGCAGGTTTAGCTGAGAGAATCTAAAAATACAAGACTTCAATGGAACACACACACACACACACACACACACACACACAATGTATATATGAGTGTTGTGTTGTAAAAAAAAAAAAAAAAAAAAAAATCAGTATTTTATTCCAGTGATGGTAATTACACCCACACACGTAAACACACACGTACACACACACACACACCGAGTGGCAGGTTGGTCCGGTGTGACGCTAGTGCACCATGCTGCAGTGGCTTCTGTTCCACACGACGCTAACAGCACTGTGTACTGCAGTGAGAGCGAGAGAGAGAGAGAGATGGAGGAGGGGAGGGAAGGAGTGGCAACGGTGGAGCGATGGGGTGGAGGGGAACCAAGGATGGGGAAATTGCAAGAGACAGAGAGACAGAGAGGGCAACAGCAAGTAGAAGAAAGACAAGAGGGAGGGTCAACAGCGGGTAATGTATCCTGGTAGGAGAGAGAGAGAGAGATACAGGAAGAGAGGGAAAAGAAAGAAAGACACAGATTAAGGGAGACTGACAGGGAGATAAAGACATAAACAAGAGAGAGAGAGAGAGAGACCTAGAAAAAGAAAGACAGAAAGATGGGAAAGAGAGACACACAAGGAGGAAAAGAGAGACAGGGAAAGATAAACAGGATGAGAGAATTAAAAAGATTGACAAGTAGAGAAAGATGGAAAAAATGGAAAGAAAAGAGACACAGAGAAAGAGAGAGAGAGAGAGAGATTATCAGGGAGAGGCAAAAGAGAAAGATACAAAGAGAGAGAATCACAGGAAAGGAGAGAGCGACACACACACAGGGAAAAAGGAAGAGAAAGAAAGACACAAGGAGATTGACAGGGAGATAAAGACAAGAATAAAGGAAGACAGAGAGAGAGAGACACATGGACAAGGACAATGAACCAGAAAGAGAGATGCAGAGTACGAGAGACAGACACACAGGATAAGAGAATGAGAGAGACAAACTGAAGGAAATTGACAGGTAAAGGAAGACAGAAAAAAGGGGAAAGAAAAGGGACAAAGAGGGAGAGAGAGAGAGAGAGAGAGAGGGAGACAGAAAAAGAGGGAGACACAGGGGAAGTGGAAGAGAAAGAAAGACACAAATTGAAGGAGATTGACAGGGAGATAAAAACACACATAAAGTAAGACACACACACAGAGAGAGATACACACGTAGGGAAAAAAACAACAAACAATGGGACAGAGAGAGACGCAGGTTAAGACAAAAAAAACCAAAGAGATATAGTACACTCGGCCAAAACATGGTATCGGTGCTAAAAATTGTCTCACCAACTGAAAAAGTGAATTTTTACATAGAATCACATAACACCATTTTTATAATATTTAACGCTTCTTTATTTATATTTTTATCAGATAAAAAAAAAAACACAATACAATACAATTTAAAGGCGTTTTATGTTTTAATTCAAATCTTTCAGTGATCTTAACTGTCATTCAGATGAAATTTAGATTCCACGTGAAAAGACATAAACCTGAAAAAGTCTATTATTCTAATAATGTAATATTGTTAAGATATTGCAACATTCGACATGGTGACGGACACTACATTCTTTTTGCTTTTTAAGCTTTTACCAAAAAACAATTTAAGCAAAAAATTTTAGAGGTCATATTCTTTTAGAAGGTTGCACCAATTTTTCTATCAATACTCATAAATAAATATAAATAATTTGCATTTTAAATGATTATTGTTTGACTGTATAACACTGAAAAGTGGCTATTTTGGGGCTCATATAAAATTATCTCTCCAAAGCAGCTGAACAGGGAGAAGGGAGGAAAAAAGAAAGGCAAATTAAAGGAGATTTACAGGGAGATAGAGAGCCACATATAGGAGAAGAAAGAAAAACAATGGGACTGAGAGAGAGGTGCAGGGAAAGAGAGAGAGACACCCAAGGTAAGAAAGAGACAGGGAGAAAGATACACAGGATGAGAGAACAACAGAGACAAAAAAAGAAAGAGAGAGATACAGGGGGACGATAAGATAAGATAAGATAATTTTTTTATTAAGCAGCAAAAAAAAAAAAAAAAAAAAGTGCAAATCGAAAGTAGGGACAGTCCAGTGTATAAATACAAAATAAATAAAAAAAACAATACAATACAGTTGCATTAGGTAATAGTGCACAGTTTAAAATGGTGTTATTGCACAGTTGCTATATGGAGGTTATACTGTATAGTGAGACGCATTAAATCATTTAAACCATCAACTGGAAAGAAATCGAATCGTTTGGGAGCAAAAAGTCTTTTTTGGGGCGGGGGTGGGGGGGGCGTAGAT
>JAOVVA010000031.1:15192123-15204885 GCA_028565275.1 Leiocassis micropogon
TCCAGTGAAGAGCTAAAGTCTAAAAAAGCCACTCTAGTGTGTTTGGCCAGCGAGGTGGCCGGTGGTTTTGCTGATGTGCGTTGGCTCGTGAACGGGAACTCGGTCACCAGTGGAGTCGTCACCGGCTCTGCACTGCAGCAAACCAATAAGAAATTCACACTGAGCAGTTATTTGACACTTGACATCTGCGATTGGGAGAACAACAAAGTCATAACATGTGAAGTGTCTGCTGGAGGAAAAGCTGCATCGGTGAATATTAACAAGTCTGCATGCAGCGTCCCAACCTGATTACTGCTTTATACATGTGTGAATTTTTTTAGCAGAGGTTTATATATGTTTTAGACGAGTCTGTAGAGAAAGAAAGAATATCAGCTCTTGCATGTAATCAAAAATAATTTCAATAAAACTTTTTTTGCAATTCTGAAAAAAGAGAACTGTTTCTGTAAGGTGTAATGTAAGTTTTGAAATGTAAAAGTGTTTAATGCTCCAATTGTGTGAACTCTCATACAATCACATTCTGAAACATCACACTTCATGGATGAAGGAACACTCAGGAAACACCTGCTGACCTGCAGTGGGTAATTTTAGCTCCATGTAAATGAGGAGCTTCGTCTTGAAAATAGAAATGTGTTCAAACACATGACATGACTCACTTAAATGTGGAATTAATCTGAAAAGAAAAATTATTCAAAGACATGTAGTTACATATTTTATTGATAGATAGATGGGTAGATAGATAGTTATATCAGCTTTTAATACATGATTAATTTGTGATTGACTTTCCTTTATCAGCTTTAAGAGCAACACCTCAACTAACAACAGAATGAGAGAGTTGTTCTCCTGAACAGTTCCTCAAACACCACACACACCATGTCTCTCAACCAGGTCATGACTTCACTGATATTTTACACTTTTAAAAAAAAAATTACTATAACTGTTAACGGTAGAAATGGATTTCTTATGAAGATTCCTAGCTGTGTGTTTAATCTCAGACACGAGATTTCTAGGCTTTGACGGCCTTGAAAATCAGACATTTTAAATCATTTACACTTCAAGATGTGCTTAGACACGGGTCTATTCCAATCTAAAAAAAAAAGGTAGTGATATAATGAGAAAGGTAAATACGTTTTACTATACAAATATGGCCGTCTATTTACTTCTACACATTTATGTCCAGAGCTGCCAACTTTTTAGAAAAACTTGGAGTCATATTGTATTGAATAAAGGCATTGGTTCTGTGTGTACACGCACACTACGCCCACATTGTGCACGCCCCGACATTTTGTCTAACACTAACCATTCACCTTACTCTCCATGGTTCAGGTTCTGTATATTTTTAGCGTAGCATTGTTAAAGTGAAACATCAGTTGCATGTGACTGTATTATTAAATTTTTATTGGGTATTACATAAAGATATTACATTTTGGAATAAAAAAATCAAACCAGGTTTTTAGTACGATGTGGTATTAAAATGTTTCAGGTTAGCGCTGTTTACAAGCTCTGCTTTTTTGCCGTACGTCCTCCCTCAGACACCTTAAAACCTGGCAGTAGAATTGGCTATTGACAGTCTGGCCCCTGGGGAAGAATTCTCGATGCACAATGCCGTGAATGTCGAAAAAGATGATGAGCATGCACTTGTCGACCGTTTTCAATTGTGGAGATGATGGGCTTAACCACTGTAAGGACTGTTGTTTCATCTCAGGGTCGTACCCTTACACCCAGTTTCGTCCCCGGTTGTCTCTTTGTTCTAACTTGCTGATGAAATGGCAGACGTGGTATTCAGAGTCAGAATAGCGCCAGTTGCACAGATCCGATGTACACAGGACGATGTCTTTTGCACACTGACTTTTGACGGTCGGCGCTCCCTGTGACTGTGTGTGCCGCCTTGTGCTGCCATCTGTTGGCGTGTTACAAAACTAGTCTCTAAACTTTGTGATCTCATATTAAATTGTTAAATCTTCCATTATACTATCTTCCTGTCTCCTCTTGGATCTGACATCTCTCTCTCACTCGCCCTCCCTTGAGCTAACACTTCCTGGTTCGTCTCTGGACGAACATCTGTACAACCTCAAACTCTTTGTTCTTCAGGATTTCGCCAGGACGTGTTAAAATGGTTTATGATCTGTGTAGTAACTGATGTAAATGACACCAGGTGCTTGGTTAAAGATATAAAAACTCTGTCTTTTGTGGTTAATAAATATAGACCTTTCTGACAGACGTGTGTGACTGTGTCTCTCCTGGTGCGGTTAAACTTATCAAAGCACAGCGAATGGACCAAGGGACTCGTTTATTTAACTACGAGACTTTAAAACTTTACAGACACAAACAGTAGTCCATGATAATAGAAACTGTTTTTGGAGCGTATGTGTAACTATTAAACTATGGCTGTCTCACTCACTCACTCACTCACTCATCGTCTATACCCTGTATACAGGGTCGCGTGGGGCCTGGAGGGCACGAGGCAGGGTACACCCTGGACAGGGTGCCAATGCATCGCAGGGCATACACATACACTCACACACACTACGGGCAGTTTGGGAACACCAGTTCCCGGGGAAAACCCACCAAGCAAATGGGAGAACGGCCTAACTCCATGCACACAGAGGCAGGAATCGAACCCAGACCCAGGAGGTGACGGTGCTGACCACTGTAAGCCACTAAATAGTTTAGTGATTCTAAAGTATTTCATGATACTACACAATGTATTGTATATTACATTTTGGGGCAAAAAATCAAACAAGCTTGTTAGTATCAGGTGACTAATTAGTTGGGTTAAATAACTAACTAGCTCTGATTGCTGCCTTGTTTTGAGTTCAAACAATATGGCGGATTTTCTTTTAGTCACTGAAATTACCTTAAATTTTACTTCATCATAAAATGCCTGACAGATTTCCAAAGGTGTATGAACTAGTCTGAAACAAAATGAGGTAAATTTAAACAAAAATTAATTTCATTTCATTAATTAATTTGTTTTTTAAAAATTTAAATAATATTGTTTGGTTTATCAGACAATAACGTTTTTAAATAATAAAACTATGAGGTGCGGTGAATCCTGCTAATCTTTAATGTACATTTTCTGGTTGTTTTATATTGCGTATTGAATATTTAATATTATGAAACATTTTTAAAATGTTTTATTCGAACACAATTTCACACTCGGGACGCAAGATGGCGCTGTTTCCTGCGTCTCCGTTTCCTCCCGCGTGTGACCTGTAACCCGGTACTAAACCCGCGCGAGCCGCATCCACTTCCTCTTTGCTCCTGCGCTCCGAGAGCAGCCATGGTACGTAAAACCTGCAGAGAGAAATTTCACCCAGAATCCGCTTTAATCTGTTTGTTATCGTAAATTTAACGTTAATTAATCACCAGTGTGAGAGTTTACAACATTTAGTCGCCATGTTATGGGAATTATTTGTTTAGAGTTTTGTCTAATTTTAAAGATTAAACTCGTTTATGGCGCTGAAGTGACTGAGACACAAAATCAAGATGGCTTCCTGAGAAAGAGAGAGAAAGGGGGGGAAATGTGGAATAAAGTGCTGGTTTTAAAAGCGATACGATTGAAATTTGTGGTGAAATTGTATATTATGTTGGTGTAAAATTCAGACATCCTCATAATAGTTAGCATCTAGGCTAAATGTGTTCACATCCCAGCATGGTGGTGTAAAATGTTCTCTTCTCACATCTTTATTAACATTTATAGATCACTACATAAGGTTTTAGGTTCTTGAAGTGTGAAGTCTAACTATATATATTTTTTTTTCCTCCCAGGTCAACGTACCGAAAACCCGCAGGACTTACTGCAAGAAGTGCAAGAAGCACCAGCCTCATAAAGTCACCCAGTACAAGAAGGGCAAGGACTCGCTCTACGCCCAGGGTAAACACACCTCTGTCTTTATTTAATTCCCTTTAAATCTGATGAATCCCAAAACCCCTGCATGTGCAAGTGTCATGTACAGACAGATCAGTCCGGGCCTGTATTTTCTCTACTAAGGAAATCACTCGTAATTGGACAAATTCTCACAGTGGTCCTACTTTTAGGAGTAAAAGCAATTTAATAAACATTCTTAAAATAAGAAACAACTCCTACGTTATAGAATAAAAGATGTAGAAGCATTTTGGAAATGTCCTGTCTGGCTAGGAGTAGAAAATGGTGTTTGTATGAAAGAGGGCCATTTTATTAACACTGAGTGAGAGAGAGCTCATAAAGACCTGTTTGGACAAAAATCTGTTACAACTTTTTTTTTTTTTAATGTTCCATCGCATGCGGTATAAAGCTGGTCCATTAATGAACTTTTCGTGTACCTTTTCCGCAGGTGACTGCAAATTTAGGGTGGGGGGTGGTTGTTTTTTTTTTTTTTAAAGCAACAGTGAAGATGCAGATTTGAAACAGTGATGATTTGGGTTTGTCACAGCCACAGATGTCAGAAATAATAAATCAAACTTCGCTCTTAGATCCATATATTTCTTTGATTTTAGTCCTAGTTTTAAAGATAAGTTAGAGCATATCAACCTTCTTAAAATAGAAAATCACTCCTATCTTCGCGTAAATGTAAGAGAGCTCTGGAGGCGTCCTCACTTTTTAGGACTATTGAGGAACAGAGAGACGTTCAGGTGGAGAGACGTTTTAGTAACCTTAAGTGACATGGAGCTCATAAAAGATACAGTTTAGACAAAAATGTAATACTTTTTCTTTTCGGTAAGAACATTTTGTACGCCACCCCCAATATAGCCCCCCTCCCCCTACAGCTCTATTATGGGGGATTTAAACAGTTGTGATTGGAGCAGTCTGATTAAGATAAAGCTTTCACAAAACTGTCACTAATTTCACTTTTCCAGCGCTTCCGTTTAAATCTACAAAAACCTGTCAAAAGTACAACACCCACTATATTGTTCAGACTACTTTATGGCTCCTAGTGTTGTAAGCAGTCCTATCTCTCGCTGAAAGAGTAAGAAGCTTCATAAAGAATTTCTCATTTTTTCCCAAATTAATTTTGACCGCACTTCCTAGGAGTGATTCTCTGACGCTCTGAATGTTGATTTAAAGAATACGAAATAAGTGTGGAGTTGTTTGTTTGGGGTTTAGAGGAAATGTTTAAACTTCCTTTAAATCTTGTAGGTAAGAGGCGTTACGACAGAAAGCAGAGCGGCTACGGAGGCCAGACGAAGCCCATCTTCAGGAAAAAGGTACGAGTCAGAGTCGAATGAGCTTTTTATTCTGTTGTGGTTGAAGAAAATTTTTGAAATGTTGAAATACTGTGAAAGATCCAGACCTGTTTAAACCTGAACGTATTCATACTCGCATCTCTTCCTCGTTTTTCCTCTGCAGGCTAAAACAACAAAGAAGATTGTGCTGAGGTTAGAGTGTGTCGAGCCCAACTGCCGCTCTAAGAGAATGCTGGCCATTAAGAGGTGCAAACACTTTGAGCTGGGAGGAGACAAGAAGAGAAAGGTGAGGGGTCAGAGTAAGACTCTGGGAAAGTGCTTGCTGCGATCGATCACTAGAGCTGGTTCAAAATCTAAATCAGGGTCAGCACTGGGTTACAGGGAGCGTCCTGATTACTTACAGACCTGGCAACCTTCGTATGTCGTCTTGGTAAAAGTCGAGTGATTGAGAGATGATGTGTTAAGCGTTTTGATAAACTGACTGCCTGGACGCTCTGCCCCCTTACACCTGTAGTCACATGATCATAGGAAGTCTTTCTGGATTTTTCATGCTTGGGAGATGTGACCATTTTTATTCTGTTTTAACATGACACAAAAATGTGTTTGACCAAAGCATGGGGGGGATGTCACTCCTACGATAAAGATTAAACAGTGAAGTCTTCAGCCATGATTGAGTTTGTGAGGGGAATAAAAGAAGGATTGTAGCATCAGAATCTCATGCTTTTTTCCTCCTCATGCCGCTCCTGCAGTAATCTTCCACACGTCTGAGTTCTGGTGTTTACAAACGCCTTCTCACCTGCGTCTCATGGATTGTTGAGCAAGAAGTTCCATGTGTATTGTGGGTAATCGTGTTCTGAAGGGATGGTGTGTGTTTGCTCGCGCCATGTGATTTACAAGAGTTTTCTCTGTGGTCATTTATTGGTTTTCTCAACCTGGTCCTTTGGGATTCCTTCTCAAACCACACACACACTTAGTTGATCTGCTCCTCAGAGCTGTGACTGAACAAAACCCAGACACTCCAAGGTCTCTGAGGAACCGTCTGTTAGGTCTTTAAGGGTTTCGTTTTTCTTAATCTCAGTTAGTGTGTGCATGTTGTTTCACATTAGCTGAACCTAACCAGCATGTCTGCTTTTTTTTTTCTTTTTTCCTTAACGTGATCATGAAACTAAAACGCCAGTATTTTGTCTTTGTTTTGGAGGAACAGAGGTACCTCACCGGTATCTAATTTAAGAACCTGTAAGCTCCTGTGGTTTTACATGAAATATATAAACGAACGCTCTGTTGAAATTTAAACTGTACAAGTTCTATATTGTTACACATTTAATGAACTGTACTTTGTTTAATCATTATACATGTTTTATGATGAATCTAATATTTCCTCCTTTTCCTTCTGTGTGTTACAGGGCCAGGTCATCCAGTTCTAAGCTGGGCCATGGACTTTCTTTTGTGGTTCTTCGTCTGCTAATAAAAGTTGTATACAAAAAAAAAACTGCTGCTTTTATTTTAATTACAGTTCATGTGAATTTGAATGGTGGCATAAGTGGGTTAGGGTCCAAGGTTTTAATCCTAGCTGCAGGTTTGTGTGCGCATGTTCTCCAAGTGCTTGGTGCGTTTCCTCTCATTCCAAAGACATGCAAATTAGACTAAAAAGCGCTGTTTCCAAAATCCACCAGTATGCATCTGTGTCCTATAATGTATTGGCACCCCTTTTAGGATTTGCCCGCCTTGTACAGGGTAAGCGGTGTAGAGAATGAGAGTGAAACTATAATAAGCTTTACTTTAAAGATGGGGGAATAATCAATTCAGTTACATATCGAAATTATCAGTTCATGAATCATACAGTAAATTTATATATTAATGTGTGGTAGGAGTAAAGTATATATTTGTAAAGTTTAAAATTGTTTCAGATTTCTTTACAATCTAATAAAGGGTGATGTTTATAAAATCGGGATACTTCTAAAACAATATGAATCGAATAGGCACTGAGGATATGTTGGGAGAATCCCTGGTGATTTTCCATTCATTCTACGCTGTACAAGATTGAGATGTGGAGAGAGAAAACTACTTTAATTTGCTTTATTGAAATTTTGCTAATGTGTACTTCCTGGTGTAACTGCTGGTTTTAAAATCTGCCTGTAGGTATTTTTTTAGGACACTGTAAATGCCTAAAAGACTTTTTTTTTTTCACCTTTTGGAGTTTCATATTAAAACTAATACAGGTAGTTCCCAACTTATGAACAAGTTTTGTTCCAGGAGCAAGTCTAATATGTTGTTAAATCTAACAAAGTCTTGTTCACTTTTGACATGAATATAATACAATATAAAGACCAAATCCACTTGACTAAATCTGCCCCCTTTTTCCCACACTGTCATGTGGACGAAAACCATAAATGCGCCTAAGGCAATGAAGCTCACATGTCAAATGTAAGTGTTGTCTTTGTCCCTTTAAATCGCAAGGGGAATCCCAGACTCCATTTTGTCTGCACAAGAACTGTTTTCCACTGTATTGGACTGTGAACTCTGTTTTGTTGGGGATTTTCTGAAATTAGGATTATTCACCATCAGGACAGACATTTTCTATCAGAACTGATTCATTTCTCACGCACACATACAACATACATAGGCTTTAGACATTTTATACGTTCACTGCTAACTGAAAATGTTAATATTGGTGTCTGATACACTGCAGTGTCTAACACGTGAGTTACTTCCATGATTGAACCGGAAGTAGAAGCGCGGTCCATTTGTATCTGCAGAAATTTGTAACTTGGATGTTCGTAAGTCGGGGACTACCTGTACCTTCTTCAAACATCCGAGTTTAAAAAAGTTCTATTGAGATCTTAATTATACGTGTCACTTTTTTTTTTTTTTACATATTCAAATAATTATAAAACAGCATTATCTGGTTTATCAGATGCTCTGTATGCTGAAGACGTGGCATTAAGAGGTCCATACACACAGCATAGAAGTCGTCGTAAGTCGGTAATAATCTCAATAGGAGTGTGTGTGTGTTCTAGCATACAGCTTGCTCAATGGCTGGAAGCGTTTCAGATCTCTCTGTTGTTACAGCCTTGGATTATTTATGCCTTGCGTCTCGTCCAGAGCTTGTAAGCGTAGACAGCGCGGAGCTCAGGGTCCGTCTGTTCACGGTTCACTTCTTCGCCTCTCTGGGATTTCTCTTTCAGCCACAGGGAAGGAGGCTCCTCTGACACGCAGCTGAGTCACCGACGTGACCCATCGCTCAGAGATACCGTATTAGTGATTCACAGCAAACGTTCAGACTGTTCCAGAAGACCTGATTGACAGATTGGTGTCAGTGTGTGTGCGTTTGTGGACATGTGGGAGACTCTTGCTTCGTCTAAACTCTTGCTTCTGAACCTCCACAGAAAGTACTGTCACATCACTACCTGTCGCAAAGGCTGCTGAGGAACGTGCCCTTTTGGATCTAACAGAAGCATCTTAACAGACACCATAAATAGCTAACGCGCTAGTAACATGTGTGAGGGGGGTTGAGCTACATTAAACACGAAACCAGTATTAAATATTTTATTGCACCTGTTTACATGTTTAAAGAGTTTCAACTGCTTGTTTTTCCGTTGCGCTGGATTGCAATGCCTTCTGGGTAAGTGTACATAGTTTTTAAGACACTAGGGAGGAGACTCGGGTTTATACAAAATAAAAAAAAACGGAAAATCGTTTACGATCGATCATTGTACAAATATGTACAGAAACATCATGAAGCATGGAAAGGAAGTGCACGTAGCTATTACAGGATGCTTTCCTTGCTAACTAAACAATGCTGATGAGTGCGTAAATTTATAGCCGTACAAATAATTAGCTTACTCCATTGCTTAGTAAAAGACAATGTACAAGCGGCATGAACGACTTGTGACCTGCTGGTGTGAACGTAAGGTTAGGGTACAGGCAGGAACGTAAGGTCGTGAGATAAGCTACAGGAAGCTACACGGGAGCCGAACACGATGCTTGCTAATTTCCATGAGATCTCTCTCTCACTTCGCTGACTGATTCAGTCTGTTCAGTGAACCGTCCATGACGGTGGTGTGAAAGCGCTGGAGCGGTGTCCTTCAGTCCACAGCGTTCACAGGGCGGAGTGGAAGTCCTCGTTACGCAGAACTTTGTAGGTGAGCCAGTAGAAGACGTTGAAGATGAGGAAGGTGAGGGGGAAGAGAGCGCGCGAGACGGTGTCGATCCGTTTGGCGCGGTCGATGAACCGGCGGCGGATCTGGAACATCGAGTGGCCTGGAGGAAGAGCGGCGAACATGGCCGCCGCCTCAGAGAGGGGACCGTCTCCGGACAGGTGGACGTCCAAGCCGAGGTTGGACATGAAGTAATCCTGGTGGTGTTGCGCTAACTCCTGTGAAGAACGGCGGACAGATGGAAGTACGATGACGCAGGGTGAAATGATTTCTTATAGTTGTTTATGTCTGTGCCTACGTAGCTGACATTTTATTACGGCATGTCTACATCATCCATTAGCTATACAACAGCGGTACCTTATAAAGAGTATGCAGTGTGTGTGTGTGTGTGTGTGTGTGTGTGTGTGTACCTGTACACAAGCACTGCATTGTTTTGTGTTCCTGTAGGACGTCGTCCCGACTGTAATATCATTGCTCTTGGTTTTCTCAGCTCCACCAAACTGACCTGAAGCCTGAACAAAACACACACACACAGACACACACACAGTTTACTCAGAAATGGGCATAACACATTATTTATTCACAGAGCAAATCATTCCCTCGCTCTTGTGTTCTCCACACAGTGCTGAGCCTCTGAAACTAGGTCACTGCAAATCCCAGCAAAACACACACACAAACACACACAGCTGAGAACCCCCTGATACACTGATATACATTGCTTTTCCATTGTGTTTGTCCAATACTACACCATACTCACTATTTAGGCCACGTAAACACCAAAAATCTCACACAATTTGCACTACATACTAAACGTTCTGTATCAGTTTCAATTTAGGTGCATTATGGGTATTCTGAAGCTCATTTGGAAATTTTTTACTTCTGTTAAATTTCATGAATTGACTTTCATTATGCTGTACTTTCAGTTGTTGCTACAAAATGGACAAACGGTTTGCTATAAACGTATTCATCACCTATAGTGAGCTAGTTGTAGTTTGGGACACATTCACTGTGGATTGATTGACAATGCCGCCACATTTTTATTGGTGAATAATGTAGTGACATGGCCCTAATGTGCGTGTGTATGGGTGGGTGGGTGGGTGTCAGGGCAGGGCGTGGCGATGTCACTCACGGCCCTTTGCCGTTGCTCTTCCTGCAGTCGCCTCCTGAGTCTGAAGAACTCTTTGTGCTGCCGAGAGACAAAGTTCACCGCGGCGTACTCCAACAATGCGGCAAAGACAAACAGCAAACACACAGCCATCCAGATATCTATCGCCTTCACGTAGGATACCTACAACACACACACACACACACACACACGTGATGGACTTTACGAAACTGATTGATGAACATGCTGAGAAAAGCTAGATGAATTTTGTGTGTAGTAAGGAATGATGGCATAAGTATTACAGTCAGATGGATAGATGGATAAAACATAATTTGGGAATCTCTGCAGCCAGACCTTACCACATTGTGGATGGATGGATGGATGGATCAATGGATGGATGGACAGAACATAGATAGGGAGTTTCTGCAGTCAGACCTTAGAGTACTTTAAATGGATGGATGGAAGGATGGATCAAGCAATAATTGGACAGATGAAACATAGGTAGTGAGTCTCTGGAGCCAAAACTTACAGTATTGTGGATCAATGAATGGATGATACATACAGTAGGTAGGGAGTCCCTGCAGTCAGACCTTATAGTATTTTAGATGGATGGATGGATAAAACATAATAAGGGAGTCTCTGGAGACAAAACTTATAGTACTATGGATGGATGAATGGAATACAGTAAGGTAGTCTTTGCAGCCAGACCATACAGTACTGTGGATGGATGGATGGATGGATGGATGGATGGATATTGATGGATGTATTGATGAATGGATTGATGAAACATATGTAGGGAGTCTCCGCAGTCAGACCTTATAGTACTGTAAATGGATCGATCGATCAATAACTGAATGGATGAAATATAGGTAGGGAGACTCTGGAGCCAGAACTTACCGTATTGTGGATCGATGAATGGATTGATGTATCAATGAATGGATGGATGAAACATACTGTAGTAAGGTAGTCTTTGCAGCCAGACTTTACAGTACAGTGGAAGGATGGATGTATGATAAATGGATGAGTGATCTGAGATGTTATTACTGCTTTGATACTGAAGTTAAATAAGTATAAAGACGCATGAATGGCAGCTTGAGGCCAGAGTTCAGTACTACAGACGACTTGAGTGTATAGACAGGTGATTGGTTAGCTGGGTGGATGAGATGGATATGGGCACTGGAGTTCTGATGGACAGTTGGATGGGAGGCTGGGTGAAGAGACAGTGACTTTAAACCTTGGGCAGCGAAGCCCTGGAGCCGGAGCTCTGCGTTGTCATGGTGAGGACGGTGGTGATACCGAGGCCGACGCGAGCAGGAGCGGCGTCCATGTTGATCCAGAATGAAACCCAGGACAGGATGACCGTCAGCAGGCTGGGAATGTACATCTGGATGAGATAATAGCCCATCTGCCTCTGAAGGTGGAACTTCACCTCGATGCAGGTGAACTTACCTGCCCGAACACACGCAATACGTCACTACCAAAATAACGCCCAGTAAGGTTCAGTAAATGATGCTTCTCCTTAAAAATCCCCTTATTACTCACAGCTTCCACAAATCTGCATAGAAAAAGGTCAGAACCTGTTTTGAAAGTCTTGTGGCATTTCTGCACGCCGAATACATTCTAATGGAATTAGACGTTTGACCTCAGGAGTGTTTGGGGTTTATTCGTGCGTGAGCTCATGTTTGTGTGATACCGGTATTGTAGTGCTTGGTGCAGTATCCCAGGTCCTTCTCCTCTTTCAGCACAAACTGCGGCATCGTTAAATCATCGGCCACCTGCACGGGACCTTTATCCAGCCACTGGAAAATCAGATCGTTCATGGTGTAACCAACTGAAGAGAGAGAGTAAGAGAGATTCGCTGATGAACATTTTTATTTTGTCTCAAAGAAGAAAATAATTTGCATTTAAACACACCGTCTCGATTTCCTGTTGGTTTAATCGACATCGCTAATTTATGACCCGTATCAAAAGTTTCTTTGCTCAGACGAGGTTTGTTTGACGATTCGGAACGTTAGGTCACGCTACAGAATCAGAGCTGACCCAGAAGACAGCGCGATATGACGCGGTAATTTTTTTTTTTTTTTTTACATACTGGACAAATTCTGGTTTAATGCGTTTAGATTGATAAACATCTCAAGGGTATTAGTATTCTGGGACAGCGCCCCCTTCTGGTAACTAATGATTAAATCAAAAAAATATACAGTGGTGTGAAAAACTATTTGCCCCCTTCCTGATTTCTTATTCTTTTGCATGTTTGTCTCACAAAATGTTTCTGATCATCAAACACATTTAACTATTAGTCAAAGATAACACAAGTAAACACAAAATGCAGTTTTT
>JAOVVA010000031.1:15213651-15226206 GCA_028565275.1 Leiocassis micropogon
CAAGGAAGTATAAAAGCAAGAAATTAGCTGAAGGTTGCAACCATAACAGCTTGTACAAATTTAATTCTTCCAACATCAAAATTTTGTCACAGCAATCACAGAGCAATCACAGATAACCTGAAATTGTGTGTGGAGCTTATGTGGATCATCAGCATCACAATTTTCATAAGTGTCTCTGAGATGTGCTGGAGTAGATACAGTACATAAAGGTTATACATAAAATAATGAGTTAGAATAGAAAAGTACCTGTAACTCTAATAGCCACATAAGCAGAGCACTTAAAGTTCATCACATTCTTCTGTTTTGAACAGGGAATTTTTCTGGGGCCTTAAAGTAAGCGGACATGAGGATTCGATGTTAACTTTGTTGTGAGCTCATGTGAAAGGATCATCCTGTATATCTCATTATAGAGGAACCTTGGATTACGAGCATAATTCGTTCCCGGAAGTGGGCTCGTATTCCAAAGCAAATTTTCTCATAGGAAATAATGGAAATTCAAATAATTCGTTCCACAGCCCAAAAAAAATAAATACATAAAAGTAATTAACACAAAATATAAAGTAAAAATAAAACAAATTAACCTGCAATTTACCTTTTAAAAGAAGTAAAAAGAAATCCCAACAGATAAGTGTTTCCGTTTATGTGCGCAGGCGCTGTGTGTGTTTCTGTCTCTTGCGCTGCTGTGTGTGAGAAGCAGAGAGGGGGTGCTTCACACACACACACACACAGTAAAGGCGAGAAAGAGAGTGTGTGTGAGAACCGGCATGGTGTCAAATTACGCGCGCGCGCACACGCGCACACACTTAACGACAGAGAGGGAGAAAATTGATTTTTTACCTCTGAGACTTTTTTTTTGCTTTACACGCGTGCACACGTGTGTTATAAGAAACAGTACACGGGTGCTGTACACACACGCTTACAAACACAAAATAAAATATGTTTTACACACACACACGTGGTCACAGTGTTATAGTAAACAGTACACACGTGCACGGATGTTGATTATACCAGTAAGAGACGAGCACTAAGACCCAGCAGGGGAGACGATTACCCACAATTCCGCAGCACAAGAGAGAAAAACCGTTGGCTCAGTTGTGATCATGTGACACTCGGCCTCAAAACAAGAAGCGCATACATGATACTCAATACTCGTAAACCAAGACTTGCTCGTTTTTCAAGTCAAAATTTATAAAAAATCTTTGCTCATCTTGCGAAACACTCGCAAACCGCGTTACTCGCAATCCGTAAAATGTCACCACAAGATCCACAGACAATTCCCAAGAGATGCCGTGATAATACGGGACTTTCTTTAACGGCGTTAATAACTTACTATTTAATATTAACTTACCGCTCGCTCGCAGGCTCTCTGCTGGACCAGGATCCATGCCGTCCGGTTCACATGATGAAGGTAGACGATGTCGTGGGACAGAGGAGTTCCGACTTGATCACACTGGATGGTTTTTATCCTATTATTTATATTTTCCTCACTTCAGTATCGCGCGCGCGCCGTTTGTTGCTCGAGCCGAAGTTTGTTTAACTCGGACCCCAGTGAGAAAACACCCTTAGTTAGACAGAGTTCTGCCGTACAGAAAGACGGACAGACATGTACGCTGGCTTCAACCTGAAATAATATTATCACTGATTAAATTAAAGATCAGCAGATTGTTAAATAGTGTAAGATTTAGGTTACATTTAAACTAGTATATTATAAAGACACAAACCCATTACACAAGTTCAAAAATAATTTGCTTTAATCAAGTCTCAGAAGATCAAACTGTGTCACATGGTTCAGGAGAAACGACAGAGGAGCTTGTGCAGCTTTGTCTCGTGATAAATAAACCCCAGTCAGAATCGGTGCAACAGCTCTGGTTTATCCAGTGAAATGTGGACGAGATGCCTCATGCCCTGGCTGTTGAACACGCCCCTTACCAGGGTCAGTCTGTTAACCTTCCACTTTAAGTCATATCTATCTTAGGTAATATAATTACTATAAATTACATCAACATGGTAAAGCAGGACTAGCGTGTTGTGGATCCTGACCGGGGTTCCAACACCTCATGCAGTCCAGACTCCGGGAACAAGGGGACGGCTCACAGCTATACGTTTACTGACCTCACTAGAAAACACATGTACACTGTTCCTGTATAAACGACGAAGATTTCCTCTGAGCATTACTGATCTGATGAGTTCATTAGTGAGCCGTGGGCACAGTGCCACCAACAGGGCTGGAGGAAGAACCACAGGTCTGACAGGAGTTCATGGTCAAAGTGTGTGTGTGTGTGTGTGTGTGTGTGTGTCAGAGAGTGAGAGTGTATTGTAATTTTGTGCAGAGGTGATGTTTTCCCAGGCTCCAGAAGTACAACATGTAGGTGTTTATTCTTCATGAATATTAAACAGCTTGGCCACCTCGTTCAGGTCAGCGTGCTCCTCTCCATCTTTAATGATCTAGAAAACAAACGTGTCACGCGTTAATGATGAGCAGAAGAAGAAAGACTGGAAAACAGTAATCACAAATATGAAGAGAGAGAGAGAGAGAGAGAGAGAGAGAGTGGGACAGTCAGTGAGTGAGACAGTAAGTACAACAGCAAGTCGGTGTGTGTGTGAGGGAGCTGGTGAGGGATTTTGATTCAGTGTGTGAATAAAAGAGTAAGTGAGTGACTCAGTGAGTGATTCGGTGAGTGAGTGAATGATCCACTGAGCGCTTGAATGAGTGATTTTATTTTATTTGTATAGGGCTTTTAACAATCGTCACTGTCGCAAAGCAGCTTTACACAATGAAAAGAAAATGATGTAAGTTTGTATGAAATGTGAACGTGTATGAATAAAAATGATGAGGTTGTTTCTGATGAGCGAGCCGAGAGCGACGGGGAAAAAGAAAAACTCCCTGATTCAGTGATTCGGTTAGTGAGGGATTGATTCAGTGGGGGGGTGGGGGATGGGGGTTCTTTGAGTGGGCGAGTGAGTGTGTGATCGCCCACCTTCCTGGCGATGGGCATCCTGTTAAAGACGTTCCACAGCACGATGCCGACCACCACCTTGTCTCTCAGGTAGAAGATCACTCCTTTCCCATAGTTCTCCTGCTGTGTGGGCGGGGCAGGAGCTGCTGTAGATGTGGAAAGCGTTCCAGCAACCGCCTCCGTCTCACTCTCTGACCTGATTCCTGTACCTGAACACACACACACACACAGATAAATGGTGCGTTGTGGCTCATAAATTACAACAAACAGAATTTCTTTAATAAACACTACATGATGTGTGTGTGTGTACCTGATTGCTCGGTAGCTGCTTTGGGTGTGTCCTTGGCAGTAGCTTTAGCGAACACTCCCACAGTTGGGAGACTGCTGTCTACAATACCGATCGCTTCATAACCGACATCAGGGCCCAGGTCACTCCTAACACACACACAAAAGAGTAGAGTTCGTGCTTCAGCACATTTCCTGTTTATTTATTGTCCAGTTGATGTGTGTGAGTGAGAGTGTGTGTGTGTGCGTGCGTGTGTGTGTGTGTACCAGAACATGGACTGGTGCCAGTAGGGCTTTTTAGCTCCGGTCATGTTTTCTCCAGCGAGTCTGCCGCTCACCACTGCGTGGTCATGATGCTCGACACGCCTCCGACCCAGCTTCATGTCATAGAAGCATGCAGCATCGCCCGCCTACACACACACACACACACACACACACACACACAATTAAACGAATATTAATACAGTGTTTACTGCAGAGCGAGTGCAGAAGTGACTGAAGTAAAACGCTAAGAGTGCAGATGCAGACAGATGTGCTGTGAAAGGAACACGCACCACCCAGATGTTGGAGCGCGCCTGCAGCTCGGCGTTCACCCGGTAGCCTCCGAAATCCGAGTCGATTTCCAGGCCGGCCGATTTCGCCAGCTCCACACTGGGCTCCAAACCCACGGCTGCCACGATGTGGTCCGTCTTCACCTACACCAACACACACACAGACATCATCAGAAGTGTGTAGGGCGACTCAATAACCTGCTCTAAACCACACACACACACAGTTCACTCACCAGTCGCCCGTCTTTCAGCTTGATCTCCACTTTCCCGTCTTTGTAGGACACGTTCTTGACCACGGCCTCCGTCAGCACCTGGACGCCCTCTGTCAGAGGTTAAAGGTCAGGAGAGTCAAACATATATGCCATCTTGTACCTGAATCATGATGACGTGCAGCACAATTTCAAAGCAAAGAGAGATTCGGTTTTGAAATGTTGATCTACAGGGTAGTCCCCGAATTGGAGTTACGAATTTCCACGCATATGAACGGACCGCGGTCCTACTTCCGGTTCAATCACAGAAGTAGCTTTCAGTAAGTAAGTGAACGTATAAAATGTCTAAAGTCCGGTATATTGTATGTGTGTATGCGCGCGTGTGGGGGTGCGGGAGAAATTATGTCTGTCCAGTAAAGCGGTCCTGATGGTAAATAATCCTAATTTTGGAAAATCCCCAACAAAACAGAGTTCACAGTGGAAAACAGCTCTGAGACAAAATGGTGTATGGGTTTCCCCACTTGCAATTTAAAGGCGCAGAGACAACACTGTTACATTTCCTTATTAATTTCCTTAGGCACGGTTACGGTTTTTGGCCACATGATGGCAGTGTGGGGTAAGGGGACAGATTTAGTCAGGTGGTTTGGCTATGCTTTACATTGTATATTCATGTAAAAGGGGTATAAGACTCACTTTGTCTGACTTAAGAACAAATCCGACTTATAAACATGCACCTGAAACGAAACTCGTTTGTAAGTCGGGACTACCTGTATTTTCCAAAAAAAAAAGAAACGTTACTGAAGCCCACGGAGTTCCTCAAACCCTCATGAGCATAAGATTATTATTTACAACATTTAAGGATATGGAACTGATCATTTTTCGAGTAACCACTAAGGCAGAGTTGAGGCAGAGCCGAGACGGAGCCTGCTGCTAAACCCTAAGCAAACACATTTTGTAGACACCTCTGGAAGACAGTCGCAGGTTCCTGTGCTTGTGTGAAGGAACAGGAACTCATCCAGGAACTGTTCAGCCCTTATTCTGCACTTATTATTTTTATTATTCCTTTAAGTGATCACACAGACTTTCACTTTTACTCTTCCCATCCTTCTCACCTTTCTTCACTTTGTTCGTGGTCCAGTTGCTTAGATACTCAGGAAGAACTTTCCCCATGTTCCCTTTCTCTGGGAACATCTGAATCACCTCCAGGCCCAGATCATGAGCTACAGAGAGAGAAGGAGAGAGAAATTAGAAAAAGACAGAATGAACCCTTTCTTTCTTTCTTCTTCTTCTTCCTGACAGAAGCCTCATGCTCTCAGAGGTTCTGGAGATGAACTCCCTCAGTTCCACATGTCTCCTCCTGTCAGGCGATGAGCTGGATTTTCAATAGTACACTCGGTACCATCACGCTTGCTAAAGGATTTTGGGAATCAGCAACAGACTTCGCGGTCCTGGCCGCGACGTGACGCGAATCAGGCTGATTAATTAAAGGAGAAAATAAATCTGGCTAAATTTAACTGCCGGATTAGAGCGGCTTAGGGAAATCTGACGCTCGAAGACCTTGTGTTCTGGAATGTCGCAGCGCGTGATGTTTCCTGCGAAACAGGAGATCAGAGCGCGTACTGATCTCCATTGTGTTGAAGAGTTGTCTCTTACAAACCCGGGTCATTTTTATTATTTACCTTCACCTTTACACATTCTCTGTTTATTAACCATTTGTTACCATTGGCCTTTAACGCTTAAAAAAAAATCTTTAATAATTAGACATTATTTTCCGTGTAGTTTTTTGTTTGTCTATTGTACGTGTCTATTGTATTGCATGTTATTCTCCTTTCTGTTTTTTTTATTTATTTAAATTAATTGTTTTTTATGTATTTATTTGATTTATTTGTATATTGCTGATAGGCATTTTAAAAATAAATGTATAAAATCTAACAATTTTTATGCATTACTTAAATATGTATAATTTGTCTGCATTTTATTATTTATAAATATCTATGCATCTGTTAAAATTATAATTATGTAGCTATTTATTATACATATACATTTTTTAGACTTTAATTTTATATCATTTAATATGTATCTGATATTTTCTATTTATTTTTTTTATAATATATCTCATCTCCATGTATAAAATGTACTGTATTTATGTATTTATCAATTTTATTTTATTTTTAATTGATCTATTTATTTATTGATTGATTGATAGGGAAAAAATGTATAAATACATTGTATACATAGAAAACATAATATACAGTATATTACATATACTTTGATCATATACAGTATATTTATTATATTATGTATCTCATATTTTCTAATTACATTTTTTTATTAATATTAGCAATTTATTTATGTAATATTTTCTATGCATATAATCTATTTATTTATTTAGCTATCTTATTTTATCATTTTTATCTATCTATTTATTTATTTTAGAGAAAAAAAAAAATTAGCCTCCGAGTGTGAGAAATCTGAGACACGAGTGAAAACAATCGGACTCGCCCCGCCTCACGCCGTTCCCGCTGTGAGCGTGTTGACCCGATTCTCGGTGTGTGACTGACGGCTCAGTGACGGCGTCTGGACTCACCTCTCCGGCCCAAGGCGCAGGCGAGCTCGCTGCCCAAGAACCCGCCCCCGATGATGGTGATGGACTTCAGCTCGCGGGAAACTTTCTCCAGCGCTCTGAAGTCCTCGATCTGTGCCAAAGAGTGAGAAACGGGAGCAAAGAGCAGAGTGAGAGGAAACCGCTGCAGGGAAATAACATGTGCACTACACACACACACACACACACACACACACACACACCTTCCTAAACAGCGTCGTCCTGTTCTTCACCTCCTCGCTGGCTCGCTCAATCACCTGCAGGTTCCTGGGAATGCCACCTGACCACCGCATAGAGACACACACGTTAACGTCCACAAAAATGTGTCTCTGTGTGTGTGTGTGTGTGTGTGTGTGAGGATTACTTCATACCTGTAGCAATCAAACACTTGTCGTACGAGATCTCAGCACCATCACTCAACCTGATTTTATTCTCCCGGACATCCATGTGCACCACCTAGAGGACACACACTTGCATGAAGAGCTTCTCACACACACACACGCATCCATTTGGAGATCTCATTAGAGAAGAAGTGTGTGAAGTGGGAGATCTCTCACCTTCCTGCCCGTCAGCACAGCCACGCCCCCGTTTTCTACCGCTTCCAGCTCACTGGGGCTCACGTAGAAAGAAGAAGGCTGGAAATAAATGCTGCAAATCACACACACACACACACACACACACACACACACACACACACACACACACACACCATGTAGGTTAATACAACGTACTGTGAGTTCAACACACTATTTAAAGAATATAAACTGCATCGCAATGAACTCTATAGTAAATCCTCAAGATTTACAATATCACACACACACACACCACACACACACCTCCTCTCTTTGCCGTTCCACTGTTTGAAGCGCAGCGTTTCCGTGACAACGGGGTCATCAGAGAACCATAGCTCTTTAGACAGAGGAGGCCTCATGTACGGCAGGTCGGCTTCTTCAGTCACGATCAAAACCTGCACAAAAAACAACAACAGAAGGCTAGTCCTGGGAGCGATGGGGCACTGCACGGAGCTCCGCTTCCTTTCCCACTGCTAAACATTGGGGGTGTAGCTTTTTTTTTTCAGATAGAAACTCTGGAAACTCCCTGCAAATCTAGTCCCAATATTTGTGATTCATACACAATATTAGCTCACAGTGATTGTATTCTTACTTAAAAGGTGAACAAAATTATTAATGACCTTAATTGTAAATCTACCAATGTGTGTTGTGTGTTAAAATTCTTATCCTGATATCTTGGGATAGGTCTGCTAGCAGATGTAACGCTGAATTCCGACAAAAAAACATTCGCAACCTGTGTGCCGACGGTGTCTACAGGAGGACATTTACATTTAATTCACCAGCTATCTTCTCATAAATGTATACGCTTATACAACCCGAAATGTTGGGAAAATTTGAATAAAATGAAAAAGAATTTCAAATCAAATTTGGAGTCTATATAATGAGCCTTGGCCCACAGTACACAACGGTGCTTCTGGTCCATGTTCACATATGGCTTCCTTTTTGCAAGGTAGAGCTTTAGTTGGCATCTGCAGATGGCACGACGGATTATGTTTACCGACAGTGGGTTTCTGGAAGTATTCCTGGGCCCACTTAGTAATGTCAATGACAGAATCATGCTGAAGAGTGATACAGTGTCGTCTGAGGGCCCGAAGACCACGGGCATCCAACAAAAGTCTTCAGCCTTGTTCCTTACGCGCAGATATTTCTCCAATGATGAGATTTGCACAGCCTTTGCAATTTGACGTTGAGGAACGTTGTTTTTAAAGTATCCCACATCTTTTTAACGCACACTCTCACAGATTGAAGAGCCTCTGGCCATCTTTACTTCTGAGAGTAAAGATCGGCAGAGGCTCTCCCAGACTAATCTTTTAAAAATTTCTTGTTTTTTCAGCCCTTTCTTGCCCCCCGCACCAACATTGAGACCTGTAGCAGGCATCAAATTTGAAATGAGCTCATTTAGTGGATAAAGGTGTAAAAGTTCTCTGTTTAAACGTTTATGGTCAACTATGCTCTATTATGAATAAAATAGTGATTTGAAAGTCGTTTAGTTTTCATTTTACTCAAATTCGGGTTGTAAAATAAAAATGGTGGCTCTACTAATCCTACCCACCTACTGTTATATAGAACGTTATCCCTCACATGCATGATCGATACATACGTAATTCAACTTGTAGTAGGTGACTAAAAATATTTTAGTATTAAAAAGTATTTTCAGGAGATTGAATCAGGTTGTATTTTCAGCAAAAGTTGTCTTATGGAATTTGTCGATTTAGACTATTTGTGTATTTACAGAAATAATTGAAAAAGTGTAAATAAAATCTGAACTTTAAAATTATCCATCAATTCAACTAATCAAATCAATCAACAAAATATCCATTACATCGCACAGCTCTATTTTTTATTTAAAAAATGTTAACTAGCGAGCTAGATGTTAGCTGAAACTTCTGACATGTCCAAAAGCAGAACATACAAGACAAACCACAGCAGACCAAAAACAGAACTTTGTGGGACACCGTACTATGAATTCTATTCATGTAAAGACATAGTTAAGCAGCAGAAAGACTATTACTCACTCTAGCCCCAGGGTCACGGGCACGGATAGACCTCGCTGCTGCAAACGATGCCGTACCTCCACCAATCAGGAGGTAAGGAGTGTGAGCAGGGACCTCAGGGAGGGCAGTGGTGGCGGCAGTGGGAGCAGATTCAGGCTCTAAAATGACAACAAACAAGTTCACTTCCTGGAAAGTGATAATCGGTCATGTCTTCAACATGAAGTTAAATGTGGGGGAAGAGGTGTGTTTAGGAGAACAGGATTTCCGGAAAAGGTTAATCCCATGTGTGAGTTCTTAGCGTTAACATCTATTGTTACAATTATCACACATTTCACCAAAAGGACCCAGTGAAAAAAGGACTCCTCAACCTAGCAAACCAGGTAGGTGTGACCTCTACATTTTAACCTTAGCAGTTAGCAATACAACTTCTATGGAACAAAAACAAAAAACAGAAACAGCAAACATAAACAGTAGGTTTGGGTAAACCATCAGGAAATGAAGGCCCACTATGAAAACGACCCCTGAAATCCGCACACCAAAAAAAGTGGTAACATTATGTTTGGTTCCCATCGAGTTGAACTGGAGTCTTACCACTTTGGGTTAGTGGTGGAGTCTCAGCCACGCTTCCTGCCACCACTTCAGGCACTGGCTCTGTTGGTTTTTACCCGATGCAAAAGCAGAGAGAAAATTAACCACAATTCCACAAGTGAAAAAAAGTGACATCAAATAAGGTTCTTCAGTTGTTTTAACAAACACATCACCGGGTCTCCATGTAGAAGTATCTGGCTTACCAAGCTCAACAACAGGAGCTGGAGGTTCTTCAGTAGATTTTTCCTTAACGACGCAAGCTTCAGTAACAGGAGTCACTTCTGCCCCAGTTGAGGCCGTTATGGCTAATTCGGAAACAGAGACTTCTGGTACAGCTTCTGCTATAGAAGGTTCCGGTGCAGTGTCTTCAACAACAGGTTCGGGAGTACAAGCTTCTGATACAGCAGGTCCTGGTGCAGGGTCTTCCACAACAAGCTCTGGAGAAGAAGCTCCTGGTACAGCTTCTATTACAGAAGGTTCTGGAGTAGGGTCTTCTGGAAAAGTTTCAGATTCAAGTTTAGACACAAGGGCTCCTGGATCAAAGTCAATCACCGCTGCTTCTTGTGAAGGTTCGTCAATTGAAGACTCATGTACAGGTTCCTAGACATCCTCAGCTGTTGGCTCTAACACCACAAAAGGAGAACATGCGCAATACTGACCAATTGGTTTGGAAAGCAGAGTCCTACAAATTTAAGAAAAGACTCAGGGGTCTGACTGTTGCCTTGATCAGCACTTACAATAAAGGGAAGGAATGTGGAAATCGAGGGATTTTCACTTCATCTTCTGTAGCTTTCAAATATGTCTTTTCAAGTCCAGGAAGAGGGGTGTAAACATGCCTGTAAGCAAACTCCTTAAAGAGTACCGGAAAGCTTCACTTTGATATCCATGTATGAAATGATAAATAGCCCAAGGATCAATCCACAGTGTTTAAAACGAGCCAACAAGCAAACTAATTAAACCAATCAAGTCTCCAGGTTATTTTGTGACAGAAGAAAAAAGACGGGTGTGTTAATAAACTTTCAAAAGGAAAGTGTGGTACTGATATGGAGAAGTGATTGAGAATGTCAAAGAGCATCACCGTTGCCACATTTCAAGGGGTCAACTAGGCATTGAGATGTTGATAGACGGGTGAGGGAGCAATGGAGGACAAATGCAAATTAGAACATGTTATAGAAATGGTGAGTATTATGGTGAGATGACTGAGCATGCAGCCAATAACAGGAAGGTTCTCGAAACATGCAATATACGACATGCAGTGTTAGCTTAACACATGGTGCAAGATGAACAAGGAAAGGGTTCCACTAGTGATCAATTCTGAAGAAGGTGCTACATGAAGTTCAACAAGGTACACAGAGTCAGGTAAAGGAATGGAGTCTCGAATCGCTAGCAAGGCAGGAAATGCCAAGTATCCGAGACATGGTGGTTGTGTACTGCGCATCTACAGAACCTGATGGTACGTCTTCCGCAATGTCAGCGGGCGGTGCTGGTTCTGGACCACAGGAAACAGGACAATCGACGCATCTCCAGCACGCTGATCGCTTAACGTTGAACCATTACACTTGTCATCAACACACTGAATTATGAGAAATGTTATAAAGTTTGTGCCCTTTTGTGTACTTTTCAAGGATTGTGTAAATGTTTCATATTGGCTGTTCAACACTTTACCCATTTTATCATTTAACTAAAAAGATTGTATTGCTGAAGTAGTGGCGTGAGTGTGTCAAAGATTTTATAAGTTTTATTTTTCAGTACTATGTAATTAAATATGTGTAAAGGCAACAAAAACATCAGCTTTGTGTCTTCTATGCACCAACTAACCACCTGCTTGCATTCTGACCTTCCACAAAAATCTGATAACTTTATTTGTGCTTTATTTGAAACAATATCCTTCCAATCTCCTAATGCACAGGAAGCACAGAAGATGTAATGTCAAGCTAGGCAGGTAAAGAGTCAGAGGGTTTATACACGACAGGATGTAGGAAAAGCTGAGGTCTAAAAATGTGGGTCTGATTTTCTGACCTTCCCTCAAGTCATTTAAAATTCAAAGTGGCTGGAGTTAACCGGAAAACAAAACCCACCACAGACTGGTGTTAGATATAACCCAAGAGCTGAAGTGTATTTACATTGTGGTGTTTGCAAATCTGGACAGCAAAGGGGCTGGGGTGTAGCTAAAAGACTGAAACGTATAAAATAAATACTGATCGTCTTATAAACCTAGGAACTCAGATCTGTTATCAGGGTGACGATACTGAAACATAATTTATGCCTAGAATATTATTAGGGACGGGACTTACCGGAGCCACCCGATTCAATATCATCACGTTACCTGGGTGCTGATTCGGTTTGTATTGTGATTCCGTACATTATAAATGATTAGATTTTGTTACATCTAATTTTAACAAACTTCACACAGGACGCAGTGTAAACAGCTTAGAGTGCACCACCTGTAGGATTATAGAGGAACTGCAGCATTTTAGTACGTCAAATGCAAACATATATTTTCTATATATATTGAAATAATATATACATACTTTGGATTTTAATCGCCACAACAAAGAATCGTAAAACGTCATCATCTCTGCTGTGTATATAGATAAACATACATACAGTGGGGCAAAAAAGTATTTATTCAGCCACCAATTGTGCAAGATCTTCCACTTAAAAAGATGAGAGGCCTGTAATTTTCATCATAACTATGAGAGACAAAATAAGAAAAAAAGAAATCCAGAAAATCACATTGTAGGATTTTTAATGAATTTATTTGCAAATTATGGTGGAAAATAAGTATTTGGTCAAT
>JAOVVA010000031.1:15228931-15248573 GCA_028565275.1 Leiocassis micropogon
GCTGTACGAAAATAGAAATATACTGTACAAATAGAAATATAATGGTGTGCAAATATGCATAGAAAAAGTGTCTAGAACTGGTGCTATTCTGATCATGTGTGTTACCTTGTCTGCTATTTCATCATGGACAACAAGTAAGAACAAAGAGCAAACGTGAAATTCTGTGTGAAACTGGGCAAATCTGCCCAGAGACGTTTGACTATATTTGGCAATTTTATGCCGCTGCTACAATGAGCCGTTCAAGGTGTTTTCAGCGGCACGGGAGCTTCAAGAGAGGAAGAACATCACCGGAAGACAATGAGAGATCAGAAAGACCTTCAAGAACCTCAACCCTGAAAATGTCGAAATCATTCGGCAGCTTGTGCATGATGATCGTCGGAGAACAATCCATAACATTGCTGCCATGGTCGAAGTGTCATACAGAACTGTCCAGGCGATCCTCACGTGTGATTCAAACACGCACCGTGTTGCTGCCGAGTTCATCCCCAGGCTGCTGACCCAGGAGCAGAAGGAACATTGGGTCAAAGTCTGCCAAGAACTCCATCAGCGTGCCATGGATGACCCGATCTGCATGTCGAGGATCTTTACCAGTGACAGAACTTATAATACGACCTTGAGACAAAGCAACAGTCTTTACAGTGGAACAGTGGAAGAGCCTGTCATCTCCACGACTGAAAAAGGCAAGGCAGGGGTGCAGCTCAACCAACTGCATGCTCATCAAGACTTTTTTCGAATTTGTCCCCAGGGGTCAGACTGTCAATAGCAAATTCTACAGCCAGGTTTTAAGGTGTCTAAGGGAGGCCATATGTCGAAAGTGGATCTGTGACAAACGAGTCTCTAAACCTTTTGATACCTTTTGTATCCATCTACCTAAGCTAACCATCCAGCTTGATTTTCCACTCATCTTAAAATTCTTAATTCTGAATTATTGTTAAAAAAAATAAATGCACACTTGTCTCTAACTTTGAACTTCTACTGTATATAAATTAGATAAATGATTTCTACTACTTACTTATGTCAAAATGTAAAAAGGTTTGTGCACAATTAAGAATATATATATTTTTTATATAAATATGACTTAAAATACCTTCAGATTTTCACAGATGTACTAAAGGCAAATAAGGAAATCTTAATTAAACAGATGAGACAAAAATGTTATACTTGATGATTAGGTTAAAGTGGAAAATGAATCAGTAACACCTGGGTCTGGCAAAAGTATGTGAACCTTTGGTGTGACCTAGAGGAATCAAATCTCGTTACTGTCCACTAGTGATGGGTCGTTCATGAACGATTTGTTCTTTTTGAACGAATCTTTAACGTGACTCAGAAGAACGAGTCGTTTTGGAGAGTGATTCGTTCATTTTCTACTGGGCGCGCATGCGCAAATCATTGCAAAACCTCCATAGGTTATGTACAGGAAACAGAATTGAGCGATTCTTTCTCAATGACTCTTCTAGTCCGAGTCGTTCGTTCTTTTGTCATAAGACGCTAGACCCATAGACACTATGCGGTACAATAGATTCAAAAGAACAAACGACTCAGGCTAAAAGATATGATGGTGAGCTACTCATTCTGTTTATTATAATATGTCTTTAGCTGTATTGTAATATTTTCATTACTGGAACTATAGCCAAAATTTGTGTTTTATGTAGACATATTGGGGGTCTTTTTATTGAAAATGTAATATTTTATTTTATTTCTGATTAAAAGAACGAAATGAATTAAATGACTCAAAAAAAGATTCGTTCATCAAAATGAACGAATCCTTTTTTGAGTCATTTAATTCATTTCGTTCTTTTAATCAGAATGAACGAATCTTTTTTTGAGTCATTTAATTCATTTCGTTCTTTTAATCAGACATAAAATAAAATGTTACATTTTCAATAAACAGATTCAAAGAACCGACTCACTAAAATGATTCAAACTTCCCATCACTACTGTCCACAGGTCAGCTTTAATCCTGGGTTGTTGATCCTCACTTCAGGTTCTTCACACCAATATTTCACCAGGGTTCAGGTCAAGCCTCTGGCTGTAGGCGTTGAGTTGCTTAGCCGTCACCCCGAGCTCCTTTGTGACCTCTCAGGCTTTTCCCTCCTCGTTCTTGGAGTGATTTTCGCTGATCGCTTCCTCCTGGGAAGAATAATTCCTCCATGTGTAGTATACAATATGTCTGCTGGAGTCGAAATTCCTTAGAAAGGGTTCAATAACCTTTTGTTTTCAGCCTGAAGAGCATCAACACATTAGAAACATCCTCTCGTTCGAGCCAAGAAACACATCCGCAATCATGTTTGTTTAAATAAAACAGTGTGCTTGAAATGATCTGAACGATGACTTTTTCAAGCACAGATGTGTTTGTGGAAACTTTTTCCTGAATCAGTAAGTAAGAAGCACAAATAACATGTTTGTCTCATTTGTTTAGGTCACAATTATGCATGAAGATAGAACATTTTAAAGGGTTCACAAACTTTCACTCACCACTATATCTGTCTTTTTTCCTGCCGTTTTTTCATTTTCTTTTTGTTGCAGCGTTTTGTGTTTTTTTTTTTTTTTTTTAAATGCAAGGCTTTTTGTTAACGTATTCCCCCCCCCAAAAAAAATCTTCGTTTGCATTTCATAATGAATTAAACAGATCTGACATTAATAGATAGTGGAGGTGGAGGAGGAGGAGGAGGAGGAGGAGGAGGTGGTGGTGCTGATGTGCCATGTGTGGTTTGGAACACAGCCACTGAGACCTGCGGGACTTTCCAAAACAACATGAACCAGGAAGTGCAGATAAGCGGGAACAGACCTACACAAACTTTTCCCAGTTTTTCCTGTATCCACACACACACACACACACACACAGATAAAGACAGGGCACTGAACTTTCACTTTCTATCCGTCATGCAGCTTGCCCTCCGCTTGCACACCGAACATGACATTAAACATTCAGAGTAACGCCTGTTATAATGCCTGTTATAACACCTGTTATAACCTCTTCCACAGAGCCCCGAGTGCAAGCGCGGGAGCTACACCGAGGACTCTTTCTTTCCTGCTGCTGGTTGTGATTCTGGGAGCTGAAACTTTAATCACAGCCGTGCTGCTGTACAGCTTCACCCACGAGCTCCACACGGTAACACACACACACACACACACACACACACACACACAATCACTTACAACACAATTGTGTTTTCACACACCTTTCTTTCTTACTTTCGTTGTGCTGTCTTTATGTCTGTCTTCCTGTTTCAGTCCAATCCTCTAAGATAATGTCTTAATGCCAATAAATGTGTGCCGTATGTATTATCCCTGTAGTGCTCCTGTAACTATCCCTTTAATGCGCCTGTGATATCCTTACTGTTACTGTAAGGTGTAGTTACATCCTTGAAAATTATCTATAATGTCTTTATAACATCACTATAACATTATTGTAACGCTCTGTTGATGACGTTTCCTGTGATGACTTTGTAAGGTCACTGTATAACTTCTGTACCATTAATATCATTGAAATGTTTCATAATTATTTATTATTTCAAATATAAGTATTTAATATTTCTATGCCGTTCCTGTAACCTCTCTCTGTAAGATTCCTGTAATGTCTCAACATGTTTGTAACTCTACTTTAACATGACTTTATCATTTCTCTAACATTCCTGTAATCTCTCTGTAATGTCTCTGTAACATCACTATAATGTTTCTGTAACCTTGTTGTAAAATTCTTTGAACATCTCTGTAACATTCCTGTAATGCCACTGTAAAACCATCGTAACACTTTTTAGCTTTACTATAACGTCTCTAACATTTCTCTAACATTCCTGTAATCTCTCTGTAACGTCTCTGTAATGTCCCTATAAACTCATGTATTGTCCCTTTAATCTTTAATCTCTCTGTAATTTCACCTGACAGTTTCTGTAACCTCACTGTAAATTCTCCTTAACATTTCTAGTACATGTCAATGTAACGTTTCCGTAAAATTACTGTAACTTCCCTTCACCATTTAATGCGCATTACTGTACCGTTGGATAGCATCTGATCCTGTCATGTCCCAGTAACAGTTCTGCATGTTTGTATTCCTTTACTTTCACTTCGTCAGACCAATGAATCACTGGACTTTGACCTCTTCCCGACCGCGTGTTTCCACCAACATGGCGGTGATCCAGCAGCGATGCGCACCGTAAGCCTGGAAAGCTGCGAACTCATGATGCAAGAACTCCAGAACAGCGTGAATACGGTACTGAGCGGAACCTCACAGCGTTAAAACTTAACTAAAACCTGTGCCTACAATGACTGTAGAGCTTCCAGTGTGGAAGAGTGACGTGTCCTTTTAAAATCCACAGAGGCTCTTGCTGGACATCCGCAATTCCTTATGGCAGGGTTTAGGAGGTTAAGTAATATAATTTTTTTTTCTATTAATTATTAAATGTTAAGTATTCATACTGTAATAATTTTTAAGATAACCTTCCTTATAAGAGAAATTTGCCTTAATTAGAATTTACAGGTTAAAGTGAGTTTGTGTTTTATTGTTCAATATATATTTGTGTTCAATTGAGAAGGTTTTATATATATATATATATATATATATAATTTTAATTTTTTTATTTTTTTTTATCTTATGATATATTTCACAGAACACAATATCACCCAGGACTTCAAAGCAGCAATACATGTTGGGGCAAAGCATAAGCTCAAACAGTATCACCATCTCCTGAGGACAGGTCTGAATAATAACCAAGTGCTAATGCATCGCATGATACAATGATACAAGTTAAAGGCTTTTAGTTAAAGGCTTTTAGTTAAAGGCTTTGTTGGCTTTTTTAAAGGCAAAAAAAAAAAATATTTGTAAAGCACGTGAGCGAAGGACTGACTCATTAGTCCGATCAGTTGGAGTGTGTTTCGTGTCTAAAGTTTTGCACTGGAGTAACGGAACATTTTACAAGATCACTGAACCATAAAAAGTACATGCGTGGGCGAAACCTGTGGGCAAAACCCTGTTTATCGTTTATTCTTCATTACTTAAAGCTCATTTTGTAGCTTTTTCCCGGTGTTTTTTATACCCCCCCCCCCTGTATCCAAAAATAAGACTGCTTTCAAATGACAGTGAATTTATTTTTCCTTTGATTTCTTTGGATTTTGGAACACGTTCTGAAATTTATCCCAGAATTCCTTTTAACATTGTAGAAAACATATTGAATCTCCTCAGCTCAAACGTGTACATGAGTTCTCCCTGACTGACAGCCTTTTCTTCCCTTTTTGCTACATAATTATATCTTTTGAAATTTTACCTCAGTATTTCTTTTTTTTTTTTTTTTTTTTACCTTAAATTCTTTTGGATTTTAGTTCAGATTCACTTACAGCTTACTTCAGAATCACTATAGGCTATTGGCTCAGACGTATTTGGACTTTCCCTCCAAATTAAATTGATTTATTTATTATTTTGGAGTATGTTGAACATGCTTTGTATTTTTACCTTTCAGATTAGATTTGTTTGGATTTCATCCCAGAATTACTTTTACATTTTAATATTTTACTCATTTTACTTTTACAGATTTTATTTCTTTATTGTTTTACCTCTGAATTACTTTTTTTAATCTTAGATTTCTTAAGATTTTTACTTCATGTTCTTTGGGTTTTCAAGTCAGATTTGTTTAAACTTTCCCTCAAAAACTCTTCCTGGGTTTTTACCTCAAATTTGTTCAAATATTAGGCTACTACAGAATTCCTTTCAGTTTTTACCTCAAATTGTGCTATAGGCTATGTGCTTTGTATTTTTACATCATATTCTTTTTGTGTTTTTATCTCAAAGATAATTTCAATTTCACCTCAGAATTACTTCTTAACCTTAGGTTTGTCTTAATTTTCCCCTCAATGACTTTTGAATTTTTACCGCAGATTTCTTTGGATTTTTACATCATATTCTTTTGTTTATTAATTCAGATTTTTGTTTAGACATTATCTCGAAATTCCTTTTTCTTTCTTTTTTTTTTTTTACCTCAGATTTGTTTAAATATTACCTCAGACTTTTGTGCTTTTACCTTTTTTGGTTTTACTTCAAAATTACTTTCAGATTTTAACTCAAATGATGTTTTGTATTTTTACTTTATAATGTTTGACTTTTTTTTACTTAGATTTGTAAAAAAAAAAAAAGGAATTTACCTGAGAACTCTTTTTTTTCATGTGTGTATGTTCTGTTTTTCTTTTTTGGGGCGGGGGAGGGGTACGTTACATCTTTACATATTTTGTATATTGTATATGCGTGTGTTTTTAATTTCACAAGAAAAATTTTTAGTGTAATGCAGAATTTCTTTTGTAGTTTTTTTCTGTTTTTTTTTTTTTTTATATTTTTACTTGATATTTCTTTACATTTTTACCTCAGAGTTGTATTCACAAAAACCACATCCTATAATTGGGCATCATATTTGAGATGGAGTTAATAGTCCTGAGCGTAGAGAGTTAAAAATACAAAAACTAAAAAAAAAAAAATCTGAATATAGAATCCAAAATATATACAACATAAATTTTTTTATTTACAATTTTTACGTCAAACTTACTGTACCTGTAATTTCTTACCACCAGGTGATCCTCATGATTCACGGCTCACGTTGGATCGTCTAAATTGGGAGGTGCTGAGCGGACAAAATACTCAGGAGGGCCTGATGATCCTCAGTCCTGATGGAGAAATTGTGATTCCTCAAAATGGGATTTATTTCGTCTACTCTCAGGTTAATTTTGTAACCTCAAACCTGGAGCCGGATCTCCGGTTGGTCCAATACTTATTCAAGGGAACTCGACTGTATGCGGAGCCAATGGTGCTTAGCAAAGCTGTTGCAAGTCGGCATCTCGATGTTAAATCCAGGGTGGGTCTGTATTCCAGCCACCAGGGGGCGTTGTTCCAACTTGAGCAAGGCGACAGGCTCTCGCTGTGTGTGAGCAACATGGACGCCGTTCTCCTTCAACCGGAGGCGACATATTTTGGAGCATTTATAATTGACTGATTAAGTTTATACACGACTCCAGAACTATTCACTGATTTCTTCAACTGTATTCACTGTAGCCTAAAGATACAAAGCCCCTGGATGGGCAAGAGAACGCACACAAAAAACCCTGATTTGATCATTAATGTTTGAAACAAAGCTGTGAAATAGCAGTTTTTAATGAAAGTATTTTTATCAACAGACATTTAGTAAACACTATTGTTGACTACTAAACTAACACTAACTTACTAGCTGACTTTTGTCAAAAAATGTGTTTGGCCCTCCAGCTACTCATAGAAAAACCAGTTAGATCTACAGAGCTAGCTAATGTTAGCTAACCTATTAAAATCAAATATAAAACTAACAACGTTAGCAAAAAAACAAGGCTAGTCATCGTATTCATGGTCAGTGTGTTTACCCAAAATCACTAGATAATTTGCATAGTGTAAGACGAACATAATCAAAAAATTTTAAGTAATAACTTCAGAAAGTAGATACAACATAAATAAGGGACCAAAGTAGGCCATTTATTGGAAAAAAATTTAAATTGTTTATATATTTAAATAAGTAAACATTTTCACAGGTGTGTTGTCAGAGACTTAATTATGGTGTGTTTGTTTTTAATCTTTAAAGCAAAAAGAGATTTTCCTTTATTTTATGTATTGAATCAGAGAGGTGCGGGGGGCGGGGTGTAACAACACTGTGCATGATACTGATTGGTGAATATCTTAAAGTCCGACCTATGTCATTTTTTTCTAACTGAAACACGTTTTGTTTAATGAATAATTTGTTTAATTAAAATATATAAATAAAACTGATACCACACACCTTGGATGATTGAGATCTTTTGGATTAAGTATGAACTTATGTAAAAATAACCATAAAAAGACCAGGACCGAACTCTGTATATAACACTGAATCCCGAATTTTTATTGTGAGCCGTTTTTATAAATGCAGGTACTTCAGACAAAAAACTGAATTCACTATGTCTATATAAAAATCATGGGGATGAAATTATGAAATTAAAAAAATTATAACGAAAGAAGGGATTTATCACATTAATATGAAAAAACAAAAAAAAACAAAAAAAAAGATCTATACAAAACCCCAAAAGGGCACAATCTTCAGAAGAAAATATTAAGGATGTCATCTAAGCTTAAAAGAAACTTTCCACAGTTTTTTTAAAACATGACTATGTGATGAAAAGACTAAATTCATTGTCTGGACTTAAAAATATTGTACAGTATGTGCATGTGTAACAAAAAAAAAATTAAACCAAAAAAACAAAAACAAACAAACAAAGAAAAAGTCGTTCATGCGGGTCCCGGGCTCTCAGAATCGGCGCCGTTTGAAATCGACAGGCGGGCCAGGGCGCGGGAACGGCAAAGGAAGTCCACCTGCGTTTCCTCCAGCTCCCTGTGAAGACATACAGAGAGCGATTTCTTGGAGGTGTCTCTTAGTGCATAAGAAATTGTTGCAAGTTGGTTTAAATACTGCGCCAAGCACATAAAGGGGGGGAAAAAAACAAAATTTCATTACAGCATACCTCATTGGCAGCCATGTTTGGTGCTCCCCCTGGTGTGGGGTTTCCTCCCATTGAGGTCCTGTTCATTGGAAGACCTTGACCTTTGACCCAGAACAAGAGCAAATCATCAATTCTCTTTTTAAATCACTTTTTTCATCATCATATAGGAGCATTATTGGCAGGTGAAAAAAGAAGGATGGGACAGTATGAAGAAATAAATAAGCCAAAAAAAAAAAAAAAAAATCTACAAGACACATGCAAGAATCGAACGAAGACTATTTGATTAGAGATGCGTCAGGTTGGAGAGCCTCACCTCCCATGTGCATCCTCATGTCCTGCTCCCTCTGTGACAGAAAGACAAAAACCCAAACGAGAGTTAACACAGTGTGTAATCTAGTGCAGACTGTCTAATATCAGGTGTAAAACTGTGAGCAGTCGTTTTATAACACTGGGTTGTGTTTCTGATTTGACCACTGGGTGTCGCTGCGACGTAAAACACAGAGTTTAGAAGCTTAATTATAAATCAATGATGAGCAAAATCAACACTCTACTCCAGTTGTCAGTGCACTTACAGGCCTATTCCTTAATTTCTCTGCTTTATCCTCTTATTGTACAGAACCCAAACACACACTCTTGTATGGACGTAGGTACCTTCTCGCCGAAGTTCGCCCCGGCGCCTTGCTGTCTCCTCATCAGCTCCTCGGTGTGAGCCCTGAGCTCCTCGTCCCTGCGGCGACGCTCCTCCTCCTGACGCAGCTCCATCTGCTTCCTCTTCTGCACCTCCTGGTTGTGCGCCTCCTCCATGCGCCTCAGCTCCTCCTGCCTCCTCAACAGATCTGAGAGGAAGAAAGAAAGTAAGAGAGAGAATATCATGAGAATCTATACGAACACATAGGGACGAGTGCATGATGGAGACAGGAAGTGGAAAACGGTGTGAACGAGTGATGAACGAAGGATGGTGGAGTGTGTGGGACTCACCCTGCCTCATGAGCATGACCTGGTGCTCGTGTCTGGCCGCCTCCATCTCCTGCTCCAGCTTCTCCTGCGCCTCCTTGATGTTCCTGTCCACCTGCTCGAACTGCTGCTTCTCCATCTCCATCAGACCCTTCCAGCGCATGGCGTACTCGTACTCGAACGAGCCGGGCTGGGCGAAGCGCGGGGGCTGCTCACGCTCTCTGACATCACACACACACGATGAGTATTACGTGCATGCTGATAACAGGACAACGCTTGGATCATATTAAATGGTCTGAAGACGAGAGAGACTCACTTGTGGTATTGTGGGTTTTTGCTGATGATCCTCTCTGGAAGTCCTTCATCTTCATCCAACTGCTCCATCGGCTCCACCGTCACAGGCCGAGGAAACCTGAAAGAACACGAACAACCACTTCTCATGCACAGCTCCATTTACAGCCGAGTGCAAAAGTTTGTACCCCCAAAGAATACAACAAAAATGTGCAAGTGTGAAAGAAAGTGTGGATTAAACTGTTAATCAGAAAGAATAAACAAATAACTGTTGCGGTCACTTACGAGGTGAGGAGGAAAGCGCCGTCGGAGCACCGGTCCAGGGCTTTCCTGGCCGACGGCTTGTTTGCGAATTCCACGATGCCCTTCCCCGTGGGCCGGCCGCGGTCGTCGACGATCACGATGGCGCGCTCGATTGGGCCGAACATGGAGAAGGACTCCTCCAGGAGCTCGTTGGACACGAACTGGGGCAGGTTCTTCACCGAGAGCGCGGCGCCGTGGGTGGCAAAGCGCACGCGAATCTGACGGCCCCGGAACATCGTGTCATCCAGCTCGGCTTTGGCGATGTCCGCGAGGGTCTTGGTTTCCTGCACGAAGACACGTGGTTAGAGAGTCATCGCACAGGGGACCCTCGCCATCCAAACGCCCCGACTAGCGGATTTTTGACTCGCGAACCAAAATTTTGCTTCGGTGTGAAAGGAGAATGTGTTTTTGTGCGAGATTTGGTGAGGCTATAACACCAGTGAGTCCAGAGACAGCTACTGTCTGAGAAAACAGAATCCACTTGCAAGGGAAATAAAAAAAGAAAGAAATCAGTAATACTGTGTTCTGATCGTCTGGAACTTGTGAAGGTTTTAAATGGTACCGTTTTTACACGACAAGAAAAGAAAAAAATCACAATCATAATTACATTTTTTAATTAAGGTGAGATTTATCGTCTGTTTATTTTGTGTTTAATTTCATTACTATGTCTGCTATAAATGTTTTAATTCTATTTATGTGCAAATACTGATTGAACTGCTGGAAATACTGAATCTTTCGGGAGGCTGGAACGGATTATCCGCATTTACATTGTCTTCTAAAAAGTGTTTCGCTATACAAAATTTCAAGGTACAAACTCGCCTCCGGAGCGAATTAGATTTACATGGTGAGGGTCCGATGTACATGAGAAAACATAGAAGCAAACGCTTTGAACAGGTAGGTTTGCCGTCCTCACCAGGCGGATGAACCCAAAGCCTCGGTCCTTGTTGATGAAGATCTCGGAGGGTTTGCCATATTTGGAGAAAAGCTTCTCCACTTCTTCTTCAGAGGTGCCGGCGGGGAGGTTTCCCACAAACAGCCGGCTGCGCTGCGTGTACGTCTTCTCCCCGGGCTTCTTAAAGCTCGTCAGGTCGATGGTCAGACCCGCATCTGAGGAGGAAAAAACAAACAAACAAGCGTCAAGATAAACATGACGCTCGATTACAGGACCACCGAGCGCTCGAAGTAAAGCGTGTTCTCACTGAGGCTGGGCTGTTCGCCGCTGTCCGTGTGCTGCCCGTTGCTGTCCGTCCCCGGCGGCTTCCTGTCGTGCTGCGGGTTCGTCTGCTGCCTCGCCGGGCCGTGGTTGTGCTGATCGGGACGGCCTCCTCGGTTTCCCTGCATCTGAGGATGAACAGGCGTTTCAGATCACGTCGGATTTCAAACCAAATATCGTTTAAAGTCGACAAAGCGATTCGACTCGCATCTCTCATTCAGGTTTAACTCAAATTAATCAAAAAAGTAAAAATAATAATAAAGAAGCCTAATGAGCTTGTTGTTGATCCTTTGTTTGGCAACAGAGAGGAACAATTGAATATTCATCAGGATAACTTCAAAAAGGTTGGATCTGAAATACATTTAGTTATACCTATACATACACACTATTTCATACTGTGGTTATAATTATTTATATCAAATCTAAATAAATATACCAATATATAGCGCATAGTATTTCTAATATGAGTAAACAAACAATGAACAGATTTTATTTATCAAATCACTAAGTTTGATTTCAATTCCATAAGATCGCTTCATTAGTAAAATAATAATAACAACAACAATAATAATAATAATAATCTACACAGCCAAATAACAGTTGTAACTCCCCAGGATTTATTAGCATCCGATGCTAACCAGTGATGCTAACCCTTCAAGCGGCTCCTCGTCTCTCCTTTAAACATTTAATTACTTCGCGCGGCTAATCGTCCAAACACATCACTTTACAAACAAAACGTGCACTTTTCCGCGTCCTTGTGAATAAATAAACGCACCCTCACCTTCACTGGCTGTAGATATTCCTTTAAAACCCGGCCGCGCGCACAAAACTAGCCTCGACCACAAAGAGCACGAGAGGAGGAGCGAGGAGGCACAACCGAACCCTGGTTTCTTTAGTAACCGCTCGCTCGCGCCACTTCTATATTCTGATTGGATCGAATCAACAGTCACTCACGTGACGTGAAGGAGAGCGAGCCTTTTGATTGGTGGATATCTGTTTCGAACCGCTTCAACGGAGGCGTACTGGGAGGCGGGGGCCGGGGGGGGGGAGGTTACCCAGGCGGAAATGACATCACGACTTAGTCAGCGTTGTAGAAATGAAAAGTAGAAATGAAAGATGTGAAAACGTGCGGGCGGTTCAGGGGGTGTTTAGTAAACCTGTTAAAAACACAGCCAGGGTAGTGATGGTGAGATAAAGCCCTGATTTACGGACAATAGTTTCTCCGAAAGGTTCATTTTATGACATTTACCATCTCGTTGTACTGACTCCTAGTGGACAGATTTGGTGTAGCAACTAGAACCTAACATCACATGCAGTATACTGTAGATTTAATATGGACATGTACAGTACAGCAGCTCTGCATGTAATTTCAGTCTTCATATACACACTATATGGACTAGAATATTTGGCCAAACCAGAGGTGTTTTGATCAGGCCCCTTCTCCCCCAGTGAAGGGCAATCTTAGTGCTTCAGCATACCAAGACATCTTGGGACAATACTATGCCTTTTATAAACTTTGTGGCAAAAGTTTGGTGAAGGCCCTTTTCTATTCCAACATGGCCGTGTCCCAGTGCACAAAGCAAGGATTATAAAGACATGGTTTTATGAGTTCGGTGTGGAAGAACTCGACCGGCCCGAACACAGAGCCCTGACCTCAACCCCACCAGGCACCTTCAGGATGAACTGGAACGGAGATTGTGAGCCAGGCCTTCTCGTCCAACATCAGTGCCTGACCTCATAAATGCTCTACAGAATAAATAGGCACAAATTCCCACAGAAACACTCCAACATCTTGTGGACAGCCTTCCAAGAAGAGTGGAAGCTGTTATAGCTGCAAAATGGGACCGACTTCATATTGAAATATTTGCATACAATTTCATTGCAGGGTTGCCAAATACTTTTGTCTGTAAAATGTATCTAGATATCTGGCTTAGTGGTTAACACTGTCACATTGCACATCAAGGGTTCAGTTCCTGCTTTGAGTTCTCCCAGTGCTTGGTGGGTTCCCTTGACTTGAACACCACTTGTGTATTATTTTCTCATTCTATATATGAGCTGCTTGGAATGAGCTGTTTGGTAAGATATTTGTAAAACTTATAGATAGCATGTATGTACAAAGCATGTAAAATAGCTAATATTATTTGCTATTCAGTAGGTGCACATTAGGTTTTATAGTGAAAGTAATCACAGTAAACAATAATCAGTTATGGCACACAGAATTGCATGATTTTATGACTTTTAACTTTTGCCTAACCTTTGCTAACATGAAATATGAAATTATATCCAATCTTATGTAAGCTAGCGGCACAGCAATGTAAGTTAACATACAACGTGTATAGAAAAGAATTGCTCCCATTAAAATAATCACTTGTTGTTGCTTTGCAGCCTAAAATTAAGAAAGAGAGTTTTTGTTTTATCCAGCTGTATTTCCTTAGTGAAACTCTTAACATCCATGTGAAAGATAAAACACCAACATGTCAGAAAAATATAGAAAACAATAAAAAAACAGTATCCATGTCTAGATGTGCAAAGCTTTGTGTGCCATTGAGAAGGTGATTACCAAATGATTATCAACAAGAAGGTGAATAGCAAATATGGCAAAAACTGCCTGTTTTCATTTCAATCTAACAGCAACAAAATGTAATTATTTTAAAAGGGGGGTGATAGATAACAGCTACATACATTTTGCTCATTTCTAATTTTTTCCTTTTTTTCTTTCTAAAATGTGCCTTTGAGCTTTTCTTATTCATTGACTTTTCTATATCTTTCCCATTGATTGTAAGAGGAAATGACAGTACAGCAGTACCTCAGCATAGGAACGCCCCACCTTGTGACTTTTCGCCTTAAGAACTTAAATTATAAGGAATTTGCCTTAGCATACGAAGCATTTTTGGCATACGAGCTCATTCTCGGTCGCACGTACGTCTGGGAGCTGTCCAAAAATTGTTTGTGTCAGTGGAAAGCCAAGCAAAGCAAGTTTACATATTCTTTTTTTGTGCTTCTAGTGAAGACTTGAACATTTAGTGAAGACATAGATCCAGGAGTGTTATCAAGGACGGTAGCAAGAAGAAAAGGGAGCCGCTTTTAGTTTGTTTTTTAAAGCAGCTGGTGCCTGGAGGAATCATAAATTAAGAGTTAAGTGAGGTTTAATGTCTATTTATTTCATATTTTACTTCATTTACATATTTTTCCTAAACATTTTGATTGTTTTTATATGCAGAAAAATATGATTATAGTGTTGGAAATTGGTAATATTGGTAATATTTTTGGGTGACTGGGATGGATTATCTGCACTTACATTGTTTCCTATGGGAAAATGCATTTCACAATACAACATTTCACCTTAAGAACTCGCCCCTGGAATGGATTAAATTTGCTTGCCGAGGCACCGCTGTAGGTTCGAAACCTTGCTGTGAACTAGATAAAGTTTGTACAATTTCTTAATAATATTTAGCCACAAATCCAGTGGAAACTGATACCATATAATGTTAAACAAACTTCTGTGAACAGTTATTATATATAATATAATATAATTACAGTTAAAGGGAACAAACATCAACCTGAAATAATAATAATAATAATAATAATAATAATAATAATAATAATAACATCACTGATTACATTAGAGCCGATCAGATTATTTTTAGCTTTAACCTTTCCACTGTTTCTACAAGCTCTTAGGAGGAAATCCTCATGTGTATTATACTGAGCAGCTGGACGGAGAGATTTGACGTCATCGCCGCTGTTGGCGCTCACGGGAAACCATGGAAACGCATCCAAAGCGCGCGGGACAGACGCGGCGCGCGGGTGTTCGGGGGACATCCCATAAGTAACGCGCGCTAGAGTACTCATCGGTGCGCGCGAGGGCAGGGCAGTGCGCGCGAGCATGGCGCAGAAGGTGAACGCGAGCTGCGCGGAGTGCGCGTCCCCGCGGCCGGGCTCAGGCGCTCTGGCCGCCCTCCTCATCTTCACCATCGTGGCTGATGTGCTGGGAAACGCGCTGGTCATCCTGTCCGTCTACCGCAACAAGAAGCTCAGGAACGCAGGTACATCACACACACACACACACACACACACACACTGCACGGAGAACTCGTGATATACAGGATTAACCTTTCAGAGTTTTATTCCCTATGGGCATGAGTTCCAATCCAAAGGGCTGAGTTACATTTTTTATTATTTTTTTTTATTGATTTATTGATTTATTGATTTATTTTTAATTCCAGAATGATATTTGTGCAGTGTTTATTTTCATGTCTTCTGTTGCACTCAGGTTAACTTTCATCACAGTCAGTAAGCTGTTGAACACTGGAACATGCGGCATGAAGCAGGAGTACAAGATTCAAGGAACTTTATTAATCCCAGAGGGGAATTGCTTTGTGTTGGTCACAGCTGTGTTACATTGTTTCAAAATAGTAATAAAAGAGTAATAAATTAGACAAGGAGAATTAGAATAAATTAGAAAAGAGGGAAGGTAAAGAAAAAAACAACAATCGTAAAAACAGTAAAATTCTGTTTTGCACTAATAGGAACAGTACAAAAGTTATGACTGAATAAACATACTGTATATTGCAGGGAAAAGGAAAGAGCATCGCACAAAAAATACAGTTAACAATATGACACTGGAAGAGTAAAGCCCAATAGTGTTGGTAAATGACTGTGGGAACAAGTGTTGTATTAATGTAATATTATTACAGACAGTTACTAACCACATCGTATAAACATTACAGAGAAGTGTTGTATAATTTTATGACCACTGGTAGAAATTATATCTTATGGCGCTCTGTAAAACACTTAGTAGTAATCAGTCTGTGGCTCTCCTCTGTTTGGAGAGAACACTGAATAGTAGGTGAAAGGGATTGTTCTGGATGATTGTATCTTGGACAAAATCTTTGCTGATCTTTAATGTAATCAGTGATATTATTATTATTATTATTATTATTATTTGAGGTTGAAGCCCACGTACATGTCTGTCTGTCTTTCTGTACAGCAGAACTCTCTGTCTAACTTATTAATAAAGAAAGAAATCTTTTATTTGTATAGATAAACGCTCAGAACAGTCAGACATCCTGTATGAGAGACATTCTATAGGTTGGTGTCCATTTCACATTAGAAAAAAAGTATAAAATCAAAGTTCTTTCTCAATAGGTTAAAAAGTTAGTCAATTATTTCAGTGTAACATGAACGTTTGCTAGTTGCAAAGCTTAAACTTGGACAATTTCCATTTTTTTTCTGTGTAAATGACAAATTCTTTATTTTGTAATTATATACTTTTTAATTTCACTGCACAGACCCGCCTGGTACATCAAAAGAACCAGGAGACAGACAGACAATAGCTATACATTAGCATTTTAACAAAAGACACAAGCTGTTGTATCAGTTGTATATTCATCTGAACACAGGCTATAGGAAGTATCACCGGACTCGGGAGGCAGAATGAAAGGGTTGTTTATGGTCATAGAGGCATGGGGAAGTTCATATCATATTATAAAATCATACAACAGCTTAACTTCATATTTAAACAAATCATAAATTATCTGTGAACCATAACAGTGTACGTAACATAGTTTACAGTCGATCAATATCCTCAAAGACAACAAGTTATAGATACAATATAAAAAAAATGAGAGAACACTTACCACAGTGTGTCTTTAAAATGTACGATACAGAGGAGAATGGGATCATGTGATGTTGGTCACGTGACATCGGGACAAATGATTTTTGAGTTTTTATGAGAAATTAAATTAAAAAATATATATTTTTTAGTATTTTGACTTTTGAAATATATTTCAAACATACAGTGCATCCAGAAAGTATTCACAGCACTTCACTTTTTCCTAGAGCTTGCCGGCCAAACTGAGCGATCGGGGGAGAAGGGCCTTAGTCAGGGAGCTGACCAAGAAGTAAATGGTTACCTTTGAAAGAAGACATTCTATCGTCATCATTTGGAGTCCTGGTGGTTCCAAATGATGGAGGCCACTGGACCTTCATTGCTGCAGAAATATTTCTGTACCCTTCCCCAGATCTCGGGGGTCTACAGACAATTCCTTGGACTTCATGGCTTGGTTAACTGTCGTGGCAAAGGCTGTGAATACTTATGTATTCTTAATTTTTTTTTTACAAATATTATTATTAATTATAATATATATATAATAATTATTATTGTTCGTAGAATTTTGAGGAAAATAATGAATTTTGTCCATTTTGGAAAAAGGCTGTAACATAACAAAATGTGGAGAAAGTGAAGTGCTGTGATTACTTCCCGGATGCTCTGTAGATCTCGTTAATTCCAATGGTTTTTAGTCATTATTTTGAAACCAAGAAACTCTTTAAAAAAATTTATTTAAAAAAACGTCACAAAAATGGAAATTTTCCCAAAATTCTACAGTACAGGATGTACATAATGTTTGTGTGATATTGTAACATGCCTTCCATTAATAGGTCAAATATGCTAATTTTTGAGAAAATATTTAGAATAAATATATTTGTCATCATTGGACATGGAATGTACAGCAAATTACAGAATTACGCATGAGGGTGAGTCAAATGAAAACCTTCTTTATTTAATTTAATTAATTCATTTATTTAATTTTCTTTGATTCTTCTATCATATTTCTCTTTACTCAATCCATTTCATTCTGTCAAATTGTTCCAATGCTTAGAGAAAAAAAACTTTGATCAAAGTAACTGCCTTGTCACAATTAAGGTTTTCGTGTGACTAGCCCATGTATAATACATGGTGTTATTTCTAGATTAGATGAGATTAGTTTAGATTAGATTAGAATGGACATGACAGCGAGACATTGTTCAATTCTGTACAATTAAATTTTTTTGCTCAGATCAGAATTGCAGGCCATGTCGGTTCATATTCATAATTATTCTGACTTTTTTCTGACTCTAATGAGGACGTGTCTGTCCTCTAAAACGGATTTCAAATTTTAATAAAGCTAGGACCAAAACAGAACCCATGAGGAGCCCTAATTCTAAAAGTGCACAGGTTCCACTGACCTGAAAAAGCAGTGTAGGGTGCTAACCCTTAGCAAGATTTTCAGCAGGTTTTATTGCACCCAGGGCTGACAAGTAAGAAACAAAATACTCTCCATGAATTTGTGCAAATTGATGTGGAGTGATCAAGTGATCAACCGACTGATGATGTTACTAACAAGTTAATGCGGTTTGCATCTTTCTGAAAAAAAAAAAAAAAGATCTCACCAGAGGGATTGTTTATGATTATGATGATTATTGCTTGTACAGTAGCTATATAATAAATAAACCTCCTCAAAAATGTCTCTCGTTATCCGTCTCCAGCTCCAACCGAAATCCAGCTCACCACCAAAGACTAATGGTATCAGATCAACCCACAAAAAAAACCCCAATACATCAGAACTTCAGTTCTCTGAGAAGGATTATAGATCATCTCAAGCACTAACGCCCAGGAGGAAAGTCTAGACAACATTTGCAGTGAAAACAATCATTGATATTTTTTATCTTCATATTTTGCTTCCAAAACTCCAGACTTTCTTGTATTTTTAGTCTAGTCTTGAGGAATAGCTCTCCAGGCTTCCTGAAGGAGTTTTTGTCTCTCAGTTTCAGTGGAATGTTTTTTTGTTTGTTAAGCCACATAGTGACCTATGAATTATTCTAGCATAAAAAACATCTAACTTAAGCAATGAACGAGTGAGAAACAGATGCAGATGATGACAGATGATCAGGACGGTGATTAGTATACTGCTGATGCTAAATGCTAAGTGGTTGAAACAGACGAGAGGGGAAATGCGATTGCTGCTAAGGTTGTTACATAAGCAGCCAGTTTAAAAAAAAAAATCCATTTAATCCATTGGGTAGGTCCCCAACATATGAACATCCAAATTACGAACTTTCAAAGATACAAACATGCGTTTGTATGTTTCATTGTGAAAGTTACATCATATGTCCGGTGTACATTGTCACGTGCAGTCGTGCATCCCAGAATATCTGAAAGCGAGCATAAAAAGCAGCGGCGATGAAGCTGGTAAGCAATAACGATGGAGACAAAAGTGAAAATAATTGAGAGAATGGAGCAAGGTGAAAAGATGGCAGACACTGCTTGCTCTTCAGAATCATTCAACCATCAGGACAAATCTAAAGAAAAAGGGCAAGATCATGGAACAAGTTAGTCCTATACTGTGTATAGCCAATTGTGTTAGTATCCTAGTACCTAGGCAAGGTTTGTTGGACTTCTGAACAAATTGGACTTGAACAAGCTCTCTGAATGGAACTCGTTCATATGTAGGGGACTTAGTGTATATTTTTAAAAAATGATGATGGAGGACGCCATTTAGCATGCTACAATCACGTACAGGCTAAAGTCACTTGATAGTCTTCTTCCATGCCATGGTGTTGAGATTTCCCCCAAAAGCACTT
>JAOVVA010000031.1:15287440-15306866 GCA_028565275.1 Leiocassis micropogon
AATATAATTTCTTCCAAAAACAATTATTGATCTGGTTACTGATGTTGGACTGCTATTATTTTGAACACAACTGTACATCTCTCTCTCTCTCTACACAGAGGCGTTTCTGAGCTCGGCCTCGGCTCTGGAGGACGAGCGGGTGGTGTGTCTGCTGGACGTCTGTCTCCTGGGCGAGAACCGGCTCGAGATCGTCTGCCCTAAAGTGTACAGGACGGCGGATATCGTCACTCCCATGTAACACAGATCAGTGTATATAGGTTTACGTCATTCTCGTTCATTCACTAAATTTGCGTTGTAAATAGTAAATATATTTTTGGAACTCTGTACTTTACGTTATTTCTCACTCCTCATTCCCAGAGTAGTTTTGCTTTGTAAAAGTAATCATACTTTGTTTTTTTTTTCCCATTTGCACAAATCAAACCGACACCCACTTCCATTTGAAAACATTTATTTCAATGTTTAAACTGGCCACAGATCACATATACACTCCAGGTTCTGCCTTTTTTAATACAGAATAGAAATAGATTTGATTTAACACTGAGATCAGATCACAACGTGTTAAAAATTGCACCGACACATTGACGTGGAAACTGCGGCCCGATCTTCAGGTACGTTCACATTTGATTTTAAATGAGGTATCTTAACAATTTGCACGTGTTTTGCCTGATTCCGTGACCTTGCAGACGGACAGCAGCGGATTCGAGTCGTACGTTTTTGCCGTATGAAGAACAGATCTGAAACCGTAAAATCCATTTTTGTTCCTCCTTACAGTCCATCTCCGCTACCCCTCATGTTCTCATAATCATCCACGCGCTCGTCGATTATCCCCGAGTGCTGTACAGATCCGCGTCGTCGGGATGAGCCTGTCCGTGATCCTGCAGGGCCGGGTCCGGAACAAACCGTGTCTTCTCTGTGGACAAGAAAAAAAGAAGAAGAATTAGAGACAAACAGTGACGATTGGGTGTATTTTTTTACCATAATGGATTTGAACTATTTTTTGAAGTATTTAAGTGTAGAGTCTTTCAGCTTTAACAGAAAAAAAATACTAAACATTTATTTTAACAGGCTTAAAAGTAACTGGACAGCGGACTGCTCAGCAATTTTCATGTCCAGTTTTAACTTGTATCTTTAATTTTTTTGACAAAATCAAGGAGTTTAAACAAATAAATAAATAAAAAAGTTGATTCCATGTGTTGAATTTGTATTTGGTTGCTGTTCACTGGAAATCTCAACATGCAAAGCAAACTGAATAGTTATAATGTTCTTTCATTAGTGAAGAAAAACCCTTCAATATCTAGAATTTCGGTTCTCACGGAGGATGAACTTCTACAAAAATAACAGAAAGAAAGAGTGTGGAGAAGGAAAGGAAGGGCTCGTGTTACACAGCGTACCCACGTCATCGTTAAACGTGATCGAGGCGGCGCTATGGCCCGAGTAACAACAAAAACAAAATAAAACCCAAAACAAAAAGCAAAAACTAAAGACAAAATAAAAAAAAAACCCGAAAACAAAATAACATCCAGGAACAAAATACCAAAAAAGAAAACGACGACAATTCCGTCAAATCGGAAAATGTAGGTAGAGTTTGTGAATGAAATTCTTATCGCTGATTGGACGAGAAATCTGTCACTCAATGTACACAAGAAGTCCTGCAGCCTCACGGCATTTAAAGGTGCGTTCTGATCAGCCTGAAGTACCCTGAACGGAGCAGGGAGTAGGGAGCACCCTGTGAAGTACACTTCGGAATGGAACGCAGCGTTAACGTACGTGAGGCTGCAGTACTTCCTGTACGTCTCGAGTGACAGGTGTCTCGACCAATCAGCGATTAGAATTTTAATTCGCAAACCACACCTACCTTTTCCAGTTTGACTGAATTGTCATTGTGTTTTCTCATTTTGTTTTCAGGTTTATTTTGTTTTTAAATTGATTTTGTTTCCGGTTTTGCACTTCTCAGCCACCGTACACATGGCTGCTAACGGAACCGGCTCACTGGTGCTTATTCAAGATGTGACTGCTGATAGACCGAGCAGGATGGACTGCTTTACTTCCTGCTCATATTCAGTTATAGATGCTGGAAAACCTACAGGACTGTTAACATAGAGAACAGTCCAAACTGTTAGCTTTTCATTTGGGTTTTTTAAATGCATGCTGTCCAAATACTTATGGCCCCAACTGTACATAATCACAATCATCAAAACGAAGAACGTTCCCAGGCCTTTCTGTATGATACATGTTACCAGGACCATTAAGGTAAAATAAAAAAAAATAATAAAATAAACCCCTAGGTGTGTCTTTTCTCAGCATGAAGTAAGCTGTAATGTTCTCAATAAGTTGCCCTGTCTAAAGAAGTGTAGGAGGGTGTGTTTATTTTCACAACAGAAAAAGAGCCTCACCGTTTACTGGAGGACATGTGACGTCATTAGCTGATGGTGGTAAAGCCTCCTCTACAACAGGGGTATGAGGTGTGGTTTCGTTTACAGCAAGTGGACGAGTTGTGGTTTCGTCTTTAACCAAGTGAGAAGCTTTGGTCAGCGGGGCAGCAGACTCGGGTACATTTTCCACAACTTCAGAAGGCATGTCTACAGCTGCAGGACTTTCTGAGAGAGAAACCTCCATCACAGCCTCAGGTCGAGTCATTTCTGATGAAGGGAATTCTCCAACACCTGGAGTTGCCCCAGGTTCTCCTGCTGAGGCAACGCTGACAGCTGTTGAATCCTCAGACACAGGACCAGACTCTTCTATAGCAACGTGAGGTAGATTTGTAACCTCTGTTGCTAGGTTACCCTCCTTTTCAAGGACCTTGGGCAGTAAGGCGACTCCTGTGAAAGGGGCAACAGCATCTATAGTCGAGGAACTCCCTGACTCGGGGGCAACTACTTCTGTACCAGAGAAATCCTCTGATGAAGACTCGACCCCTGGCAAGGAAGTTACCTTTTCTGGTAGTTCATCAGGCCGAGGGACAACCTTGTTTGATGCATCCTGCATTGAAGAAACAAGACAGACTATATAACAGGCTTTCCACAAGGTTTAGGAGTGTGTTTAGTCAGGGGTAAAGGCAGTGGTTAAGGCATTGGACTACGGTTCGGAAGTTCCTAGGTTCAAATCCCATGACCATTAAGTTGTCTCTGTTGGTTCCTTGAACAAGACTCTTAACCCTCAATTGCTCAGATGTGTAATGAGGTAAGTCGCTCTGGATAAGGGCACCTGCCAAATGCCTAAATGGGAATGTGTTTATGAGAAGTCTCCGCCCTAATTCATCCCAAAGGTGTTCTATCGGGTTGAGGTCAGGACTCTATGCAGGCCAGTCGAGTTCTTTTACACCAAACTCGCTCATCCATGTCTTTATGGACCTTACTTTGTGCAATGGCAGTCATGTTGGAACTGGAAGGGGCCGTCCCCAAACCGTTCCCACAAAGTTGGGAGCATGATATTGTCCAAAATGTCTTGGTGTGCTAAAGCATTAAGAGTTCCTTTCACTGGAAGTAAGGGGCCGTGCCCAACTCCTGAAAAACAACCCCACACCAGTTCCAATATGACTGCGCACCAGTGCACAAAGCAAAGGACCAACATCATGTTAATCCCTATGGATTAAGAATTGGATGTTACTCAAGTTCATACACATGTGAATGCAGGAGAGCGAATACTTTTGGTAATATTGTATATCTTTACATATTAACCCTAGCATGTTTGTATGCACATGTACACACATCAAATACCTCTGGACTCGCATCAGGAACAACACCTTTCTCTTTGGGTTTGGATCTGAGCACGGACGCAACCAAAGAACCTGCACCGTACACTTTTTTACCCGTCACCTACAGATAAAGATGAGGTCACAGTCACAGTTAGAGGGAACAGTTTCAAAACAGCGAATGCGTCCTGATAATGAACCTACAGCATGCTACCTTTAAAACTCGGACACTGTGAGTCGGGTAGCACACGGCAGCACCGACGGCCGTCAACGCCAGAGGAACGGCGATTCTCTTTAGCCGGGAGCCTGAAACCAGCACCGTAAGCATGATGACGGCGTGAGGGGAAAAAATTAAATAGAGAAAGCAAATCTTTTTGCATCTTTTTTTTTCTTCCTGTGTATAACTTACCCTTGCGTGCCAGGACGAGGCCAGCCAATCCAGACAAGGTGATTACCCCGACTCTGGGCAGGAAGCCAGGGGGCGGGTCCCTCAGGAAATTATACGTGTCTGACGTCACAGAGAGATCAAGAATCAGAAGCGAAACCTTCTAAGAACTCCCATATACTTGTAGAAAAAAAGAAATAAATAGGACTCTCACCCTGTCCGGTCTGGTATAAGGATACGGCGCCGACTTTGACTGAGGTGCAAGTATTCTGTATAAAAACAAATAAATAAATAAAAAATAAATACATATATATTAGAATTAACAAAAAAAAACAACACACTTAAACCTTAAATGTGGTACCGGATTTAAACAGGAAGTCTGTTCTACCTTCAAACTGCCAAATTAAAAGTTGCGTGGATGTTTTACAGTAGAATTAGAGACTTTACATACTGTACATGCGGTAATTATATTTATCAGCAAAACACACATCCATGACTCATGAACATGCCGTTATCGTTTATGAATCTGGAGACTGATGACAGGTGTTTATTACGCCGCTATCGCCCCCCAGCGTGGTGTTCACCTGCACGGCTCGGGTGTACGATTGAAGCCCCGCTCTCATCAGCCCGATGTTAGTCTGCAGACGACCCGGTTTCTCCTCCACATATCGGAGCGCTGGAGCCTCTGCGCTGTAAATGCACAACTACAGAAAAGGAAGTTCTGTGAGATAAAATATGGAGAATCTGCTCCATCACGGTAATGGAGGAGGATAATGTGTGTTTGTGTGCGTGCATCAGATTGTCTCACGTCTCGTGGTGAAATCTGTCCATCTGTCTTCTTCTCAGTCGTGGCATAAACTCGGAGCGAGGCCAATCCCAGAGCAGCCGGCACCGCAGCCAACTTCACCACCTCAGGATTAAACACACACACACACACACACACACATACACACAGTGTTCTTATCTCATAAATCACTGTTTCAACAATGCTGTTGTTCCCAGAGCAGCTCCACAGCTTACCACAGACGAAAGAGACTTTATTCAATGTCTCAGAAAACCTTGTGGTGTTTAGAAAATGTTATGTCCAATACAAATAGATTTATAACCCCATATTTTAACACATAGTTTTAAATGTAAAACTAAACTGTTTCATTCAACAAGTAACGTCTAACTTCTAAAATAACGAGGTGAACCTCTTGTTCACGGCAACATCAATTAAATTATTATTATTTTTTAATTACTCAAAAATTATGAAAAATCTAAAATAATAAACTCTGGCTTTAGTTTGGATAAAAGGGTGTGCAAACTTTTCCTAATTGCTATTTTTGTTTGTGTTTCTCCATGTATGAAAATGCCTCTGAATAAATAAAAAAAAAAATCACTATTTAAAAAATAATAATGTTAGTACAGCAAAAGGTTTAAAAAAAAAAACAAGGTCATGTATATTTACTTTAAAAATAAAATCCAAGGTGTACCTTTAAAATAAAATTATAAACAAATAAATAAATAAAATAACAATTCATGAAGTTAATAAGATATAAAAGATATTTACATATTCTTTCAGTACAAGTAAAAAAAACTAAAACAAATAAGGACATGCATATTAACTTAAAAAATAAATACAAATAAACTTTGTCAGATCAAAGTACACTTTTTAAAACAGATATATCACATTAAATAAGTTAATAAGTAAAAACTGGATTAAAAAATATAACATTTCATATCAAAGTAGCAAAAAAAATTTAAAAATTACTAAAATATGCATAATTACTTAAAAAAAACTAATTGTTGGTGAAGGCAACAATAAAAAGTTTTTTTTCCATTAAATTATTCCATTATTATAAAAAGTATGCTAACATTTCATATCAGTAACTATAGCAAAAAAAAAGAAACAAGAACATGCAATTTTACAAAAAAAAAAAAAAAAAAAGCTATTGTAAGAGTCCAAATTAATTGTAAAAATATTTCATTAAATATAAATGTCTAAATGTAAAATTCCCCCAATAAAATCCTGAATCTTACACATTACTTACTTTACGGATCACTAATTAAATAACAGATGTTAATTCTAAGAGACACGTGACATTAATGAATTCGTTACTGTTTCTGTGTCACGTGATGTGGACCGCGTTCGACTGTTTATTTTAATCAACTGAAGAGAGACAGAATCACATGTGCGACTGATTAAAACAACTAAACGCGCGCCGAATAAACGCACACGCAAGTAACAATTCATGCTTTCCAGCTGATATTTGTTTCTATTTTATGCCTGTGTTGTTTATTATTGTTAAAAGAAACCCTAAAGAGAACTTTAGTGCGGGTTAAACTCTCACCTTGGCCACCATGGCGCCTCCTGTCACTCTGAGTACGGAAGCCCGGAGCGGTCAGAGCGGAGCGGAAACGCGAAACGTAAATCTCAGGATCCAATATGGCGTCGTTTCACAGACCCTCAGTGAGAGCTGAAGAGTGTGAAGTGTGGAGGGGGCAGAATAACTGCAACAGGAAAATGTTTTCTAATTGAAATGTATTAAAAACAAATAAAAAAATAAACTGGTCTTTAAATGTACTGTGTTCTGTTTCACTGGAGTTCATACGTCCATATAAATAAAAGAAACGTTTGTACATCAGAACTCTTACAATCATATCGTTATGTTTCATCCATCAGAGTCTCATAAAAATTACTGTCTGTCTGTCTGTCTGTCTGTCTGTCCAGTCAGATTCTGACAGACAGACATGTACGTGGGCTTCAACCTGAAATAATAGTAATAATAATAATAGCATTGATTAAAGATCAGCAGATTATTTATAACTTTAACCCTAAAACTATTTCTACAAACTCTTCAACCGTGAACGTGTTTTATTTTCATTACAAATTCTGTAATAGAAAACTATTCTGTAGACCAAAAGTTTGTGCACCCCCATTACCATCACCACCCCCCACATGTCCCTGATGGACAGGACTCTTCAGGACAGATTTATTCCCCTTCCGCTGTTATACTCATTATATCCGTTCTTCTAGGAAGGCTTTACACTAGATTTTCTGGGGATTTGTGTTCATTCGGCTGCATTAGCGAGCTCAGCCGCAGATGTCCGGATGTCCGGGTGGCTCCAGTTCCAGTTCATCCCGTGAACACGAACATGAGAGTCATGAGATTCAGCGGGTTTCAGTTCAGGCAGGGTTCGAGTTCTTCCACTCTAACACACTTTTAACACTCTATGTCTTCATGGAGCTGGATTTTTAGATCTCACAGAAACGTTGTCATACTGGATCACTCTTAGCACCAGTGAATGGAAACTGTACAGTGTACAGCATGCAGAGACATGCTATACATCTGTGGGATTCTCTGGATATGTTCACATCAATCAATTAGGCTCAGATCCTGACACTCGCGTGCTAACATTACCTGCAAATGGAGTATGCAGTCAACTCACTGCCCCTACTCATCTCATCTCATCGCGTCTCATCTTGTATGTCTGAGGAGTCCAGCAGTTTTCGTGAATTTATTTAGATTAACAATGTTGTTGTTGGTCTTTCGGCTGCTCCCGACATGGGGTCGCCACAGCGGAATTTCCAGTCCGCACTACAACTTGGCACAGGTTTTTACGCCGGATGCCCTTCCTGACACAACCCTCCCATTTTATCCGGGCTTGGGACTTTAATACAAATTGAATACAAAAATTGAATACAAAAATATACCTTTATTTATATTATCAATAAAGGTATATTTTTGTATTAAATCTGATCAAACTGGGTTTTTAGGTTTATTACAATACAAGAGGGTAGCCCGCGGCTACATGCCACCTTTACCTGCGAATGGAGTGTGCGGCCAACTCCCTGCTGCTTCCCACGCTACCCCAGTGTTTTGCGCCTGTCGCATGTGCTGTTGCCGTAGAGGCATCACAGTCTGATCAGCTCGACCTGATGTACCCGGTTTCTCTATTGTCACAGCGGCTGTGATGCTTACAGAATGACATAATGCTGATAGTGATGCTGCCTACTGTTAAATTAGGTGAGGAACGTGTCTGTGAAATGCCTGTGATGGGATTATCTGTGCAAACACACAATCAACGACCACCGGCAATCACATTTTCGCCGTGGACGACGCTGCTCACATTCCGGTGCGGAATGCCTGTGACACGCCTGTCCTGACGGAACTGTCTGCGCAAACACGCAAACACCGCCTGTCCATATAAACAAACAGAATTTCTGTTTATATATATATACACACACACACAGAGAGTTCAAGTCATAGCCACTAGGTGGTGTGATGATATAAAAGTAAGTGTACAAATGAACTGAAATCAATACCATATACTGTATACCTAATAAAGCAATGTTCATTATAAACTTCAAGTTAAATACGTTTAAATTCATATATAAGGATATATGTATATATTTATCTGCTTTAAATGGTCAATGAATTTATATCCAGCCAAGTTCGAATTTCTTATTTCAGTCTCACACAAACATAATGAACATTTTGTGAAACTCATTTCACTTTCCTAAAACTTACTGGCTTGAAGCACTTTTAAAACGAATCCATAAACTAAGGCAAAACTAGCCGTTGAATTAGGACATCGTACAATAGGAGAATCAGAAACAAACAAGGAAAGCCAATAGGGTCAAAAGAGGGGCCCAAACTCTGAGAGCCGACTGAGGTCAAAATGACACGAATCACAACACAACCTAATAAGTGCAGAGATTTTCGTTTATTCCTCTTTTTCATTTAACAATCTTTATCATATACAGTATATATATTTATATATGTGTGTGTATATAAGGAAGAGAAAAAAAATAGGAGGGCGAGCCTGCAGTGACACTGGAGTGACACGAAGAGTTCTGGAGTGCAGAAAGAAAAGAGCAGCGCTTTCTGATGGAGAAGTCTCAGTGCAACTTCCACTTCACTCAGCAGGGCGGAGAGCAGGGCGGGAAATAAGTGCCCTAAACCACAGTGAAGCCCAGGAGAACGGACACACACACACACACACACACACACACACACACACACACACATGTATATATGTGTTCTTACATATGATGCTGGAGATGCTATAAATTCGGTCCACAGTGGAGTTTATAATATGAGGACATTCCACACCACAGAAACGCAAAGGACTGAAAGTCTGCATGTGTGTGTGTTTTTGTGTTTGTGTTTAGTTGTTCGATAATCTGTACAATTTACACCGTTAAAAATAATTACATTCGACTCGATTCAGGTTACGTCCCCGCAGCCGTTCCGTTCACGCGGTAATGTAAAGCGAATACAATAGAACACTATGAGGAAAAGCTGCGTGAAGCGTAAAAACACATCAGTAAATAGATTTCACACAACGCTGATGTGGCCTCGAGCGAGGACAGACTGTAGACTTTTCCCCTCAGATCAACTCAACCAAAACAAAAACCATACACGTTTCAGCAGAGCTTAGGCTTAACACAACATTCAGTACTGTTTTTAACGCACTCCAGTCCACGTGCATTTAAAAAAATAATAAAAATAAAAAGAGCTATGTGATAATGAAATATTTCTCATTTGGACGACTGTACATGTAGTTAGCAAGTCTGCTAATTCACAGACAAGCGAATATGACTCAGATAAACTGGACTGCACTCTATTGTGGCGAGTGACGCTGGTGTGATGTACGTGTTATGCTCGGAATAGAAAAATCACAGAGAGTGTGTTAAGGACAGTACTGATACACACAGATGGTATTTTTCCACCAACATTTTGCCAGAGCCAGAGTTAGTCTCAAACAATCCTGTACAACGTTCACTGAATGGATTATAATACAAATATGAGGGCTTTGACGAACGCCGATGGTCTCCTGCAGCACTACGTAACGTCTACGGAGCTGCCGCAGGCGGATGAAGGAGTTTTAAGAAGCGGAGACCAGTATTGAAGACAAACCATCAACTGCTACAAAGGGGAAATTCCAAGAGGGTTGGAGAGTTGGGTTCAAAGATGGCACGAATGTCTGGCTTGGGGTGGAGACTACGCTGAGTCGTACCTTGGTGTAGAGAAAGAGTTTCTCTACCAACACATGCAATTTGAATCACCTTGTGTCAGTTAACAATAAAGCTATGAACACTTTTGCATTACTTTCAGTACAGCCCTCGTATTGTGTAATAGCATGAAACCACGAGAGAATCAAGTGAATTAAAACTCAAGTTTGACTCATTTTTTTAAGGAGTTCTTTGAATTTGAATCACTTCAAATTCATTTCTTAAAAAGAACGATTAGTGAACAAGCTGTGTAGCCGTCACACTCCCACGACAGCACCTGGATCTCGATTTTTAATACTTAAACAATGAAAAGCTGCTATATTCTTGACATGGATCATTATGTAAATGTACAGCTCTGTGATTACAGCATGATGTTAACAAGACAGCGCATGACACAGTGGAGAAGTTCAGATCTTCAAACAGCTTCGGCTCCAGGTTGGTGGAAAAAAAAAAGGCTAACAATAATAAATTCAACTGAAAAAAATTCTACAATCCTTGGACATTCAACTCAGGGTTCCAGAATTTTTAAAAAATGTTTAAAAGACGTATGTGGATAATTAAATTAGAATTATGGAATTTTTGAACAATTTTTGAATCTTTGGACTTCACTTAATTAAAAGAAATTACAATCCTTTGATTTTAAACTACAAATTAAGGATTTCTATAAAGTCTTTGAACTTACAGTTTGGAAATTGTATAAAAAAAAATTAAGAATCATTGGACTTTAACCTCAGAGTTCAAGAATTTTTCCAAAAATAATTAGAATGCTTAAACGCTTAACTCAAACTTCTGGATTATTTTTTAACATTTAAATTTGTGAATTTTTGATTTTTCCTAACAATTTTAGAATTCCGGGATGTTGGACTTACAGTTATATTTGAGAATTTTATTTAAAAAAAAAAAAAAAAGAAAAAAAAAGAAAGAAAGTTTATAAAAGTGTTTAAAAGGATTTTAAAATAAAAAAGTCAACAATTATTTGCATATTCTTTAATCCCTAGACTTTGAATTCATGGTTTGTGGTGTTTCTAGAAGTTTAAGAATCCTTACACTTAAAACAAAGTTGTTGTTTTTTTCAAAAATATTAAAACCACAATTATGGAATTGTCTAAAAGGATTTCAAATTTTTGGCCTTTCAAATCAGCATTCTGGTATTTTCGAACAACTTTTGAATTCTTTTCTATTCTAAATTCTGTTTGGGAAGCTACTAAAAATACATATTGTTTAATTTAAAACTCCAGAATAAAAAAAAAAAAAAAAGTAGAATCCTTGAACTTTAATTTCTGGACTTTTCTAACAACTCAGTAATTCTTGGATTTTTAACTGAAAGTTCAGGAATTTTCTACAAATTGAACACACTGTTTGGGAAGCTTCTAAAAAAAAAATTAAATCAACTAAAAATTTCCAAAATAATTTTGAATCCTTGAACTTTGACCTTAAAATCCTGGCATATTCCAACATCTATAGAAACCTCAGACTTTGAACTCGGTTTGGGAATTTTCTAGAAATTTAAGAATCATTGAATTGTTTAGAAAAATTTCAATAAAATCCTGGAATCTTTGAACATTGGAGTGAAATTATCTAAAAATTCTAGAACCAGAGTTGAAGGAAAGACAAAATCTATTTAAAAAAAACGCAACATTCTTAACCTGAATATAAACTAAAAGCATAAGAGGTAATAACCAGCTGCCCCCAAGCGAAAACAGTCAGAATACCAGAGAAGCAAAGCTTAAGTCTTTTGTGTTTCTTTTTTTTTTTTTTTAGAAAAGAAAATTAGAAAGCTTCTGTCTTTGCAGTGCCAGAAGATTGCATTCACAATTAAAAGTTCACAGTTTTGAACAGAGGATGCAGCTAGGCAAAGGATATTTCTCTTATATACAGACTCTTCATCAGCTCATTCAGCGTAGATTAATAACTTTTAAACCATGCAGGAGGTCAGCTATGTTCTAAATACTCTAAAGAACCCAAGTTTGATTACAGACACAACGTAGGCTGCCGTTCCTACAGGAAGTGCATCAGTCTCATCAGTCTTCTCTAAGTCTCTCTCAAGTTTCTCACACACACACACACACACACACACACACACACTCACATACATTCTCTTGCATGCTCTGAGAGTTAACACAGTAGGGCGGTGTTGCTTGGTAACAGAGTGAAGCCCGTTGCCCATGGCTACATGAGCGCTCGTCCTGCAGCATCCCGAGGGAAGGGAGAAACGAGTAAACAAACAAACGAGTCCCGAGAAAACAATAAAAAAAAAAACTCTGGCAGGAAAAAGAGACGAGAAAAAAAAACGAAAGCCGTCTTTAGATCCTGGAGATGATACGATCAGACGGACGCTTTGAGAAGTACGATGAAAAAAAAAAATTATCAAATGTGCACAATTTACACCGAATGTAGTCCAGGTATCTGAGGGTCGCTACTTCACAGGCTAATGTAGCTAACAGTTCATAGTAAGCTTTAACTAGCATTAAGCTTTAAGCTACTATTTAGCAGGGGGCGTGGCCTAAAGATTATTCTGTTTCTTGTATATTATGATTCCGCCTGATAGTGACTTTGTGGAGTGAAATGCGACAAATATTTCTCCTCAGTATACGTAGCTTGTTTATTTGGATCCCTTTTGAGTTGCTGAACTGCTACAGTACGTAGCCTTAGTTTGTTAGCTGGCTACGTTAAGCTGGCTAAGAAGACACTGTAGGCTAGTGGTGTTCAGAAGCTACTTTGCGTTGAGGTTCTGACTGACTAGCAAGCTTCTATTACTTATTAGCTACGTTAGCCTCAGACACTTAAACAACATGTCTCAGATGACGTCTGGTGTAAATGTGTATGTTCGATTTAAATCGATCCTTTCGGGCGCGTGTGTGAGCAGTGATTAACACACATCATGAGCGCGACGACTGCGAATCCGTCTGACGAAAGAAGAAGCAGTGTGTTTGTCCAGGACATGATGTCTTCTGCAATCTTCACAAAAAAACAATAAAAAACAAAAGAAAAAAAAAACATAAAAACAACAGTTCTCTTACAGTGGCTCAGTCAGCTGTCAGTTAAAGGTCAGATAACCAATCAGAGGGAAGAGGAGGGGCCACAGTGTTTCGTTTACATGCCGTCTTCTGTCCCAGTGTATGTCTTTACCTTTGAGTTTGTTGCAGACACACCTGCTGAGAGTCTGTACGCGTCTATCGGTGTGCGTGTGTGTGTTTCAGACATGTGTCTCTATAAAGGAGTGTGTGTGCATGAGCAGTGTCGGAGACAGGGGTGAAAGGTCGCCGGGTTCAGCAGGCAGTTCCAGAGGGGTGGAGCTAAACTCGCAGATATCCAGGAAGAGCTCTTGGTTCCTCTGCTTCCACTCGCGGAATTTGCGAGAGGTCAGACAGGGGTCATCCAGCAACTGACCAATCACAGACAGGTCGCCTTCTTTAGCCTGAGAAAAACAGAACAGAATAAAAAATCAGCTCTACAAACGTTTCGGAATGTGGTATGTTTTCCTTCTGTCTTTCCTCTTTTCCTGTACCTTCAGCGTGGAGCGGAGCGCCCGGATGCGGTGGAGTTTTTCGTTAGTGGCCGGGTCGTTGCAGCGCTTGACGAACGAGCGGCGGAACTCCTGCCGCGTGGAGGGTCGCTGGTGTCCGAACGCGGACACGCTGGCCTGCTCCAGAGAGCGATACAGCTCTTCCAGAGGGTCCGGTTCATCAGACACACGCTTCGGAGCGTCGCACACCCGCTGCCGGACCTCGCACACACTCTCCTCCTCGTCTTCCTCCTCGTCCTCCTCCTGTTCCTCATGAAGCCGGGTGCGGGGGCACAGCGTGCCGTGCGAGCGGTGCCGCGGGAGGCTCTGACTCCTCTGTTTATGGGCATGGCCACGTGGACGGGGCTCCTCGCTGTCCGTCAGCGGGAATGGCCCGTCGTGTCGGGGCGGGCGCCGGCGCCTGGCAGGCAACGTCGCCTGTCGTAGCCTCTCAGGAGAGATGGGGACGCGTCCGTCCCCTCCTGTGCCCGTCTGGAGGTAGTGAAGCCCTGAAGAGCCCACTGGGGTCTCGATCAAGTCCTGCCAGGAGCGGCGCTCGCGCTCGCGATGAGTGGAGCGACAGGATGAGTGCGAGTCCTCGGCAGACGAGTGTGAGAAGGTGGAGCCACTGGAGAAATGGCGCTCTCCAAACGCGCTGGACGAGCTCGTCTAGAGATATAAAGAATCGGTATCGAAATCAATAAACTATTAGCAGAATTAATCCATAGAGGAGTCAGTGAGCTGTTAGCAAGAGCTGCACAATTATTTTACAGAGGCTGCGTGCACAGGAAACCACAACCACAACTACAGCAAACTGTGTTCTAGTCCTGAACTATACAGGGCTCGCTCACGGTCTCGGCTTAAAACGACAAAGCGGTAAATACTGACAGTGTAAGAGATTTAAAAAAAAAGAACAATTAGGGGATTTTAAGGGACTTTTTGGATTCTTTTGTTAGAGTGTTGCAGCTAAATTGAAAAAAAAAAATCAAGGTCTCATATTTATATTCCACTTATTATGTTCAAGGTCAGGTGTGACGATGTTAGTGGTGTCTCGTCTCAGAGAGAGAGAGAGAGAGAGAGAGAGAGAGTAGAAGAGCTCCTTTTCCATCAGGACTGTTTCAGGGTACTAATAATACTGTATATAAATGATAGAGTAATGGTTTAAAATAAAATACAAATTAAAATACAAGTCATGGTTGTATAGATCTAACAACAAGACTCAAGGTCGGTATGTATTGATTAGAAATGAAGAACGCTGATTATATAAGGACTTGCATGCAGTACTGTGAGACAGAGAGAGACAGAGAGAGGGGACTCACGGCAGGATTGCAGTGGTAAGTCGACTCCTGTTTGAGCGTCATGGATCCATCGACCTCTTCCTGATCGCTCTCACTCCAGTAATCTATATGGTCACATCATACACACATGCATAATGTTTGGCAACAACAGACAGTGCTGTTATCTTTAGATAATTTGGTGGGGCTTTGGTTAAACAAGGGGCGTTCAAGTCAAAACAGGACTGGTGAATGAAGGAGTAAAAGCGATTTATTGTCATTTACAGAAGACTTCAAGCACAGTTTGGTGATGAGACCATCATTAGCTGCAGTAAAACATCTGAACAGCGTTTTAATGAAGGCCGTACGTCCGTGAATGACAATCCCGGCCGAGGTGGCTCACAATGCAGTCGTTCCCATGAACATTCAGAGAGTGGAAAATCTACGGATAACTTGTCACCGACTTGCAGTAGAAACGCATCTGTCTTGGAAACTTCACACACAATCATTCACCAGAACCACTTGCACGTTAAAGGAACTCGGCTGGGAGTTATTGCTACATTCCCTGTACAGTCCTGACCTCAGTCCAAGACATTGCTATATGTTTGGGCCATTAAAGGGGTTCCTGACGCGAAGCAGGCAGTCCGATCATTACCCGACTTGAGGTGGAGTGACTGGTTGCTTTACTTGACAGGGAGCCTTCATTTAGGTTTCCTTCTTCCGCTTCCTTTTAGTCATGCTGTTATAGTTAGTCCTGCCAGAGTCCCTACTTGCGCTCTTTACTAAATATACATTCATTTGATACATTATCTTACTGTAACCATACCTAACCGTTCTCTTCTCAACTCTTCTTCTTGTCGCATGGAGGCCTTGTGTGATCTGCTTGGGATGCGTTTTGGAGACTGGGGACTGAGCCTCCAATAAGAAAAACTCAACTCCATATTACCTTAAACACATCACCTGTTATATAGAACCTCCTAACACACAGTATGAATGCAGATCAATCCCTGCTCTCCGTTATCACCCAAATTAGGATGGGTTCCCTGTTGAGTCTGGTTCCTCTCAAGGTTTCTTCCTACTGCCATCTCAGGGAGTTTTTTCCTCAGCACCGCCTCCCACGGGTTGTTCATCAGTCACTTACACACTCATCGTCACACACAGGGTCACAGGGGGCCTGGAGCCTATCCCAGAAGACTTAGGGCACGTGGCAGGGTACACCCTGGACGGTGTGCCAATCCATCGCAAGGCACACACAAAGACACACTCACACGCTCATTCACACACTACGGGAAATTTGGGAACGCCTATTAACCCAATCTGCATGTCTTTGGACTTTGGGAGGAAACCAGAGTACCCGGAGGAAACCCACCAAACACAGGGGCAACATGCAAACTCCATGCACACAGACCCCGAGGCGGGAATCGAACCCGGACCCTGGAGGTGCGAGGCAACAGTGCCGCCCTAGAACTGTGCCGCAAAAAACAATCTGAAGGCGCTAAATAAATAAAGTTTAATTGAAATTTATTTACTGCAATCAAAAGTCCCACTTTGACTTGAACACCTTAAAACTTAAAGATTGACTTTAAAACTTAAATATTGACTTAAAGATCTGCGAAGATCAAAGGCACTTTCTGAATGTTCCAGAACACGTAACTGTTACTACAATACCTTCATCCGGGCGAGGCACCGGGTCATCCGGAGTGTATCCAATCGCGGCCAAGCCGAGGCGATTCATCCACCTGAACACAGAAACTAAATAATAAGTGATAGTTCAGGCATGCGCTACACACTGAGGCTATACAGTACACTTCTGTGATCAGCAAGTGCAAAACTAAAGATGTTTGCAGACACCACCTGATACCGAAGAAAACCAAATGAAGGACAAGGTAAAGAGGCGAAGTGAAGTTTACCTGTTCATCTCCTCCAGGTGATCCGTCGCAAAGAAGAAGCTCTTAATTTTAGGATGGCAAGCTTTGAAGGCACTTTGAGGAAACGAGAGAGTGAAGAGAGAATGAGGTTAAGATCAACAAGGAATCTTAAGAACCAGGGCTCGTATTCACAAAGCTTCTTAGAATTCTCTCCGAGAGCTCCTATCTTAGCTTAAAAAGCAGTATTTACTTTTAGCTTTATGTTTAGTGTTTGGAGAATATTTCTTCTTTCCGCCATTTTGTCCTCTGCTACAGAAACTCTTAAGCCTCCTCTCTACTCTTAACAAATTTTTACCTTAGGAGCTGTTTTTAGGTCTAAGATGTTTCGTGAATTATGTTTATCTTTACTAAGATTTAGTCCTAAATTTAAGGGGAAATTCTAAGAAAACGTCATAATTCTAAGAATTTTCTTAGAATTTCGTCACTAGGGGCAACTTTTAGGCTTAAGAAGCTTTGTGAATACGGGCCCTGATCAATATGCTCGTTTTATTATTTCTTTTTTAAATGCACATACAGTGCTTATGAGTGCTCGGTCCTAATTGGTCATAAAGTATAGTTTAGTTCTGTATAACAGCATCTCTGACACGAGTGCAGCTTTCTACAGTATTCGTTTTAGTTCTAGGTCGTTTTTAGGGTAACAGTTCACTCTTATGGACACGCAAACAGATCCAATAACCTGCGTAATTGTTAAAGCTGTAACATAACTCACTGTTTCCTCCTGCACTCGATCGCTCTGTCGATCCGGAACTCCGGCAAACTGATGAACCCCTCCGCCTTCTCGTCCTGGGGAGAAAAAAAAAATGAGGAGACAAAAATAAACTACAGAGCCAGGGTCGTCTTTCAGTCTTCAGTCGAGCCCTGAGTAATACGCATTCTCGCGGATATTAAACAACTATTTGCAGGTCATTTCTGGCTGAAGCGAAAGGTTGGGATGAAGGAAAGGAGGACGGCGTCTCTTACGTTCTGGTTGGTGTACCAGTAGAGATCCGAGTCCTTGAGGACGAACCAGTATTTCTTCCATTTCTGGGTGAAGTAGCCCGAAGCGTCCTTCTTCTTCCACAGCCAGCCTTCGCAGTCGCCATGTCCCAGATCCTTACATGCAATACGCCTCCTGCTCGAGTTACTCTGAGAACCTAAACACACACATACGGACAGATGCCTTACATTACAGCACGTGTACAGGATAACTTCACAATCCAACGATGTGTACGGTTTATTTCCCACCTCTGTTTTTCTTCTTAGTCTTGGTCCTTAAGGAGGCATAATGCACTGACTATAGAGAAAACACACGCTCTGTGATTAACATTCAAAACGTTGTGAGATATTAATTTACTAATGTAACCCTTGTTTTCTTCTTATAATGTCTGTCAGCTGCTCGTCATATGTGTTGATTTGTGCTGGCAAATCAATTTTCCCGATTCACCTCTAGGAATCATTTAAATGATTTGATTCATTCATCCATCATCAACAAAAGAACTGAGGTAGAGGAACGAACGAAAGGGTTTTACCTTCCTCATGGATGCTCCGGCTTGTCGATCCCCAGCAGAACCAGCATACCTGAGGAAGAAAGGGAGCTTTTTTACGTACGGTGCCGTGAAAACGTTTTTTGCATATTTGTTACACTTAAATAATTGGGATCATCAAACTAAATTTAATATTACACAAGATTAACCCGAGTAAATGCAAAATGCAGTTTTTAAATGATTATTTTGTTTATAATGGCAAAAAAGCTGTCCAAACCTGCCTGGCCCTATGTGAAAAAGTAACGGCCCCCTAATCCTAATAACTGGTTGTGCCACCCTTGGCAGTAAAAATTGCAACCAAGCGTTTGAGATAACTGGCAATGAATCTTTCACATCGCTGGGGAGGAATTTTGGCCCACTCTTCTTTGCAGAATTATTTTGATTCAGCCACACTGGAGTCTTTTCCAGCATGAGAAGCCTGTTTTAGGATCTCGATCGGATTTAAGTCTAGACTTTGACTAGGCCACTCCAAAACCTTTTTACTTATTTATTTATTTATTGGGCCATTGGACTTTGTGGTGGACTTGCTGGTGTGTTTCAGATCATTGTCCTGCTGCACAACCCGAGTACGCTAGAGCACAAAATCATGGCTGGACGTTCTCCTTCAGGATTTTCTGGTAGAGCCCAGAACTCATGGTTCAATCAAATATGGTTCAATCAAATCATCCAGGTCCTAAAGGTGCAAAGCAGCCCCAGATCTTTTTTTAGATGCACATTTTCCAAGAAGTTAAACTTTTGTCTCATCAGTCCACAGAATATTTACTTAACTGATGTCTTTTACGAGCTGGCCAGCAGGTTTGGACAGCTTTTTTCCCATAATGAATGAAATCATCATTTAAAATCTGATTTTTTTATTTACTTGAGTTATCTTTGAGTAATATTAAAATTAATTTGATAATCTTAATCACTCACTCATCTTCTATACCGCTTTATCCTGTAGTCAGGGTCACGGGGACCTGGAGCCTATCCCAGGAGGCTTAGGGCATGAGGCAGGGTACACACTGGACAGGGTGCCAATCCATCACAGGTCACACACACATATACACACTCACACACTACGGGCAATTTGGGAACACCAATTAGCCTAACCTGCATATCTTTGGACTGTGGGAGGAAACC
>JAOVVA010000031.1:15321510-15339262 GCA_028565275.1 Leiocassis micropogon
GAGATGATGTACTGGCAAATTCCTGGCAGAGTCTTACTCCAACAGACCTTCGAGAGTGATATCTTTACCTTTATGCTTTACGTAAAGTGTCACCCACTATGCATTTTAACCAATAATAAAGTGATTAGCCAGGAGATTGTCTATGAGAGAGTTACAGTTCGTGATGAGATTGGCTGTGAGATTAACTATGAGATTAGCTATCTCATGAGATTAACCCTATGAAATTATTGACTAGCTATGAGATTAGCTACAAGAGAGCTACGTAAGAATCGCTCTGAGATTAGATTTAGAGAGAGATGAGATTAGCAATAAGATTGGCTATGAAAGAGTTATGACTAGCTATAAAATTAGCTAAGAGATTACCTTTGAGAGAGTTTTGACTAGTTAAGAGAGTACAACAACTAGTGATGAGATTAGCTATGAGATTAGCTAGGCAGTTTTTAAAAAATGAATCTTAAAAAAACTTCTCTTAAAGGTTTTCTGTATAACAAACAGTATACCAGAAGGTGAATGTTAGCACGTTAGAGTGTTAGCAAAAGCTGACTCACGAGCGGCGTGTGTGTTTGTGAGACACTCACCACATGGAGTATTTTGTTCTCCGTCTCATACACAGTAGAGTCCTGAAACACAACGATGAACGTTAAACGCTGTAGGTCTTCACTCTGGTTGAATCCTATAGATTCTAAGTTACTACTTTATTTTTACATGCACTCAGGCTTAAACACACAATCACAGACACAAATGCAGACATTTTTAGGCTACACACATACACCCACACACACACACACATACACACACACACAAACACACACCTGTTGTACTATGGTGGTTAACTCGAGACAGAGTTGGACAATGTTGTTCTTCAGCACTGAATACTCTGTGACACTGACAAACGGTGACCTGCAACAAAACACACACACACACACACACACACACACACACACACACAAGTGAGGGGTTTTATTAAGCAGATGGTACACACCAACAACACACAACTGTGCACAGAATTTACACCGACAAATAAATAAGTTCACAACCTGAAGAGTTAGAAGCACAATTCCTCAGCTAGCAAGAATACTTGACGTTAACTTCAGAATTTCAGAATGACACCTACTGGTTTGAGGAGCTTATTGGAACGTACAGCACAGAGTTGTTTTTTTTTGGTCCTGTGTTTACTAAACCTGATCTGCAGTTGAGCATGACAGTAGCTACTGTGCTAGAACAAATGCATACAGTATATACAGCTCTATAGTGTATAGTGGTCTGTATAGTGGTCTTTTCCTGAATCAGAAGAATTGTACATCATCTTTAAAAAAAGACAACCTCATGAATATTAATTTTGGGTTTCCTGGTATCAAAAAGGGTCAAAGAAATATCCACACAGTGCACCTCATATTTGTTTCAATGATTCCTTAGCAAGTTCCCCCTTTTGGTCACAATAAACAAGCTCCCAGTAAAATTCTGGTCAGATATTTGCCCGCGCTTCTCAGCAGAATTGTTTAGTAAAACACGGACAAGCCTTCTAATCACACTGCACAAATTTCCTACAGGGCTGAAGCTCCAAGCGGTTAAAGTTAGCCTGCTTTCTCCAGTTCACAACCAGCTCTGATGTATGTTTAGGGTCATCATCCTGTTGAAACACTCAATTTTGTGCAATTGATGATTTGAGGTTCTGTTGAAGAATTCTGTGGTTCTTCTCTTTCTTTTCCTTCTTTATGATTCCATCCACCTAAGTTCAGTTCCACTGGCAAACAGCCCCACTACCACCGCCATGCTTAACCAGCTGCTCCAGTTGGTGTTCTTACTTCACCTTTACTCCATCAAAATACCTCCGGTCAAAATTTTCTCTAGAAGGCTTTTTTCCTTTGTCCATGTGATTATGTGCAAACTTGACTCGAGCTTGATGTGGATTTTGGAGCAGGGGCTTCCTACTTTCAGGCCATTGTGATGTAAGACTGGCTTGCCGGTAGACACTGACATTGGTGTTCCAACAGCTTCCAGTTCATAGCAGGCCTGTGTCTTGGTGGATCTTGGCTTGTTTTTGACCCTCAGAAATAATGAAGTTTGTAGTTTGGGTCTTCCTTGGCAAAGCGGCTCCACCCTCAAATAACTTGTACTTGCTGTACGTACAGTAGTTTGAACCGATATTGGATTCCGAGGTTGTTTAGACATGTCATCCTGACTTCCTTAGACTTCCCCACTGTACTGTGTGCTGGTCAATACTGTGTTGTCAATCAAACCTTTTATGTGGTACAGAGAAGCTACAGAAATCACACAATATATTAAACCTTGTGCTCCAAACTCTTGGGCTTTACTTCTTTTAGGATGCATGTTGTATAGTCAATCCACCACAACAGAAGAACAGTTCGAAGAAATTAATAACAAGGCCAATATTGCCAAAGAAGTCACTTTAGTTTTTGTCTATTGGGGTAAAATTGGGGGTAATGTAAACACATGGTTTAATTGTAGATCTAACATCACTTTGAACAAATTTAACCCCGCCCTAATTTTAATTGTTCAAACGTAAGTTGGTGTTGAAATCAGTACTGAGCCTGTAGCTAACATTAATACAGCGGCAGAGGCTTTACGATAAATCAAAGTATCGTTTTCAGACATAAATATGAGGGTGTGTCAAAAATGATGCGCATTTTGGTTATATTAAAACTTCTGTCGGCCTATCAGCCGTTTCCGCTCAAGGCTCCTGTCTCCCCAGTCGCTGCTGTGCAGGTGTGAACGTGTAACATCAATTCATTTGTAACTGCGGTGTGAGCAAAAATGAATGCCCCCGGAAATAGAGTAGCGTTCACCGATTTCTTTTCTGTGGTCTGAGGGTGTACCTGCTGTCGAAACAGCTTAAGGAAGAGCGTAAACAGAAGCCTTTGGATATCTGCAAACAACATTTGGACCGACACTCTAAGTAAAGTGAAAGTTTCTTAAAAAGAAAACTTAATCTCAGTAATTTCTTAAAAATTGCTGGTGACGAGACATGGACTCATCACTACGAGTCTGAGAGTAAACGGCAGAGTACGGAACAGAAACATCCTCGATCCAACCAAGAAACAATTCAAAAGTCAACCATCAGCTGGTAAATGATGCTTGCAGTTTTCTAGGATTCTCAAGGGCCAGTATTGGAACATTATCAGGAAAAATGTTAAACAATCAACAGTGCTTGTAACAGTGAGACACTTAGTGAAGAGCTGAAGCTTAAACTTCGGATTAAACGCAGAGGACTGCTGTCCGCCGTGATTTTGCATGACAATACACGTCCAAACACTTCTGCCCACACTGTCGACACTTTGCAAAAACTTTGTTTTGAGGTGTTAAAGCGTCCTCCCTACAGTCCTGATCTCGCTCCATCAGACTTGTTGACAGACGGACAAAGTGTATTGAAAAGCAGGGAGATTATATTGAAAAAGTATGTGTCTTTTTAAAAAGTGAATTAAGATAAATTCCACTGCCAGAGTGCGGATAAGTTTGGACTCGTACATGAAGCAAAAACAAACAGTACTATGAGTATGTATTTTATATTCTGTATGTATCTGTCAGTATGTTTGCCATAAATTAAAGACGACAGGTACAAACCCCTAGCTGGGTAATATCAAAGAGTCTTCTTTAGCATGACTGGATTTAATTGGATTTATTCCAATTTAATTCATCAATTAAACTCAGTTTAAACGAGTTCCGGTTAATTCTGAGTGAATTGCATTAAACTGGAAATCCATGGAGAAAACGATTAGCCGATTAGCAAGGATTAGCCAGGAGGTCAATGAAAGATGATTGCTCAGCAGTGGGGGTTTGAGTTCAGGGTCGTGTCAGGTCTCACCTGTCCAGCCAGGCCAGCAGGTTCTTGGCGGCTCCAATCAGATCCACCACGCTCGTGAGGAAGTCGTTGGGCAGCCGCCGACACACCCGACCGTCGTAGTGACCGCCGCGCCGCCGGCCTGTGATGAAGTTCTGCAGGTTTTTAGCTGAAGCGTTGAGCTTGTGGGAGAGAGAGCGCAGGTTCTCCGTCTCCAAGCCATAGTTCTGTTAAAACAAACAAACAAACAAAAGAAAGAATGTGGGTTAAAAAATCTATTCTGAACTGTTCATATGTACAATAAACCTATGACTTGTAAATGCATTTGAATACTGAGCAATTGAATAATTGCAATGCTTTAACTTTCAGAAAGGCTTCTCTTGCTCTGTTGGGTATGTGCGTTTAAGTTGCAGGTTAAAAATCATGCCATTCACGATGTAGTGGTTGTCATGGCAACACCGGGCTGTCTCTTACAATTATCATAGTCTTCTATCTTCATTCATCCTCTATCCTGAATCTACACTGTGTGGTGTGTGGTAGGTGGGTTTTTTTTAGAACCAGTACGATTTTGTTGAAACACACACACACACACACACACACTTTGCTCACTGTTTGGCTTGTGTTCTTCCTGCTGGGTGCTAATCATACAGTGGGAAGTAGAGTGATTAATCTCAGCTGTGTCATTAATGCAGAGTAAACACGTCATTAGCACCCTTAAACCCACACACACAAATATATTCACACACACATACACACCAATACGAACCTATTCACACCTGAATATGTGATCAGTGGACATTACCATGTTTATTTCTACTGAATTTTATACTCGCTGATATTTATGTGTATAGTCACTGTGTGAGCGTGTTTGTGTGTGTTGGGCCTCACCAGGGCGCAGAGCAGGTCCACTGCTTCAAGGATGAGTTCCTGATGGCCGATGCGTGTGACTCCGAGCTCCTCGAGCTCTTGATGTGTGATGTGCAGCAGCTGCTCGCCAGAAATCCTCTCTCTCTCAAACACACGCACATACTGTAGCAAACAGTCATCCAGTCCTGAGAGAGAGAGAGACAGAGAGAGAGAGAGAGACAGAAAGACAGAGAGAAAGAGAGAGACAGAGAGACAGAGAGAGAGAGAGAGAGAGAGAGAGAGAGAGTTAACTGCTTTGCATCTTCACATGTCAGTCCCGGTTAGGCAGTACGGGCCAAATATGATTAGAGTAACTAAGTTAGAATGAAATAAACAATGGTAAGTAAAAGGGCCTGCTCTGACAAACGGTGTAGATATCATCAGAGGGAGTTGACTATCAGAATTCTCTGTAACAGGATCTGTGCGTGCATCACTCACTGCTACTGACCACGTCCTCAGATCACAGAGGAACATACAGAACTACAGAAGTCTAAGACAAGTACGCGTTTACAGTTACGACATTGGCAGACAATCTCATCCAGAGTGACGTTTTAGCAGTTAAGGGTTAAGGGCCTTGCTCAAGGACCAACAGTGTTAACTTGGTGTTGCTGGGTTTGAACCTGGGACCGTCCGATCAGTAGTCCTGGGTGAAGGATAGCGGGTAAAGACTAACATGCTTTTCCATCACAGTGTAATGACATCACAACACTCAGAGGAAAGAACAATCTGCCCTCTTCCACATACATGAGCTCATAGTTGCCCAGGTTTGCACAGTTCTGCTGTGACGGCCTGGGGATCTCCTATGGGTGAAGTGAACGCTTTTCTCTTGTACCACTTAGGGACTCTTAGAACAACATTTTAGCATCATAAAAGACTTTGTAGAACTATGGAACTATGAAAAATACAAAAGAACCAACTTACAGAACTCTAGAAGAACTACAAGAAGAACCTGGAAAACTTGAAGGCTGACATAAATCTAGAGCTTTCAGAAGGACCTAAAGAAACAAAGAGGTGAAGAACTACAAAGAAGGACTTGCAGTGCTAAAAGGACTTACAGAACTGTGGGTCTGAAACAATAAAAAGCTTTAAAGGTATTAGACAAATCTAAGAAGACAACTGAAGAATTAAAAAACTCAATTGCTAGAAGAAGGATCTAGAGCTATAAGAAAAGCTGACAGACCTGACCCTGAAAGAATACAAAGCTTTAGAGGTACCAGATGAACCTAAAGGGCTTGTAACTTGTAAGCGAGAAGAAGCCCCTACAAAACTCCAGAGATATAAGAACAAACAGACAATGCTCTAGAACAATAAGAAGAATCTGAAGAACTACAAAACTCTAGTGCTAAAAGTAGGACATAAAGAACTCTAGAGCTATAAGAAAAACCTGACAGAGCTCCAAGGTTATAAGAAGAACCTACAATAAATAACTCTTGAGCTAAAAAAAAACAAGTTTGATTCCCGGGTGATGCTGTAACCTCTCGCAGCTGGAGGCCTGGAGAGAGCTGATTGGCAAAGCCAGTCACGTCACAGAGCCAGTCCGTGAGCTCTTGCAAACAGGAGGAGCCAATAGTGCTGTCCTTAGAGTGTGTTACACCATTGTTACAAGAGCAAGCAGGTTAAAAAAACATGTGGCTGGCAGAAGTCACCTGGTTCAGAGGAAACACGAGAGAGTCTTCGGCCCTCCCTGGCTGGTAGTAGTAGCCTTGATGGGGGAACGGACCAGTGATAGGTGGAAAAAAATTATGGGCAATAATTGGGGAAAAAAAATTCTAGACCTACAAGAACAAATTGAAGACCTAAAGAACTCTCGAGCTATAAGAAAAAAAATTAAGTGCTCTCGAACTGTAAGAAGAACCTACTGATCACAGATCTCTAGTGCAATATAAAAACAGGCAAAACTTCCTGATGTACAAGAAAACTCTAGCAGTTTTAGAAGAATCCTTGAGCTATTTTAATAGTAATGATAAAAAAAGAAACCTATATTTGTCACAGGCAAAACAGAGAGCTGATTGGCAAAGCCAATTGGCAAAGTCACATATTAAGTACAGCACAATGAAACTTGTCTTCATGGGAAGCTGAGTCAGCCTTCGTATGGCACCCCTGGAGCAGAGAGGGTTTACAGCCTTGGTCAATGGTCCAAGAGTGTATTGACCTGTTAGCCAAAAGTCTGCATCCTCATTATCTGCCTAGAGAGTTTACATCTGCTATATTCCACCAACCATGGCTGCCAACAGCACATGCAATGTCATTCACTCCATCACTGTTAAGACTACAAACATAACCGCCGAATGCTTTCAAAGCCAGAAGACTCAGGAAACTGGAATGTACTTTGTAAGTAAGCCCCATGGAGATAACATGGACTCCATGATAGTGCATACGGAAGAACATTAATGTCTGTGTAGACAGAATCATCCCTACTAGGATGGTGCAATGTTTTCCCAACAACAAGCATGGATTGCCAGAGATCTGAAGGAGCCTTCAGGGATGGGGATAGCGACCTACTGAAGCGGATGCAGAGGGAACTGAAAAAGAGACTGAGGGAGAACAAATATGTTACAGGGAAACAGTGAAGATTTGTGTGGTGTGGTACAGTATAAGGACTATAACAGGTTTCAAGGCTAAAGGGGATCACATAGAGGGAAACCAGAGCAGAGCCAGTGGACCTGAGCCTGTTTCCCATGGATTGCAGCAAGATGTTGTATGTCATTTTCCAGGCTATTGTGACCCCTGCAATATTCTTGGATGATATTCTATGTCACTATCAGAACCAATGACACCAGAAAACTAATCAAACTGATCAGGAAGACTAGTCGTGGGGACTTCTCTAGAGCCCTTGGTGCTGGTTGTAGAGATATGGATGTTGCATATATTTTTTTACATCTTAAAATATGCCTTCAGGGCCTACTGGTCAAACAAAGAAACAATTACTGTAAGTAAGATCTCCTCCACAAAGAGCGCTCCACTTTCCTGCCGACTGCTATCCTAATAAGACCCGAACTCCATTGTTGTGTGCATTGTAATAACTTTTTCTAACTGTTTTTGTTTATTATCACATGATAAGTATGAACTTAATCAATGTCTTCAAATAGGAAGAAGTTCGGGAAGAATAATAATAGACTATATCCTTACTAGGACATACACTGTAGACAATGTAGAAATTGTTATTTCCTCATATGAGAACATTCGGGTATCTAAAGGCTATTACACTTTACAGTGACTCTGTCAAGAAAGTCTTGCCCTCTGACAACATTAATATACAAATGGTCATGTACATTTTTTTCTATGACTAGCCAAACTTGCTTATACCTCATGGATGTATTTGAATGTACAATTTCAGAGTTGCATTCGTTTTGGCTGGGATCTTTCATCGATGTCGGGAGAGTCGAACATGTGGGAACCAATTTGTGTGTGAAAATGATTCCCATGCTCCCAGAATCACCCTTTCAGCCAGATGAATCTTATCATCATCATCATCATCATCATCATCATCCTGGGATAGACCTGTGCCATCAGGAAAGAAAAAACACCCTAGATGTGGTGATTCAGTACATTCAGGACGTCAGCGGACTTCATTTTATTGCCACATAACGTTGCCGAGCCACAACCTGGCCGACTGAAGCAACCCCAGATCATAACGTTGCCTCCAGAGGCTTGCCCTTCATGTGCTTCCCGCCTTGATTTTTTTATGACGTAACTTCACTAAGCATTTAAGTGATCTCCGGTCACACTCATTTCAGCAGCCTCCTTAGTTGTTTCCTTTACTTGTTACAAGGCAATAATTTTAAGCTTTTGAAACCTAACAATATACAAAAGCCCTGTGTCACCTGCAGAAACCTTCATGTTTGTGAGGACTTCCAGTTCCCAAGACCTGAAGTAAACTCAATCTATAAAAAAGTCCCAGCTTACATCCTATTTTCTGCAGCAACTAAGGACATATGGTCCAGCACTGGAGTGTTGATCCGGTTCTACACTGCAATATATCACAGTCTTTTATGGACCAGTCACTAAACAGGACAGGTGCAGACTACAGCAAACTATAAGAACAGCAAAAAGAAAATTCACTGGTCCTCTCCTGCCCACCCTCCACAACTTGTACTCCACAAGAACCAGCAAACAGGCTAATAAACGGATTCCTCACACCCTGGACACACCCCTTTTTAACTTCTCCTTTCTGGAAGGCAGTACAGAACACTGTTTACCAAAACTACTAGACATAGGAACAGTTTCTTTCCTCCGTCGTAAAACAGCTGACCAGTATCGCTTGCTAGCTGCTGTAAAAACGTGTAAAATCGGTTCTTAACAAACCTATTACACCCCACTTCATGTACAGTTTCTTAGATTATCTACCTGACTGCACACGCAGTGTGACATTTAGTACATATTGTATACAGCTACGGTACACAGATGCATTTTCTCTATAAATTATTTTTGTCTGAACATAAATTTTATTAACCTTATAACCCTCCTTGCATACTTTCTTTTTTTCAGTTTTTTCAATTTGTAAACTGGCTTCTGAAGAACTCCTCCAGGGCCCGTATTCACAAAGCTTCTTGGAATTCTCTCAGAGAGCTCCTATTCCAGCTTAAAAAGTCCTAGCTGGGAGTCCTAGCCTAAAAGTGATTTAGGAAACTTTTCAGAGCAACTCTGAGTAAGGAAAGTACTAAAACCCTTTATCTTAGTGAGGGGTGTGGTCGACCCCGTTGCTAGGGATGATGCAGCAGTTCAAGGACTGTGATTGGTTAATAAAAAAATCTGTAAAGGTCTTAAAATGTGCTCCTTGTGAAAATAGAACATACAATAATAGAATAAACAGTATCATAATCATAATCATAATGTTTGTATATAAAGAAATTGTATGATCAGTTTCAGTTTTTTTCAAATTCAGTTTTTTTATTTTACTATCTACTCAATTGTCAAAACTATAATTTGATCCTTTTCACGGCTTTCATCTGGGGAGGATTATAAGAGTAGAATAAAAATCTACGTAAACATTAGTAATTAAATCATTTAAATTAATAGTACTGTAGTTTTGTATGAGTACGCACCAGTCTTTCTCTCTCTCTCTCTCTCTCTCTCTCACACACACACACACACACACACACATCATCAAATGACTATTACGGCATTTAAAAATACATTTTTTACCCTATTTTTGTACACAAGCATGTAGGTGAAGCCACAAAGCCTAATGAAAAAACATGTTAAACTGAATCCTTAGCTTTCATCACGTCTCCGCTGAGAGGATTTGTGTGTATGTATCATACCTTCGGTTCTCTTCTTTTTAAAATATGTCAGAAGCTGTGCTTGAACTGTTGTCTTGGCCATTGCGACAATGCCAACGGCGCGGAAAATGCGTGAGCAGCGCATTAAAATATTGTATTCTGATTGGCTAATCACTGTTATTTATAGTTCGTAGATGATCAAACATAGAGAGTTTTAATATTTAATTTCCATGGCAAATTTGACATAATATACAGCATTATAAAGGGGGATAGTAAAGGGGTGGTGATTTTACAAAATGGATGGTTTTTGTCATTTTTCTCAACTGGCGGGGACGCCATCCCCCCGCATGCCCCCTCAAATCAAGCCCTGGTTATTACATTTATTTATCAACCATCTGATTTTTATTCTTAATGACCACGTTGTCTCACATACAGTAGTATTTTATAAATGAGAAGCTCCTCAATAAGATTAGTTAGGGTTGTAAGAATTGCTGCCAGCTGCAACACATTCATCATTGCAGTAATTAACTGGGAAAAGCCTCTTATTTGTGTATTTAAATCCAAAATGTGTGTTTTTAACTGGCCAGTCTATGATGCACATAGAGTGAGTATTATGTTAATTTTTGTTAAGATTCAGACCTGCTATCATCTCATCATAAATGCAGATTAATGTACAGTTTCCTAGATTGCCTACCTGCCTGCACTAACATACAGTGTGACAGAGCATTTAGTACATACTGTATAAAGCTATGGAGATGCTTTCTCTTTATAAATTCCTTTTTCTGTCTGTAAATTAAATTCTAGTCTTAACCTATAACCTTCCTTGCATATTTTCTTTCCTTTTCCATTTGTAAACTGGCTCCTGTAACAACTATCTAATTTCTCTTTAGAAATGATAAAGTACCCCCCCCTCTCTCTCTCTCTATCTATCTAGAACTATAAGAAGAATGAATAACTCCCAACTCAAAAGATGGACATAAAGAAGTCTATAAGATGGACCTGAAGAGCTCCTCCAGGGCCCGTATTCACGAAGCTTCTTAGAATTCTCCCAGAGAGCTCCTATCTTAGCTTAAAAAGTTCTAGACTAAAAGTGGTTTAGGAAACTTCTCAGAGCAACTCGGAGTAAGGAAAGTACAAAAACCTTGATCTTAGTGAGGAGGTGTGTATCTGCAAAGGTCTTAAAATGCGCCCTTTGTGAAAATAGAATATATGATAATAGAATAGACAGTGAAAAATATAATGTTTGTATATAAAGGAATTGTATAATCATGAGAACAGGCTACTTGATGCAAAGTTTCTGTTATAGGCGAAATATCCTAAAGATAATTAAAACAGCCAAATGTTGAAAATGTGTCGACTTTTGAAGCAACCCATTTCCATGCAGTAAGGACCATATTTAAGTTCTTACATTTATTTACGATACTGATTTTATTACTTGTAATCCATTTCAGATTGACGGGAGCAAAATGGCTCAGCTTTTACCAATTTACATGATTGCAGGACAGTCTGTTTAAGTAGCACTTTTGGATGGTATGTAGGCAACAATCCAAATGAAAAGAATGGAAGGAAGTAAAACAACAAGAAAACCAGATTGGACAGAAGAGCAGTGCTTACTTTTACGGTCAGTGTTTGGAGAATATTTCTTCTTTCCACCATTTTGTCCTCAGCTATAGAAACTCTTAAGCCTCTTAAAAGTCCTCCTCTCTACTCTTACCAATTTTTACTGTTTTTAGGGCTAAGATGTTTCGTGAATCATTTTTATCTTTACTAAGATTTAGTCCTAAATGTACAGTAAGGTGAAATTCTAAGAAAATGTCATAATTCTAAGAATTTTCTTAGAATTTCGTCACTAGGAGCAACTTTTAGGCTTAAGAAGCTTTGTGAATACGGGCCCAGGACTGAAAAACCTGAAAACTCTAGAGCTATAAGAATGATCTACAGAGCTCTAGAACTATAAGAAGAACCTGAAGAACTACAGAACTCAAAAGCTATGAGCAGTAATCTAGAATTATAAGAACCTGAAGAACTCTTGTGCTTTAAGAAATACCTACAAAGCTCTAGTTATAAAGAAAACCTGAAAAACTACAGAGCTCCAAAACTATATGAAAAGCCCAAACTATATAGAATAATAACATTTGAGGTATCAAAATGTTTCCAGATTCACTTTCACCATATGTCCTTTCTCAGACACCTTAAAACCTGGCCATGGAATTCAGTATTGACGGTCCGTGCCCTGGAGACAAGTTCTCAATGTACAATCCCACAAATGTCAAAAAAAGCTTGCGGACCTGCGTTGTATTTTCCAGTTGTGGAGATGACGGGCTCTTCCACTGTGAAGACTGTTGCTGCTTCTCAGCATCGCATCCATACACCCAAGTTTTGTCACCGGTAATGATCCTCGACATGAAGGAGGGGTCATCTACGGAACACTGCCGTTCTTGGCAGACTTCGCCTCGATGTTCCTTCTGCTCCTGGGTCAGCAGCCTGGGGACAAATTCAGCAGCGACACAGCGCATGTTCAAATCACACGTGAGGATCGCCTGGACTGGACTGTTCTGTACGACACACCGACAACGGCAGAAATGTTGTGGATTGTTCTCCAACGATCATCATGTACAAGTGGCCAAATGGTTTCGATATTTTCAGGGGTTGTGCTCTTTGAAGGTCTTCCATGATCTCTGATGTTTTTTTGCTCTTGTAGCTCCTGTGCCACTCAAAACACCTTGAGCGACTCATTGCAACATCACCGTAAATTTGCTGAATTATGTCAAATGTCTCTGTGGCAGATGTACCCAGTTTCACACAGAATTTCTTGTTGTCCATTATGAAATAGCAGACATGGTAACGCACGTGGTCAGAAGAGCACCAGTTGCACAGCTCCAGATGTACACACGACCATGTCTTTTGGCACACTGACTTATGAAGGTCGGTGCTTCATGTAAGTGAGCGTGCAGCCTTGTGCTGCCATCTGTTGGCTTGCTACAGAACTAGCCTCGAAACGTTTTGATAGCACCTTGTACGAACAAAACCTGAAGAACTATAATGCTTTAATAAGAACCTACAGAGCTATAACTATAACCATAGAAATAATTATTACTATAATTATAATAATAATCTGAAGAACTACAGAAGTCTAGAACTACAAGAACAACCTGAGCAACGCAGGTGCTATAAAGATCTAAAAACCTATGAGCAGGATATACAAACGCCAGGACAACCTACTGTATATCTATAAAAACCAGAAGAAGTACAGAGCTCTAGAACTATGGAAGAACCCGTGGAGCTACACAAGTCTAAAGCTATGAGAACAACTTGAAGAACTCTAGTGCTATATGACAGACCTACTGAGCTCTGGAACAATAAGAACCTGAAGAACTACAGAAATCAAAAGCTATGAGCAGAACATACCGAAGACTGGTGCTATAAGAAAAATCTGAAAAAGCACTAGAAGTACTGTAGAGCTCTAGAACTATAAGATGAACCTGAAGATTTTAAAAGCTATGAGCGCGACATACAGACGTCCAGAGTTATAAGGACAACCTTGAAGAAGAATCTCTGGATCTATGAGAAGAACCTGAAGGACTATAGAGCTATAGAACTACAACCATAACTATATAACTATAACATTATATAACTATAACTATAACATAACTATAGACCAACAGAGAACTGTAATAAGAAGGACTACAGAACTCTAGAACTATAAGAGAAGCATACTGCTCAGGATGATGTACAGAACGCACAACCATGGTACTAAGGAACTACTGAATAACAGTAGCAGAGAAGAACAAGAACGCAACACACAGGACTGCTGGATCATAAAAAAAAAAAATCACATGCATCACACAATAAAACCAAGAAGCTATAAATAGACAAACCAGTCAGGGGTAATGAGCAATACATAAGATCAATTAGCTGCCATAGTAACATGCTTACATGAACAGGAAACAATTACCATATAAGGAAAGAAATGGTCTGCATACAAAATGAAATGGATCGGTCACGACTAGATGTGCCGGTGTGCAGAGTGACAGCTGACAGGTCGGTCAAAAAAAAAAAAAAAAAAGAGAAAATGTAAAAAAAATTTTAAGAAAAAGAAAATAGAAAGCTTTTAGCATGAGACTTTACATTTTTGCATACAGCAGGATACACAGCGATATAAAAGCAGCGCAGACTGAAGTACGAGTCCGGATGTCCCAGTATACTGTATATGTGTGGATCTATGTATTTGTGTGTGTGTGTGTGTGTGTGTGTGTGTGTGTGTGTGTGCGTGCGCGCTCTTCATGTTATTAGCCTTTTCTGTTCACAAGTCAGCTATCTTTCCTCCCTGGCAACGATTTTCTTAAAGGTAAGCATCATGAAAAAAAAGTAATTATTTCCTTTTTATGTGCGCACACACATACACACACACACACACACACACAGGGCTCTTGTTATCAACTACTAGGGTTAAACTCTTAAGAAAATTTATGCTAAGGACTAAGGTTTAAGATTTTATAATAAAGTACTGTAAGTCAGGTGAGCTAACACTCATGATTAAGGATTAAGTACTTAAACTAACAATAAGGACTAAACACTAAGGACTAACATTAAGGTCGAGTGTCCTACGCTAAGTAGTACTGCATTAAGGAGTTATGTTGTGTACTTGGGAGCTCATAGCTACAGAGTCAAATTACACTAAAGATTATAGACTTAGCCTAAGAACCACAGACTTACATTAAGGACTAAAGATTATACCAAAGACTATAGACTTAGACTAAGAACTAAAAAATTCGACTCAAAATTAAAAAATACACCAAGAACTAAGAACATTATTTACTTTTTCACTCATACTGCTGCTGTCATACCCACACACACCATATCTTTACCCGTCTATATTTTTAGTTTACAATTACACATTATTTTTTTTTATAAATTTCTATTTTTGTTGTGTTTTTTTTTTTTTAATCTGTAAATTTGTACATACCATCCTACATTTTTATTTTTAATGTATATAAAATTTTTTTTGGAAAATTATATCTACGTTTATCTAGTTTAATTGTATTCTTCTAGTGCAAATGTCCTTTTATTGTAGTGAAATCTTTCTATTCTCTTCTATTCCGTCTTTACATTTTAGGTCACAGACAGTCATATAAGCCTTTCACTGCATATCACACTGTGTATGGTTGTGTACGTGACAAATACAATTTGAATTTGAAACATTAGGACTAATGACTTAAACTAAGAACTAAAGATCTAAACAAAGGACTAAGAACTTACACCAAAGATTATAGACTTACACTAAGAAGGAAAATTGCAACAGCTAAAAATGTAACTAAGACATGAATTAAGGACTAAAGATTAACATTAAGGACTAAATATTACACTGAAAACTATTGACTTACACTAAGAGCTAAAAATCTTAGATCTTAAACTAATAACTAATAACTTATGCTAGGACTAAAGACTTACACTAAAAACTAAAGACCTAAAAAATACACAAATAATTAAAATTTACACTAACAACTAAAAATTAAACTAAGAACTATGGACTTATATTAAAACATAAAGACTTACATTAAGAACTAAGAACTTACACTAATGCCTAAAAATTACACTAAGAACTAAAGACTTACCTTAAGAATTAAGAACTTATATTAAGACCTACACTAAGGACTTAAAATTACATTAAAGATTATAGACTTGTGCTGGGAAATAAAGACTTATACTAAGTATTTCAGACTCAGATTAAAGACTATGGCCTTTCACTACAAGATGATACAGACACTAAGAATTTAGGATTACACTAAGGACCAAAGACATACACTTAATAATAAAAAATACAATTATAAAAATAATAATAATAATTTAACTTACTGAGTGTCCTGCTCCTGGGAATTCTCTAGCTTGCACGTGTTTGTGGAATGTAACACATCACAGTTATATCACCTGGCAATTATAATGAATGTTCCGAGCTGTGTGAGTGTGTTAGTGCAGGAGAACCCCAAACACCAGCACTCAGACTGATCTCAGGTCCGATCAGAGAAACGTATAGCAGAAACCTCCCGGTGTGAGATGAGTCAGAGAGAGGAAACCCCTCAGAATGTTAACACACGCACACACACACACACACACACACACACAAATTCATATTCAGCTCATGCACATTCGTTCATCTCTCAACTTCAAACTAGAAGGCAAATGTACTGCAAACTACACACATCCCAAACACTTTCGGCTCTTCTCTCAAACAGGGAAAGCTGCTCCTGCTCACGATGCTCAACACTCTGCAGTTAGAGATTCTAATCCTATCCAATTTTGATCAAATTCATCGAATGGTCTCTTGCAGTTGGCTCTCTGTCCTTTCTGTCTGAGGGCTGAAAAAAAATCTGGTGCTCATACAAAGCAAGGACTGGGCCGCACGACACCGCTCCAGCTAATCAGGATCAGGGTATGTTTTTGCTCAGGTTATATATGTATATTAATATTTGTCAGCTAGCCTACTTGTTCCTGTCGCGCCTTGGCAATGTGCATCTAGTGTGGGGCGGAGCTTCTAAAGGAGCACCAAATGAAGGGTGAATTATTTGTTTGGCTCTTGGGGTTAAATATCTTTAAAATCTTTCTCTAACATCGCCGACGCCATGTTTTGCTTTCTAAAAAACCTTAATGACGATGTAATAGGTGATGCCGGTAATGTCGGTTTAAATTTGTGTTAAATAAGCCGAAAAATTTACATTCGCCTGATTTGCGTTCAAGCTCACACGAATAGGAAACGACGAATAACAAAGTGTCAGTTACTGTTTTTATTGAAACTAAATTAAATGACAGAGAACTCAAATTAACAATTAACAGAGACCAATTTGCATGTGAAAGGCCCGGGTTCGAGTCCCCGCCAGTTATCCTACACCCAGCCACTGGGATTGTAGGGCACCCTTAGTGCCAGTCCCAAATGCGGATAAAAATGTGAGGGTTGCGTCATAAATGGCATCCGGGGTAAAAACCTGAGCCAAAAATAAAGTGCGGGTTTGGGAATGCATTGTGGTGACCCCTAATGGTGAGTGAAAGAACAACAACAACAAACGTGAGGTAGCTACTGACTCAGGCTAACAGTTTAGCTAGCTAGCAGCTGTCTTTCCATGAACACATTGTTTGTTCGGTTTCTACATTGAGAAACGTTAACCTTAGACCACATGTGAACTCAACAGAGCCAGAACTATTTAACCAGGTATGACTTGCACAAGCCTGTGTTGGTTATGGAACGTCTTCATAAACACAATGACATACATTTAGGGAGATATAGGGGAATAACGCGCATCCACCGGATGATTTTAAATGAACACATTTCATCGACATGGTACAATACAACCATGAAATACTATTGCAATTATTTTAAAGGCACAGGCCCAGAAAATGTATACACACCTCTGAAACAAAACAAACAAATAAACCAACGAGGTCCGATAAACAGTAAAAATAATGCAGCTAATGTAGTGCTGCATTTGCAGTATGAAAAATCCCTTAAATCAATACCACTTTTGGACCTTTTACCTAGAAAGTAAAGATATTAAATATGGTCTAGTTGGGCAACATTTTAAAAGGATGCTACCATTCAAAAGATGGAAAAGATGCAGAAGATGTACCACCTCGATGACAGGCAAAATACGCTTTTGCTCAGAGAATGTGTGTGGGGTTGCGTCTCTATCTCGTGATCCTTAATCACGTCTCGTTGCACGTGAGCGTGTCCCAGAATCCGTGCGATGATGATGATGATGATGATGATGATGATGATGATACAACAAAACCATTAAACGGCACCGAAAACGTAGAACGTGCTTCACACACTTGT
>JAOVVA010000031.1:15351743-15365195 GCA_028565275.1 Leiocassis micropogon
GTGTAGAAAGAAATAAAGATCAGGAACGACCATGGCGTGGAAGGGGTGTAGAAACTTTTGATCGGCCGTGTATGGATGGATACATAGATAAATAAAATTGGATACAGAATTCCGATACAAATCAAATCGACCGCCTAGGTATCGTGATATTGTATCAGTCTCTACTGGTTTTGTTTGGTCATGTGATTGATTGATTGATTGTTTCATTGGTCATGTGATTGATTCAGCACCCCAGGCTGGAATGTTAGATCTGTAACCACACATTGTGTTGAATGAATTTTTGTTGACTTTTTTTGTTGTTGTTGTTGTTACCCTTAGAAACCAACTCCTCCTAAACCTGAACCCAAACCCAAGAAAACACCTAAGGTACGATTAAAGTATTTTATTAATCTTTATTAGTCCCAAAGGGAAATTTTATGGTTGCAACAAATACAGAACAAAGATAATGTGAAAAAATTAAAACTATGAATAAATATAAAAAGAATAAAAAACGTGTTACGATGGACGGGAGCTACTGCAACAGGCTGCCACTAGTGCGGCGCCAAAAGCTCTACATGAGACTCGGCGTTCAACCCAAATCCTGCTTCATTTATGCGCTCAGTTCTGTCTCAGTACTGTCAGTACTGATTTATTCTTATTTTTACGTTGTTTCTGTTGGTTCTTTTAATGTCGAGAAATTGAAAGACCACAGTATATTTTTGTCATCTCTGTTTATCTCTGTCTGACCTTTTCAGAAAGAGAAGGACGTAAATGACAAAAATGAGGACAAAAAGACAAAGGCGAAGAACGAGGAGACCAAGGAGGAGAACCAGTCGGAAAATGGAGTGACCAAGACTAACGAGGTACACACACACACACACACACACACACACACACACACACACACACACACACACACACACACAGTCTATTTACTTTTAAACACCACATTGACTATATTTATATGTATTTAACATCACTGCAGAAGTGATAGAACGAGCAAGATCCTGGACCTCACATGCAGCCGCTCACGTGTTCAGTTTGAAAAAAAGAGAAAAAAAAAGCCCAGATGATGAATATTTGAACTTTTTGGTGTTTTTCTCTCTTGACTTTGCGATGATTAGAAAATTCCACTTTAAATCACTTACTCACTCGTCGTCTATACCGCTTTATGCCTTAAGAGGCCTGGTACACCCTGGACAGGGTGCCAATCCATCACAGGGCACACACACACACACACACACACACGCTCCTCTTTAATCATTCGTGTCTTATTTGCTTTGATGACACAAGTAATTAGAAATCAAATAATATAGATAGACAAACTCCACCCACGCTGGTTGCTTGACGTCATTCCACAGATTATAGAAATTTGAGACAGTCACATCTGATAGTGTTAAACTCATAATATGTACTGAGATCTTGACTTGTTGCTAATTTTCAGCAAATCAATAAGATTTAACGTTTGCGTGAAGTAGAATAAGTTTTCAAATCAGCGTTACAGGCTGAGTAAACCTGACGACAAGAAGTTCTCCGCATTATGAGAAAACTCGGGTCATTTAGACAAAATAAAAGTAAGGCTCTAGGCTAATAATCCTGAGCGATTAAACAGGGTATGTAAAATGTAAACATTTATAGATCAGTTTTTCAAATTTCTGAACAAATCTATTAAGGAAATCAAGTGGGAAAGTTTACTCCTCCTGCTGGTGAAGGAAATAAAGGGGATACTAGCTTTAAAAATAAATTTTTAAAAAAGGATGCATAACTTATTCATCTGGAAGCTTGTGATGGAGAACGTTGGTGAGTTTGGCGAAGTTTGAATGTTGGAGCTGAAAGGAAGGTTAAGGACTGGGGGAGAGACATTAAGTTATGTAAGGTATATTCCTGAAATTTCAAACAGGCCTTAGCTGACGAGCTGGGTTTGAGGTAAGGGGTGAAGATGTAACAGTGTGTAACGCTGTTCGTTTGAGACGTGGTGTTTAGCCCCGTGTGCGGAGCGACGTGGACGGATCGCGGGCTGAGAAAAATCATGGAGGTTTCAAAGCTTCGAACAAGGACAGCAGCGCAGAAAGCGATTTATTGACCGAAATACCAATTTAATGAAGGTTGAATTTCTGAAAATTGGGCTTCTTGACTCAAAGCCTGGCCGTGATTGGTGCAGGTGCTGCGGTCTGACCTGTGATTGGTTGGTTTCTGTCGCCATGCAGGTTGAGAAGACTCCGGAGGCAGAGCCGGAGCCAGAGAAGGTGGAGACTAAGGCCGAGTAGCATCCCAGCCGTCCATCCATTTTTCTTCTTTCTTTCCCCATCACTCCGACCTCTATTCCTCTCCCCTCCCCTCCCTCTTCCCTCGCTTTCTCCCCTCTTTTCCTGCAGCCCCAGATGGACCCCTCTCTTCACAAATCATCACCAGAGGAATATTTTTATCAACTATTTTGTAAATACCGGTTCAGGTTTTTAGCACAAAAACGCAAACGCGATTGAAGGGGGTTTTCAAACGGGGTTCTTCTTCTATGTTTGTCCCTAACACGAGCGGTGCACAAAGGCACTGCTTCAGTTTTGTCTTTGCTTTTATCATTTTTTTTGTTTGATTTGTGATTTTATTTAGTTTTAATGGATGGTTCTTGTATCTCAAGGTGTTGATGCATTGCTGGTTGTGTATGAGTGTGTGTGTGTGTGTGTGTGTGTGTGTGATAGTGATTTTTGTTTTTGAAGTTTTTGCCCAGTTTGCTGTTTATTTTAATTTTTTTTCTTTTGGAAAAAAAATCAATTGCTAAGTCTAGATGTTAGCTCCCCATGGTTTGGGATAAATCCCAACACTAAAACGATGCGATGAAAAAGTAAATCTGGTAAACTCCGATTGTTTTGGGTGTGGGTGGGAATTGCATGTTTGCAGGTGTTTTCTTTTCCCCTTTTTGGAATTTAAGGGGTTTTAAAAAAGAAATCAGATGTTTTGTGAAGTTTTTTTAAACACTGAATTTATTTGTGGAAAAAAAAGTAGCGTGCCCTGAATCTCACTCAATAAAACCATCATTGGAGTTTTCCCTCAAGAAAGTTTTTCAGTATTTTACCTTTTAAGGAGGCTTGACAATAAATTAGTATGGAACTTGCATTAAAAAAAAAGACACCCTCCATGATTATCTTGAGGGATTGCGGTAACATCAGACAAGACAATGCAGCAAGACAAGACTTTTCAGAACAGCAGCCATATTTATAAGTGGAATCCAATAAAAGCAATAAATCCTTACAGATCTCTGTCTGTCAGATTGTACATGATGACAAAAAAAAAAACCCCACAACTGATCTAATCATCAAAAAGGTTTTGTATTTAATAATCAGATGGGTTTAATTCCACCTACAGACACAAAGCTCTGCCCTCAAAACTTCAACTAGATTTAACTTGGAGATGAGACTTTTAGACATTCAGCTGCTTGAAAATGTATTTAAAAATGAAAAATATTTACTCTTGCACCTTTAAATACAGTATTCTAAGAAATGCGTTTAATCCAAATTAACAATTTGTGTGGGTCTAAAAATAGCACTATAAATGTTTGAGAAATATTGGAAAAAAAGAAAAAATATATGTTTTTGAAATTTTTGAACTCTTATCATTGGTAGTTAACCACTTGTCAACGTTTCCAAGATCCAATAAGATGTGTCCAGCAAAGTACACCCAGCCATAGAGAGTGCAGAAAAAAACAACAACCCAAAACAAACACTACAAGTTGTGAACACTTGGTTCTCTTTGACAGAAGCAGCCAAAAAAACATTTTTTACAAACGGAATCAGACTCTGACACGGTACACAGTTTTCCACAGGTTTTACCCTGGATGCTTTTCCTCACACAAACTTCTCGTTCTATGCATGTACTGGCTGGGAATTGAGCCCAAGCCTCATTTATTACAATTATTTATATATTTGATCCATGTATTTAAATACTAGACTCGTTATTTATTTCCTTTTTGCAGTAAAATTTCATTTAGAGTAGCATTTTATTTGTATTTCGGACGATTTCCACTGCCAGAACCTTACATTTAGTGTTATTTATAGGCTTCTTGCTTTTAGGTTAATCAGCTGAGCCGTTGAGGATTATGGACCTTGTTCAAGGGCCCCACAGTGGAAGCTTAGAGATGCTGAGCTTTGGAGCTGTGACCTCCCCATCACTAGTCCAAAATCCTAACCATTGACCTAACCCTATGCAGCATGGACTTCCAGCTCTTGTTTTGAGAATGCTTTGAGTATAAGAAATTATGATTCAGCCCATTCATTCACTCAATAAAGCCAACATCGCTAATGCATGGTTAGCCAGCAATGACTTCAACTCAGCAGTTCTTGCTGTAGTTATATGCCAAGGACCCCAGCCTCTGGCAGACAACAAGTGCGCGCACACTCACGCTCTCAATTACACGCTATAGGCAATTTTGGACACATCAATCGGACTACAAACAATGTCTTTGGATTTTGAGGTAAAACCGACCAATTGCAAACTTCACATACAGAGACCAGAGGTAAGATTGGCACCCTCATCATCATGGGTGCTGGGCAGCAATGCTAACACCTAATCCACTGGGCTGGACATGAGTAAGAACATACAAAAAGTGTTCAGGCACTTGACAAGTGGTCCGTTTCCTTTATGAGCAGATGAAATTGGTCAGAATTCCTCTGTGAGTGGGGCGATTGATCTTTATTTCTCTGGAAGTAGATGTGATTGGTCAGAATTCCTGTGGAAGCAAGTATGATTGGTCACATTTCATCTGTGGGATGATTATATACACTAAAGGTTCTGTCGGTGCAAATCTTTCGAAATACAAATAAAATGCTTCTGTAAATGAAATTTCATTGTGAAAAGGAAATGAATAATGAGTCTAATATTCAAATACATGGATCAAATAGATAAATAACCATAATGAAATTAGTCTTGGGCTCACCCACGCCTCTAAATCAGATTAGGTTTTTTTTCTATGAATTTCATGGCTTCACCCAATCTGTGATTAAGATCCCCCCTTTTAAATTTTTGAGCAAACAAATCTACTAATGTGGCATTTCACCAGATTATAAGAGGCACCAGACATAACTTCTCAAACACAGAGTTTGTAACTAAGCTACAACAGAAGAACAAGGTGAACCGTAAGACTGATAGGTACTGAAATCTCCCTTGGAGGATACAAAAGAGATTTCAGGCAATTTAAATGTTACTTAAATATTGATATTTCCTTCCGGACTCCAGGCAAAAAGTTAATACATAGAGACTATCAAATTTTTCAGTTTGAAAAATTTGTCCACGTCTAAAAAAAAGTATTTGTCCACTTCATTTTCTTCCTGTTTGCAAATCTTTGCACTTGAATTCAATGGTTTTACTGTATATTTAACTCTTTAAAAGGGCTAACTTAGCATTGCAAGATGTAGTCCTGAGGTGTTCATAAACTCATGTTTAGTCTGTAGGTACAGTATGGGGCCCTTTTTTTTCTACATGGCAATATGAAAAGACAAATAAGCATTATTTAAAACATAAAAAAATTAAGAGATAATAATAATAATGATAAGAAGAAGAACAAGAACGAGAATAGTTAGGCTAATTGGCGTTCCCAAATTGCCCATAGTGTGTGTGTGTGTGTGTGTGTGCCCCCCGATGGATTGCCACCCTGTCCAGGGTCTACCCCGCCTCGTGCACTAAGTCTCCTGGGATAGGCTCCAGGTCTCCGCGACCCTGAATGCAGGATAAAGCGGTATAGAAGATGAGTGAGTGAGTGAGAAGAAGAATAAAAAACTTGTGCCACTGAGAGGGTCAGATGTCCTCAAGGGGGCGACACAGGACAAGTTACTGCTCTCTCAACAGTTGGCTGATATACTGTTAAAGAATGTGAACAAGGCTATTGTATTTAATACCCATGACAAAACGAAGGCATTATGAAGTCACATAAACAAAGTTGCACACTGCAAACATTGGTCAGGAATGATTTAAGTACCATGACAAAGAGTTGAATGTGTTGACTCCTCCCCCAGATCTCAGGTTGATGGGGCATCTGTGGGATGTGCTAGGCCAGGGGTAGGCAAGTTCCGTCCTAGAGAGCCACAGTCCTGCAGAGTTCAGCTCCACCCCTAAACACACCTGAACAAGCTAATCAAGTTCTTTAGGATTTCTAAGTCTACAGGCAGGTGAGTTTTTTTTTTTTTCAGGGTTGGAGCTAAAATCTGCAGGACTGCGGCTCTCTAGGGCTGAACTTGCCTACCCATGTGCTAAGCAAACAAGATAGACTTTATATAGTATAAATGTTTTTTCCTATTAGATACATAGCAATTTCCTAAAAACCTAGGACTAGGGTAGTCTCCATTATTTTAATTTTGCAACGTATCCTGGGTCAGCTGCAGTTGGTTGTTAAGCTAATAGCACTACTGGCATATAATGAGACACGGGTGTCATTTGACATTGAAAGGACAAGAGAAGTGATGAAATTCTTGATAGTGTTCCTATTCATAAAAAAAGCAGATAAGAATGGGAAGATGCTGAGTTCTGACTGAGTATAACTCCTGAAAGACCCACGACTGTGTTCTCACTGTTTTAGTCCTGTTGAACTTGAGGCAATTAGTAGATCTGCTAATAAAAGACATTACTGGATATAAGGGTAGGCTTAAAAGTTTCCACATGAGGACTCTCAGAAGGCCCGGAGAACAGGAAACAGATTTTAAAAAAATATATATATATAACTTTATTTAACAACCTTTAAGTATAGCAAATGTGTGTATGCAACGTCTAATAAAAGAAAACGCTCAGAGATTAAAATAAAAACAAAGAAAAATAATAAAGCTTATGTGTGTGTATATATATATATATATATATATATATATATATATATACACACACACATAAGTTTTATGTTTGCACAGCTTTTTTTTCTATTGCAATCAGTTTCGATACATTGTTTAATATAAATATTCAATAATTATTTTAAAAAACCATAGCAGTTTGTTTGTACAATTTTAATTTATAGAGATAAAATTTGTTCAAATTAGGTGACCAAAGTCAAGTTCATGAAATAATTGACAATGAGCATTCCTGTCAAAAGTCCAAAATCCAAACAATACATACTTAACAATACAATAAATTGTGATAATTTACTCCATAGTTTTTCTGTATGCTGACATGACCAAAATAAGTGAATGGAAGTTTCACTAGATTCCTTACAAAAGGTAAAGCTTATCTCCATGTCAATCTTAAGTCGTAATTCTGTACGTAATGATCTGTTGGATTAAGTCTTAAACTGCTGACAAACTGGTTTCAAATAACATGAAAAACCATGTTTTGAATGTAGCTGTTAACATTTAGGCCTACATTACATCTAATAGTGATGGGTGTCTGTTGTTCACTTTCAAATGTTTGAGGAGGGAAATTACCCATCAGCATTTCCGCAGCACCAAAAAAAAGTTCAGAATTCTGTTGGAGAGGCAGTGAGGCCACAGTGCTGGATAAATTCAACTGAATTATACTATTTTTTCTAGATACAGTAAATACAGGTTTTTAATATGTAAGGTCAAGCAGAAAAAAATGTCTGTTGCTTTGCGAATGATTGCAGAGAGCAGACTAAGGTAAAGAGATCAGTGTCAGATGCCACACTTCACATCAAATATAGCAGAAGACCTAATTTAAGTTTAACTGAACAATTAGCATCATTATATAAAGTTTGAATCTTCAAATCCGAACATCCTCTGAGAATGATAATGGAAATTATGCTCAACTATGTAAAAAATTTTCTAAGAAAAACAATTAACTGTTCATTCATTCATTCATTCATTCATTCATTTTCTACACCGCTTATGCTGTATAGGTCATGAGTAGCCTGGAGCCTATCCCGGGGGACACTGCCTAGACTAATCTGCATGTCTTTGGTCTGTAGGAGAGGACTGGCGTACCTGGAGCAAATCCACCAAGCATGGGAAAAACATGTAAACTCCACGAAGACAGACCCAAGATGGGATTTGATCCCTTGACCCTGGAGTTGCAAGGCCATAGTGCTGCCCAAGTAATCTGGTATTAAAAGTAAATATTCAAGTAAATCTAAAATTAATATAATATAATGTAATATTGCAGGTTCAGCATAAAACCTTATTCCACTTCATGAGTTTTAGTCTCAAGGACCTTTTTCCATTTTTCTGGCAAGATTCAAGGCCCAGACTTTCTAGTTGTTATTTAATAATTAAATTGGATGCCAAATGTCATAAATATACAGATAATGTAATTGTTTCCGCTACAGCAACCGGAAGTTAATGTTTAATCAAGGAGAAACCTGACGATTCACCAGACTCACTACCTTCTGTAAGTGTATCGTGTTCTTCATCGAAACTTGAGACTCCAACAAATATAGACGAGTCTGATGGAGCTAAATTCTGATAAATGTACATTTTTAAGGTTACTCTGCCAAGTAATGCACATACACTTTTTTAGATGTGCAAAATCAACAGGTTGTGAGAAAGTGCTAGGCCCTAGTTTCAAACCCTAATGCATTTTTTTTTTCAATTATGCGACTAATAAATAAAATAAATAAAAAGACAGGATGGACGAGACGGGGGAAAAAAACATATTGCACAATCTTTTCCTCTGCTTCCCCCAGCCACAATGTTTTGTCATTTTCTTTTTAATCAACCTGATTATGACCAACTACCTGTCATGCTCGATAAAATCTCTATGTGGATTATCTGTTTTATCAATCTTGCAATTGTAAGCACACAAACATTCAGGGCATTTAGCAGACGCACTAATCCAGGGCGACTTATTTCATTTTACATCTGAGCAGTTGAGGCTTACCGGCCTTGCTCAGTGGCCTCTCAACTACCTCTGCCCTACACAAAACTTAGGCATTTCGAGAGCAAATGTTTGTGCATCCAGGGTAGAAAATCACTTCCTGATCTCCATTAACAGTTTTCGGCATGCAACCGAGCACATGCGATGGAAGCTGGTGTCAGAGCATAGGTTCAGCCAGGATACAGGGCCGCTGAAGCAGATACGTAGGGTCGTAGTCCTATTGGTAACTCAAAGCCTTTATCGTTTGAGCCATCACTGCCCAACCCACATCCACAAACTGCAATGAAACAAAAGTGAGTAACCCAGAAAAACTGGTATGTGCCTAAAGGAATGTCCAAAAAAAGCTATATAAATATATATAAAAAGCTAAAGCAAATATAATGGATATCATCCATTTTTAAACCATTTGTGGTGAAGTGCACAAATCTGTGCAGGTAATGTGAATGTAAAATAAGTGACTGTCGGTAATATAACATTTTACCAGCACAGATGACTTGCCATGGAACAGACACTAATACTAATATAGCTCGTGAGCCCCTTGCTGAGATGAGCCAGAAAAGGAAGCCCAGGATCTGAAGTCCACAAAGCGTTAATTGAGCATTGTCAGGTTTCGGAAAGCCCTGAGTCACCTGACATACTTTGGACATGATGTGATGTTCCATGCCCGCATGCTTGCTGCTTTGGATCATAACAACAATGCAAACAGAGAACAGGTGTGTGTGTGCAGCACTGTGTCTTACAACATGTTTACTATAACAGTTTTATATTTTCTGTTTTATAGCGGGGTCGTCTGTTGGCAAACACAATTTAGAATCTCCTAGAGGAAAATTCACAATACATTCAGAGCCTGATGGCAGTGACGGCAGATACTCTCTCCTCCGTATCGGATATAAAGCTGGCATTTAACTGCACAGTTAAAAAAAAGATCTATGAGTCTTAAGAAGATTTGTTCCTTTTAAAGGATCTTGTAGACACCTTGATGCCTCAGCTCTGAGTATCGGTCATAACATTAATGATTATTGACTGAAGTCTTTCATCTTAACATGTTTTAGAAATACATCAAGCAAACAAAGATTCTGAACCTTTTTTGAAGGTAGGGTTTAGCTGTGCTTCATTTACAGCCTTTAAAAAAAATCATATCTAACCTGTTACTGTCAAGTTAGCTCATGTTCACTGTAGAACTAATGCGAACAGGTTGTCAGGTTAGCTGAGAGATATTCAGAGGCATGATATCAGCTTGGGCATCTCATCTTTACAGTCACACTTGCTTGTTCTGAAAAGCACTGAAAGCAGCACACGAGTGACGGATACTTTCAAGCAGTTGTGATGTAATATTCATACCGAAGTTTTTCCCCACCTCCTTTGTTTTTATGTTCTACTTTAAGAGTTTTAAATATCAGAAGAATAAATTAACTTCCTAACCAGATGTTATTAACCAGGTGGAATGAATCCAATCAACTACACAATTTGGCACAAGAGGGAAATAATAGAGAAAATAAATAGTTCTTTAGAAGCAAATGTTATTTATTAAAAAAATAACTTAATAAGCAAACATACTGTATACACAAGGCTTTTGCTGTATGCTAACTTGAGATAAAAAATAGATCAGTTTTCATTTCATGATAATTACTGCACATCTAGATGTTTTAACCAACTGTGAACATATCAAATGTAGTTTGACGCACACATGATCAAAATATTGAAATGCGTGACTGTCAGGCGTTACTTGTTGGCCTGTTCGATTTTTTAAAATTTTATATTTAACAACTCTAAATGTCTACTCTTGGTTTGAACTCTGTGTTTCACCTGTTTATGGTTATAATGCATTTTCTAATTAGACCTTTATTTAACATTTTTGGAAGAACTTTAGGTAAATTAGTTGGTATATAAGATGATCAAAACAATCCTGATAAAAAAATAAAAAAAAATCCATCTGCTTTGCGTCTGACCACCTTGTCATTGATGATTTTCTTGTAACTACAGTGTCTGAGCTTAGGGATTTTTTTTTTCTTCTTCTTCTTTTTTTTTTTTTTTTAATCTCAGCACCTTTCTCCACAGGTAAGTCAGCGTGAACTCCAGCAGAATTCAGTTAATCAGCCCGTACAGATATACAGATATACTGTATATTGAGTTCCCACCATCAAGACGGCCATAACTTTTGCTAATTTTCAGCCAGGATCATGAGAGAATACATACTAAATAAAGCTTCTCGAAAACAGTTAAAACTGATACAGTGTCAGTGTACACACTGATTAAAAACACCTGATAATATACCTGGTAGATACAAGAGAGGCTCTGGTGAAGATTCTGCTACAGTAAGTACCTGACGATTTCTTTTCCTTCATAAAGACATGGTCTCAGATGTATTTCAGCAAAATATCTGAAAGTCTCTGTGTCTGCGACTAATGAGAATGTGGTCTCAAATAAAAATGGAAGTGATCTGCCGAAAACAAGCAAACAAAAATCCAAGAAAAGATAAAAAGTTGTTACTAAGTATTAATTCCTTTGTCTTTGGCAAAGAACCTTTTTAGCCTTGTGGAAAACCTGCCACAGTTTCGTTAATTGTAGATTTTTCGAAAAATTGTAGATGGAAGCAGAATGATCCAACTGCATTTCATGCTCCTCCTTGCTAACGGACCATCATTGGTTTATCTGTTGATTAGTTAATTAACTTTTCTCAGAATCTTAAGAATTTCAGGTTTGTGTGTAATATTTGATATGCCTTAATGATCATCAAATAATGACCAGGAATATGAATATGTCACAGACCTGCCACAAAGCAAGAGCGCCGCCGCTGAGGTACAATGTGCACTAAGGGTTGGGTCGAATCTCGGCATAGTACTTGACCACCTGTGAGAAACGCACCACTTTCAAGTATCTGGTTCTCCATTTTGTGTCGTCCCACAAGTATTCAGGCGAGAGCAATTTGGTGGGCTTGTTGTACAGGAAGTACTTGTTAAGGTGAGACTCTTCCTGCCATGCCGCTTCGATCTGATTGGCTTGGTCCACTTCCAACTGCATGCGACACGTCCTCGCCAGCTTGAGCACGTTCTTGGGGCGCCCTCCGATCACGGCCCCTCCGTAGTAGTAGTCTCCTTCTCCATATGGTATGTAGGCCTGAGATTCAGGACGCCGCTCGTATGGGAACCATCTTTTAGATGACGCGAAGAACCAGGCATGCAGAACGCCAACGAGGTCGCCTAGAGACTCCGCCCCCCAGTGAGCATAGAATTTGGAGTCGACGTCGAGGCAGAATATGTAGTCTGCCTTGTTGCTGAGTTCCTCTTCAATGAGCTTCTCGATCCTCTCCATCCTGCGGAGCGAGATTTCCTGCCAGCGGTTTGAGCTTGCTGTTTTTTTCACAGTCAACTGGCGTCCCTTTCCCAGTTTTACTATGGGAACCTCTTCCGGATGATCTGTAAACACGTAATAATGCACTTGGTAGCCCACAAAGAAGTGCCGCTCCGCTGACTCTAGGAAGTCCTTCAGGAAACGTACATACCTACAGGAAAATTGATAATTCCATTTAGTTTGTTAATTATGAAGAAGATGAACCACTAAAGTCTTTGATAGAACTAAAATATGCACTGACTAGCAAACTGATCAATAACAATACTGTAGGAAACTGATCAATGTATGCAAGGATAGAGAAACAAATGACTTCAGTATTATATGAAACAATGATTTGTTCATCAGTTATACATGCCCGCCCTGTCACATTATGCCACGTTGCCATTACATCAACTTGGCAGGAATCCAGTATAAACTGGTAAGGATGTAGTATTTCATGGTGAGGACGTAGTTGAAGCCAGATCCAGGAAGAACTTAATTACATATTAATTGTGGCATTAACCATGGCATTAGCATGACTCAGATTAGATGGCATTGTCATTGCGACACGTCAATAGAGTACTCACAACGCCCTCAACTGGCTTGTGCTATGACAATGGTAGGTCCATGTCATGTTAGAGAAAACCTAATTAAGTCTATTTCATGCTTTTCTGGCACTTACTGTAACACGTTTATGGCGGGCATTCAAAGCTTCTGTTTGATTAAATATTAAACACGCCTGCCTTTTCATTCTCATGTGAGATAAGGTGAAGCTCTTTCACCTGTGAACTTAACACCTGACAGACACATTATTCTGCACAAGAACAGTTTTCAAAATCGTTTTCATTTTGAGTCTAGAATAAAAATCTTTTTAAAAAGCCACCACATGATTACCCTCAGTGTTTTACCCACAACATTTCCATATAAAATGGCGTAATAACATACTTTCCCAGCGCAAAGACAGTGGTTGCCACGGTGATGTTCTGCTGCTTGTAGATGTTGTCAATCATCTTCAGATCAAATGTTCCCTCCCACACGATCGGTGCTAACCATAGGGATGTTGTAGGAATGTCAGGCCGACTTACAAAACACACACACACACACACACACACACACACACACATTATGGCATTGGCATGCATGTACTGTATGCATATGAATGAAAACTAAATTCAGTAATGTCAATACACATCAAGGTTTTAAAAAAGTAAGGCATAGGCTTTCCATCCCAATTCCCCCTCATGTCTGCGTTTCTTTCTGGCTCCTCCCTTTTTAGTTATGATGTCATAGTTAGTCCTGCCGGAGTCTCTGCTTGCACTCTACAGTAAATATACATTCACATTATAC
>JAOVVA010000031.1:15366960-15379080 GCA_028565275.1 Leiocassis micropogon
CAAACATGCAAAAGAATAAGAAATCAGGAAGGGGGCAAATAGTTTTTCACACCACTGTGTGTATATATATATATATATATATATATATATATATATATATATGTATATGTATGTGTATATATGAGTGAGTGAGTGTGTGTTTGTGTGTTTAAGATAGATAGATAGATAGACAGACAAATAGATTATTGATCCCAAAAGTAAATTCCAGATATCCAGCAGACAATAACACAGACACAGGTTTATAGGTGTGACTGTACATGAAGCATGTAAATCACAAATTATTTTAAAGGCAACGTTGAAAATAATTAAAATCGATTTGATTACAGTTTCAAGCTGTGCGTAATGTTTTATCGTCATATGCACAGTAAAGAAAAGAAATATATATTTAACACAGTTTAAAATAGAACAGAATATGAAGATATATAGTGTTAACGGTCCTCGTAGTGCGCAAGTTCCGCAAAGTGTGTGAGATTCCGAAAATGTGTGTGTGAGATTTGGTCCACAGTGAGTGTGCAAGGCTCCAATAATTGTGCAAATTCAATATTGAATAAATAAACAAACTGATAAATGTTTTTAACTTATTTATTTTACTTAACGAGTAATTAAATGTAACTCGTTCCTTATAACATTATTTTTCTCACTTAAAAACCGATCGCAGCATTTAAACACTACAAACTAACTTAAAATACAAGAGTTTAACGTTTAACTTTAAATTAAATGAAACGCAAAGCTACACTGATACTGAGCAGCGCATATCTATCTGGTACATCTTTCACCCTCATTATTATTTCTAAACAGACTTGGCGAATAATTCACTCCTAACACACGGGATCGACCGGTTCATCTCTATTGTAAACATAAAAATCGAATTAGGAGTCTTGAATACTTGAAGAATCAAAAGAATCACAATTCATAACTGATTCGATGGCTCCTCGCGCTACTCCAGTGTTTTAACAGATTATTATGACATAACAGGTGATGTTGTGTGCTGTTACACTCGATGACCCCGCCCACTGTTACTGTCTGTAAGGATCGGCTGTGAGACGCTCACAGTGTGATATAAACGTCCATAATGACTCGGCGTGTGTGTGTGTGCAGGTGGCACTGAATCAGCACATCCCAGCAGATTTCCTGTTGCGTGTGTGTGAGCAGTTGTGTCCGTTGCTGGACACACACGTCCCCCCGAGTGTCCCCGGACTCCGCAGCCTCTTGGGAAGCGGCCGCCAGTCTCTACTGCGCACTGCCAAGAGTGAGAGAGACACACACACACACACTAATCTCTCACACAGTATAGTATATATACGTTCTTTGTTCCTTTCCTTTTCATTCCATTTATTTCTCTCTTTCTGTATCCTGCCTGCATTCACCTTTCTTCCTTTATAACTCTATCCACCCTTTATTTCTACCCTCTCTCCTAAGTTTTTACTTTCTTGTCTTTACTCACTGCCTCTCTCTCTCTCTCTCTCTCTCTCTCTCTCTCAGGTTCTTCTCACACAGTATGGACGGGTTCTGCTGTAGCCGCTCTGCACAGGGGGCGGCCCCCCGAACCACCAATCAACTTACCCAAGCCGCCAAATATCGGTAAGCCCCGCCCACTGACAAATACAAACACACACACACACACACACAGAGCTGAAACACTTCCTCTCTCTCTCTCTCTCCCTCCATAGTGTCAATCTTGGGCGGTCGCCAAGCAACCGGGGTGGCCCGCCTGGGCCATGCCCTCCCGTCCTGCACCTACCAGCACATGAAGATGCACAGGAGGATTCTGGGACATTTGTCCTCGGTGTACTGTGTGGCCTTCGACCGAACGGGACGACGCATCTTTACGGTAAAAAAAAAAAAAAACTGAAGAAGTGTGTGTGTGTTTTATACTCTACATGTTTTTAAGTTTTACACTGTTTCTATTTTTGCACTTGGTTTTCTGTGTGCGTGTGTGTGTCAGGGTTCAGACGACTGCCTGGTGAAGGTCTGGGCGACAGATGACGGGCGTCTCCTGTCGACGCTGCGCGGTCACGCGGCCGAGATCGCAGACATGGCGGTGAATTACGAGAACACACTGATCGCTTCGGCCAGCTGCGACAAGATCATCCGCGTGTGGTGTCTCCGGACCTGCGCTCCCGTCACCGTCCTGCAGACGCACACCGCCTCAATCACCTCCATCCAGGTGTGTGTGTGTGTATATACACAACTGTGTGATATATTTTGTAAGCTCTGGTCTGACTGGTTACTGTGGTCCTGCAGTTCTCGCCATCCTCTTTGGGTTCGACGCGCTATCTGGCCTCGACCGGAGCCGACGGAATGGTCTGCTTCTGGCAGTGGAACAGCCTCACCATGAAATTCTCGTAAGAGTGTGTGTGTGTGTGTGTGTGTGTGTGTGTGTGTGTGTGTGTAAAAACCACTGCGTATCAATATATTGTGGTGTTAAACGAGCGGTTGTGTGTTTCCAGAGACAGGCCAGTGAAATTTGCAGAGCGGTCCCGTCCCGGGGTCCAGATATCCTGCTGCTCCTTTAGTACTGGTGAGAACACACACACCAATAATAATGATACACAAGTCAACTGAACATCTTAAGCTGATCTGTAATTTTGATTCAGTACATTCATCTCCTGACCTTTGACCTCAGGTGGGATGTTCCTTGCCACTGGAGGGACGGATCATGTGATCAGGGTGTATTACCTGGGTGGGGAGACTCCTGTGAAGTTGTCGGACCTGGACTCACACACGGTAAGAGGAACCGAGGGCGAGATGGATTACGAGACACACCCCTTCTTCTAGACACCTCTGTTTTTTTTTTTTGTTGTTGTTTTTTTTTTTTTTTTTTTTTTAGTACTGACCACGCCTCCTTGTCCTAGTTCTGACAACCACAGAGGCCACACCCTTCGCAGAACTGACCGACCAGTGGAACTAACGAGCACAGTCCAGGTTACTAGGACTGAAACACATAGGCCACGCCTTCTTTTGTAAAACCAGGGCCATGCCCATAGGCCGCAACTCTTTAGAACCAGTCCAGAGACCACGCCTCCTTTTTGTACTACAGGTCTGGAGGCCGCACCTCCTTTTCTACATCATGTCCAGAGACCACGCCTCCTTTTCTACGACTCGGCCAGTGACCACACCTCCTTTTTTTAATATACAACAGGTCCAGAGACCACACTTTTTTTCTTTTCTTTTTTCTATTTTGTCAACCGGTCCAATGACCACACCTCTTTTTTTTTTTATACAACAGATCCAGAGACCACACCCGTTTTTCGTACGGCCGGTACAGTGACCACACCCTTTTTTTCTTTTTTTTGCACGACGGGTCCAGTCACTACACTTCCCTTTAGTACGACAGGCCCATAGACCACGCCTCCTTTTTGGCTGACAGGCCCAGAGACCACGCCTTCTTTGCCTTTCACCCGGTCCAGAGACCACACCCCCCTTTCGTAGAGCTAATTAGTAGATCCAAAATCTACGTTTCCTTTTCTAATACTTTTGTTTCTGAAACCTAAGAGCACACAGGCCACGCCCATGTCTATATATCATTTTACATCGTTTAAAGTTTAACTTTTTAACATACTAAATAGTGACTGTTTTGTAAACTCTTGCTGCGTCGTCTTTGTTTCCAGGACAAAGTGGTGGCCGTGCAGTTCTGCAACAACAACGACAGGTGAGAGAGATTCCTTACGCATGGCTGTTTCACTCTTTATTTTATATTTTGAGCGCCTGACACTTGGATTATATACGCTTACTGGTGTGGTGTCTGTGCTCAGTCTCCGCTTTGTGAGCGGCAGTCGGGACGGGACAGCGCGGATCTGGCACTACCAGCAGCAGGAATGGAAGAGCCTCATGCTAGACATGAGCACCAAACTGCCTGGGTGAGAAGAAAACATTTACTACAAAGAACATTTATAGTAATCGTGGAACAAATCTCATTTCCCAGCAGGTTTTTTAAAAATATGTTTTTAGTGCCCCCTACAGGTCATCTATGTTTATGTGAACATTCTGAAATACTTATAAGAAAGTTTTTAAAGGTATTCTTGCTGTTAACTTTTCTGATTTTGTGTGTGTGTGTTTTATAGAAGCTCCACTGCATCAGGGGAGGACAAGACCACCAAGCTGGTGGTTACCATGGTAGCATGGGACCGCAGTGACCGAACAGTGGTCACCGCCGTCTCCAACTTACTCCTCAAAGTCTGGAGCTCCATAAACGGCCAGCTGCTCCACGTGCTCTCTGTGAGTGTGTGTGTGTGTGTTTTCATTGTGGAAACCAGTATAGAAACAGGGGGGTTGTGGTTTTGACCCTGTGCTTTGATTGCCTGCAGGGTCACGACGATGAGGTCTTTGTGCTGGAGCCACACCCATTCGACTCGCGCATCATGCTGTCGGCCGGCCACGACGGAAACATCTACATCTGGGACCTCAGCAAGGGCGGCAAAATCCGCAACTTCTTCAACATGGTGAGAGAAACATTCTAATAACGTGTGGCTCGTCTCGGTCACTGCGGTGACACTAGCGCGTTGTCTTATGTTGTCTCTCTGTCTCAGATCGAAGGTCAGGGTCACGGCGCGGTGTTCGACTGCAAGTTCTCGGCCGACGGGCAGCACTTTGCCTGCACGGACTCGCACGGCCACCTGCTCGTCTTCGGCTTCGGCTGCAGCAAACCCTACGAGAAGGTGAGCTCGCGTGCGCTTCAACTAACCCACAGGCCTTTAAAATGGAGACGGCGAACGCATTTGAACCTGTCGCTCCTGCTTCCGCAGATTCCAGATCAGATGTTCTTCCACACTGATTACCGGCCGCTGATCCGGGATTCTAATAACTACGTCCTGGACGAGCAGACGCAACAGGCGCCGCACCTGATGCCACCGCCGTTCCTGGTGGACGTGGACGGGAACCCGCACCCTCCGAGCTTCCAGCGCCTCGTCCCGGGACGAGAGAACTGCAAGGAGGAGCAGCTGGTGCCCCAGCTAGGCTACATGGCTAACGGTACACATCCAGGAGATTTTTATTCCATGGAATTTTTTTCCCTAGCAAATATTAACCGCGCGAGTTCAAATCCGTGTGATTTTTGTTTTTCTCTGGTAAGAGTTAAAACTTTTCCTTTTTTTTCATGTCGCCCAGGTGACGGAGAGGTGGTGGAGCAGGTGATCGGCCAGCAGACGGCGGAGGAGGGTCAAGAAGAGAGCCCGTTGGACAGTTTGATCCGGCAACTTCAGCACCAGCAGGACGAGCGACTCGACTCAGGAAACCAGGCCGCAGGTCCGAGCACTGGAACTTCTCTTCTTCTTATAGCGCAGGCTTTATATTAACCTGATAGTAACAGATTGTTGTGTATCTTTTTTTATTTTTGATTAGGCGGCGAGGAAGCAGGTGGTCCACTGTCGCCCCCTAATGTCGGCCTGCGGCGTAGCGGTCAGGTGGAAGGCGTTCGTCAGATGCACAACAACGCCCCCCGCAGTCAGATGGCCACAGAGAGGGACCTGCTCGCGTGGAGCCGCCGCGTGGTCGTCAACGAAATCCCCTCAGGAGTCTTCAGGTGCTTTAACAGGAACGATTGATCTAAACTGATGTTAACGTATGCAAATATGTTACGGGTTAAGGAGGAAAATAAATGTGTGTGTGTGTGTTTTAGGAAAATGGAGGAGAGTCGACAGGCTAAAGGAGAACTGGAGCGATCGCTCTACAACATGGAGAGGAAGAAAAAACCCGTCCATGCTACACGAGTTAGTCACACACACACACACACGTCCTACTGATTTCATTTTACAGAGGTAATCCTTTCATTTAACTTTCTCTTTCGATCGTGTGTGTGTGTGCGTCAGACGGAGGCTGTTGACGTTTCGGTGCGCTCTCTGCGGAGACCTCAGAGAAAACAGCAGCAGAAGAGACACGCGTATCACACACGGTCGGCGCGAGAGAGGAGACGAGCACACACACTCACCGACACGCGCCAGGACAGCCTCAGCGAGTCGGACAGCGAGGCAGAGGTACAAGAGTCACCTGAACGGACTTTCTGTACTGTTAACACGTTACTGACGTCAGAATACTCTTACTTTATTTAAATACAGCGCACTGTGTGAGGAATAAAACACTCACAAAGTCTGTGTGTGTGTGTAGCAGGAGGAAGATCAGAACGAGAACTCTGACGCCTCCTCTGAAGGAGAATCTCAGTGGGAGAACGCCAGCAGCTCAAGGTCCGCCCACATCACCCACACCTGACTCCGCCCACATCACTTCTTTTACTTATCCCGATGGAAATCTCCACCCATCACATCTTAAGCTTCAAATAAGCTCCGCCCACACGTTTTGATCTTCTGTTTGTTTGTTTTTCACAGCGACTCCTCCAGCGAGTATTCCGATTGGACGGCGGACGCAGGAATCAACCTCCAGCCGCCCAAACGACGACCAACCAGAAGGCCGGCTCGTATCGCCGGGAGCAGCAGCTCTGAGGACGAAGGGGAGGGGCAGAGAGAGGGGGCGGAGCGTCGCAAGAAGAAGAAGGAAGAGGAGGAGGAGGAGGAGGAGAAGAAGAAAAAGAAACCCAAACAAACGAAACAGAAAGTGAGTGACGACGTACTGAGAGATCGAAATACACAAAGGTCTGTGTGTCATCAACATGATTGACAATTATTAATTAATATCCTGTGTGTGTGTGTGTGTGTGTGTGTAGACGGTTCCTGCTGGTGAGCTTGACGAGTGGCTTCCCCCGCCCTGGATAATGGAGACGGTACCCAGGCGATCTCCGTTCCTACCTCAGATGGGGGACGAGGTAACGCGTGCGCGCACACACACAATTGTTAGTTTGTTTGTTTGTGTATTCCACAATCAAAATCTGAGGTAACGATGCCTGTAAACTTTTTTTTTTTCCATCTCTCTCTCACTCTCTCTCTCTCTCTCTCTGTAGTTGATATATTTCCGGCAGGGTCACCAGGCGTACGTTCGAGCGGTGCGTCGTGCCAAAGCTTACAGCATTAACCCTCAGAAACAGCCCTGTAACAGACTGGACCTCAGGGTAACACACACACACACACACACACACACACACACACACACACAGTGGAATACTCTTAAATCAGCATTATAAACTCGCAGTTGCTGTCGTCTCTCACATCTGATTTTATAACAAAATCTGCTTAAAGTATCATCAGCCTGATGTATCTTGTACCTCAGAAATGCAGTGTGTGTGTGTGTGTGTGTGTGTGTGTGTGTTGTAGGATCAGGAGTATGTGAAGGTGGTGGGTATAAAGTATGAGGTGGGCCCGCCCACGCTCTGCTGCCTCAAACTGGCCTTCCTGGACGAGCTCTCAGAGAAGATGACCGGCGACTCCTTTAGCTTGAAGTACGCTCACACACACACTCTCACACACTTAGACATACACTCTTGTACGCTCACACACACACACACACACTAATAAAACCCAGCCCAGTTCCACTAGCTAAGATGAGGGTTTAGAGCCTCAGCCTGAATAATAATGTTGTAGATCTGATGGTAGATTCAGTTAACAGGAATATAAAACACTTCTGTAATGATGTGGTTCTGTAGGTGATTATTCCCTCTTCTGTCTTTCTCACACACACACACACACACACACACTCTTTCTCACCTGTTCTGTGTGTGTTTAGGTATCACGACATGCCTGATGTCATCGATTTCCTGGTGCTACAACAGTTTTACAACGAGGCCAAAGAACGCAACTGGCAACCGGGTGTGTGTACGATTTAAGACATCGTCAGCGTGTCTTAAATGTATTTTAGGAGTTTTTAGGATGCAAGTTGTATGAACTCGTCCAATGTGTGTGTGTGTGTGTGTGTGTGTGTGTGTGTGTAGGTCAGCGTTTCAGGAGTATTATAGACGATGCCTGGTGGTTCGGGTCACTGGAGAGTCAGCAGCCGTACCAGCCAGAGTATCCCGACAGCCTTTTCCAGTGCTACGCTGTCAGGTGTGTGTGTGTGTGTGTGTGTGTGTTTTCACACTAAAGAACCCTGTCCTTGATGTCTGCAACTCAACAATTGTTCATGTTTTTGTTTTTTTGTTTTTTTCTTAAGGTGGGACAACAGTGAGAGAGAGAAAATGAGCCCATGGGACATGGAACCCATACCTGAGGGAGGCAAGTTTTAACCTCTGTGTGTGTGTGTGTGTGTGTGTGTGTGTGTGTGTGTGTGTGTGTGTGTGTGTGTGTGTGTGTCCGTATCATGCCCGAACGCTTTTACCGGCGAAACCGACCAATCAGGTGAGGTGTATTATTTGACCCGCCCACAGCTCCGCTCCCAGACGAGGTTGGCGACAGCGTCCCGGTAACGGAGGAGGAGCTTCAGGCGCTCCTGTACCAACCGCAGGACGGCGAGTGGGGCGCGCACACACGTGACGAGGAGTGTGAGAGAGTCATCTGCGCCATAGACCAGCTTTTCACACTGGGTATAAAACACACACACACACATGTGATAAACAAGGAATTGAACACATCTCAAATGGTATGGAAGTCTTTTTATTTATCTTTACTTTGTGTGTGTGTGTGAAGACATAGCGAAGGCGTTCACGTGTCCGGTGGACCTGAGGGATTATCCTCTGTACTGCACCGTGGTGGCGTACCCCACTGACCTCAGTACAATCAGACTGAGACTGGTACAGCGCTTCTACAGGTACACACACACTCTTACAGCTACCTGTAGTTGTGAAATTAGACTTGCGTGGCCGCCACGTTCCTGAAGCCGTGTCTGTGAACTCCTCTTCTCAGGAGGATTTCGGCGCTGATGTGGGAGGTGCGTTACATCGAGCACAACGCCAGGACGTTTAACGAGCCGCACAGCCCCATCGTCACGGCGGCTAAAGCCGTCACCGACGTCCTGCTGCACTTTATCGGGTAAGAGGTGTCGCGTTCCAGGTATAAATCTGTAACGGCAGAGGAATCGAGAGCGGATAATTTCCTTCCGAGAACAAATGCAATTGCCTCGCAAAAGTATTCATGCCCCACTTTTTTTCATGACACAACAACAAGCGTAAATCTGTTTTATTAATACAGGTAGTCGTAGTCCCCGACTTACGAACATTCGAGTTGCGAATTTATACAGATACGAACGGATCGCGGTTCTACAAGCAAATCGCGGCAGGAGTTCACATGTATTGTGCGTGTAAAAACAGACACTGCAGTGCACCAGATAGCAATATTTACAATTATTTTCAGGGTGTACGTGAATGTATACAATGCCCGGATATTGTTGCGTGTGTGTGTTCGTGTTGGAGAAATGAGTCAGCCATAGCGGTTTCAGTGAATCAGTCCAATGATAGAAAATGTCTGTATTTACTAATCAGGTGACTTCTGAAGGTGGTCAGTACCACTGGATTTGAGTTGGAGCTTTTAGAGTAAAGGGTTGAATACAAATGCACACCACACTTTTCAGATTTTTATTTTATTATCATTTTTCTTCCACTTCACAGTTAGGTGCCACTTTGTGTTGGTCTGTCACGTAAAATCCCAATAAAATACTTTTATGTTTGTGGTTGTAACGTGACAAAATGGGGAAAAGTTCAAGGAGTGTGAATTTTTTTGCAAGGCGCTGTAATTGTGTTATACTATTCTCAGACTTGGATATTTTCTGTCTATAGTTTTAAATGGTTTGGTTTGAAATCGAGGACATAGGAGTGACCACTAGGGGGCAGACCTCTGTCAGCGTATGATGTTTCTTGTTTTTCTTATTAAAGTACGTGTGTGTTGTTGCAGGGATCAGAGCTGTACTGATATCCTGGAGCTGTACAATAAGATCAAGACGGAGCTGAGCAGCGCTGCTGAAGAAGAGGTGAGAAAACTGTGTGTGTGTGAGAGAGAGCGGCTCATTATCAGAAGATAAAACGCGATGCTATGTGCTATATTGGATGGAAATCATTATTTAACAATTAATAACTAATAATATATTTTTACTTTAAGGTGCGTTAATGCATCATCAGATAGATGCATTAGATCACGTTCGAGTTTTAGAGTGATAACATGTCGTTTATCACAGCGCCTCCTGGTGGAGCAGAGGATTTCATCACACACTTATGTTTAAAAGTATCAAAACCGTTTGTGTGTGTGTGTGTGTGTGTGTGTGTGTGTGTGTGTGTGTGTGTGTTAGGAGGACGTTGATGTCGACTCTGACGCTCCGGGAACATCGACTGGCCAGAAGGTATTAGTGCAGTTTTATTTACTATTCAATATAAAACCAAAAACACACAGCACAGGTAAGAAAATAATGTTTTTCTCAGTCGTCTCAGACGCGGGGCGTGGTGCTGGACGTGCGAGCGTGGTACACTCAGTGTAAAGAGCTGATCCAGAGGATGATCGCCAGCCCGGACTCCGAGCCCTTCCGCCAACCTGTCGACCTCTTCACCTACCCGGTAACTAACCCTCATCATTCGAGCCCCCTCCAAAAAAAAAAAAACTGCCAGGGTCTACATTCTGTGTACTGATTGACACCCCGGGTGTGTGTGTCTGCGTCTGTCTCCGTGCAGGACTACAGGGACATCATAGATACGCCGATGGACCTGGGGACGGTGATGGAGACCCTGATCGGGGGGAACTACGAGAATCCCATGGAGTTCTCCAAGGACGTCCGGCTCATCTTCAGCAACTCCAAAGCGTACACGCCTAACAAGAAGTCCCGGGTGAGGGACTCACGCACACCGATCTTTTCAGCCGCAGACATTACACTACAGGTAGTCCCTGACATGCAAACCAATTTTGTTCCGGGAGCATGTTCGTAAGTTGGATTTGTTCGTAACTCAAACAGAGTGAGTCTAATACACCTTTGACACGGAATATACAACATAAATCATAACAATCCACTTGACTAAATCTCTGTCCCCTTTCTCCACACTCCCAAAAAAACGTAGCCGCGTCTAAGTAAATGAATCTCACACACATGGTTGTCTCTGCACCTTTAAATCGCGAGGGGAATTCCAGGCGCTATTTTGTCTCAGAGCTGTTTCCCCCCCACACACAAACAATATACTGGACTTTAGACATTTTATACAGGGGACTACCTGTATAATGATTTTTATTATTATTATTATTATTTTGAAATAATGATAGCGATTTTCATGTAGATAATTTTCCCTCTCACAGATCTACAGCATGACTCTGAGTCTGTCTGCGTTCTTCGAGCATCAGATCATCTCCATCATCTCCGATTACAAGGTGGCCTTGCAGAACCAGAGACGCTGCCAGCAAAGACTCAGCTACAGCAAGAGACTGCTGAACTCCACGCCAGAGAGGTAACACACACACACACACACACACACTAATGCAGTGGGGTTGCAGTGGGGTTAATTAATTAATTACAGTGAATGAATTGGGTTATGAGGTCTTTTGTGAGGTGATTGACGTATCACCACACTGACCCTAAAATTCGTTTTTTAAAACTGTTACATTTAAAATAGAGAGGAAACTCGGATATAAATGATCCTGTACAGAGTGCAGAAGCTTTCAAACGGTGTCAACAATCGCGTGCGTTAAAAGCCTCCGATCTGCCTTTTTCTCCAAACTCCGCAGTGAGAGAATTAGTCTTAAACCCGCTCATTACACACACTTATACCAGTCTCACAACAACCGCCAGTGCTAGTTATGTGTGTTAGAAGCCCCGAACTGTCAAGTTTAGTTTTGAGACGTCTGGAGACAGTAAAGCGTCAAGGTTTTTTATTATCCTACAGGTGGCGCTCTCTGAACTATTTGCACATTTTGATCCTGCGTGGTAGGAGTGATTTATTCGCTAGGTTTGTTTAGAAATAATAATGAGCGCGGATGATGTAACAGAGATACGCGCTGCTCAGTAACAATGAAGCTTTGTGTTTAATTTAATTTGAAGTTAAATGTTAAACTCTTGTATTTTAAGTTAGTTTGTAGTGTTTAAACGCTGCGCTCGGTTTTTAAGTGAGAAAAATAATGTTATAAGGGACGAGTTACATTTAATTACTCATGAAACTTTTTTAAGGTTTAAAATTATAACAAAATCGGGTGAAAAATGTAACATCGGGCTTTTTATAAAACCGTGATATTTATAGAATCTCAATTTTATTTTATTTATTTTTTTATTTAGTCCTGTCCAATTCTTTTTCCCCGATTTTCTCCCCAATCTAGTCGTGTCCAATTCCCCTCCCGTCAC
>JAOVVA010000031.1:15409562-15419672 GCA_028565275.1 Leiocassis micropogon
GGGGGGGGGGGGGGGGGGGGGGGGGGGGGGGATCTGCTCGATTCCTAATTGGATGGTGTTCCTACTCACGGGTAAATAAGCTGATCATACATTCTCGCTAATCGTGTCTAATTGTTTCACTCTAATCATTAAATTAAAATCTTGAATGAATAATTCGAGCGTTGTGTTCTGCTGTAATGATGATGATGATATTGTTCCAGGCCTGAGCCCGTGGCCGGGGGCAGCAGGGGCGGCGGGGGTAAACTTGGACTCCTGATCAATAAGCTGCACACGTTCCTGGCGGTTTCGGCGGAGCAGGGCAGTGAACACAGCTTACCCGGGCACTGGAGCGGTGAGCGCTTTTATGCATTTCAGGGAGCCACGTCCTGTAAAAAACACAGCACGCTCAAAAATAATAATGAAAGGCTGTCGAGTCATCGATGGGTCATAAAGTCCAAGACTTTTGTTTCTGTAGAAATAAATACAGACTGGTACAGTAATGACTCATGATTAGAACATTAAACTGGTGATGTCTGTGACCACTGGAGCCTGTCTCTCGTCCTTGTCCCAGGTGCGATGGCCAAAGAGTTTATCGAGCAGCAGCAAGCTGTAGCGCGAGCCGCTGAAGAGGTAAACCATCACTCTGTTATTTATCAATAAATCACTAAACCATGATGCTTAGTTTAAGACTTACCTCAAGATTTGGGGATATGAGCAGAGTTTAAAAAAAGTGTAACGGTTTGCAAAAAAAGTTAACACAAGAAATGCTTTCTTAAACCAGTCCTCTTAATTAGTTGTGTTTAGACGTGCTCTTGTGTTGTATTGCAAAACAATAAATTGAATTCCTGCTTTATTCGTAAAAATTAAGACAATTATAATCCTCTCGTTCAGCAGAAGTTTTCTTTAGACATTTTAAAGTACAAATTTGGGTTTTTCGTAATTTTGTGAATTTATTTATTTTTTTAAGCTTCGAGTAAACATTGCTATTTATTTTTCTTTCGCACTTCATCCTTTTGACCAGTTAAATGAAATGCTCTGTCTCGCCACTAGGGGGCTCGAAACTGAATTCCCGACTCCCAAGCTCATGTTAGGGTGAATTAGTTACACTGTACTTTCTGTCATTTTCTGAATGAACACCGCATCCTGTTACGATTGGTTACTAGAACTCCGTCTCCTCTGTGATTGGTTAGTTCCTTAGTGAGAGGGAAGCCAATCCTCATGCATGGGGGCGGGACTTAGTATTTCTTTGGTGCAATAAATAAGTATATAAATGTCAGGAAATAATAAATAAATTTGCTGGTGTAACTGCTTGGCCAGCAATTAAATAATGGACCATAACCATGAGTGAGTCCTAACAGTTGTTTTGCAGTAAAAGTTTTACTTCCTTGTATTTTTTTAAAACTCCTTCCTTTTTGGTATCTGTATAGTTTGGCTCTACTGTAACAAACTAAGAGAATAAAAGCATAGATGACACTCTAAGAACTGCAGCTTTTAATGTACCTAATTACCCCTTTTTTTTTTTTAATTACCTTTTTTGTTGTGTTTGTTTACTTTGGTGCATGCAGGCCTCAGAGGCTCGGACCTCCGCAGCTCGCTCCAGGAGGTCAGTCCTGTTTCAGCCGTATTTATAAATGGTTGCATCGTTCACACTCACTAAACACGCTTTGCTGCTCATGTAAAATCCAGGAAGCCCCTGGTGGTGACGAAGCACAGCGGCCTGAACGAGTCGGATGCTTCCTCTGAGAGCGGAATGGAGGACGTGCTGTCTGTCAACTCCAGTGAACCAGACTCGACCTGCCTGCCTAAAGGTGTGTACTCTCTGGTGCTGAGGGACGGGGCCAAGCACTAGCGCCCGGAGGGGCTGAGGGATGGGGATAAAAATTTTGTTAAAGTTTGAATGTAAATGCGTAAACATTAATTTAGAGAATTTGGATCCTAAATGTTGCAAAAAGTTGAATATTGCAAGAAAATGATGGTGTTGATCATCATGATTTTGTGGTAGTTATTTCTCTCTCTCTCTCTCTCTCTCAGGTACAGTGTTTGTGCTCCCGGAGCCGGTGGCTAACGAAGTCCGTGACGAGTTCAGAGGTCCAGAATTTCGCAGCAAACGAGTGAAACAAAACAAAGACTTCTCCGACAAACGGAGAGGTGAGGATGACTGTTTGTTTATCTTTTCTGTTTTTAGTTCTTTTAGAATATTTAAATAATTGTTATTAGAGCTTTGAGCTCCACCTATTTAAAATTTCAGTTCAACAACATAGTATGTATTATAATTCAGTTCTGTGTGCTTGAACTCTAGTGTGTGATGTGGTGTGTGTGTCTCTCTCTCTCTCTCTCTCTGTGTAGGAGGCTGTGACATCGAGCGAGTGAACTGTACGGCCTGCGGTCAGCAGGTGAACCACTTCCAGAGAGACTCGGTGTACCAGCATCCTGCACTCAAAGTGCTCATCTGCAAGGTGTGTGTGTGTGTGTGTGTGTGTGGGGGAGAGAGAGAGACGTATCGGTGCACGACTTTGGCCTCACCATGATGCGTATTGCGAAGGCACTAAAACTGCAAGACATCCCATAATACTCAATTTTTAAGGAAGTGTTGTTCTTTCTTTGCACCCAGTCCTGTTTTAAGTACTACATGAGTGATGACATCAGCAAAGACGCAGAGGGAATGGACGAGCAGTGCAGGTAGGAACCGACCTGAAACACATGGACAGATTTTCCTCCGCCGAGTTTGAAAGTGTTTTGATGGCTGATCGTGCCGCGCTGTGATTGGCCGTTCCCGCAGGTGGTGTGCGGAAGGAGGCAGTCTGATTGGCTGCGACTACTGCAGCAACGCTTTCTGTAAGAAGTGCGTGCTGCGGAACCTGGGGCGGCGCGAGCTGTCGGCCATCTTGGAGGAGGAGCGCAAGTGGTACTGTTACGTGTGCAGCCCCGAGCCGCTCATGGACCTGGTGCTGGCCTGCGACTCGGTGCTCCAGAACCTGGAGAAGATCTGGGCTCGCAAGCGGGCCAACGTAGGGGGCGGGGCTCGCGGGAAGCAGCGGGGTGGGCGGGGTGGAGCGGGGGCGGGGTGTCCCCTCAGCACGGCGCCCTCGCGGGGTCTGTGTGACCGAATGCAGCGCGTGGTGGACATGACGACGTCGCTGAATCGCTCGTTCGTGGAGTTCATGCAGAGCGAGAAGGACGAGGAGGCGAGCGAGGAGGAGGACGTGGACCGAGCGAAGAGACTCATGATGTTCCGGACCATCCTGCAGGACCTGCGCCAGGCACACACCGCCCTGCAGGTAACCCCAACATCGCTCGCCTTAAATCAGACGTGATGAGTAACACGTGTACTGACGTGTTTGTTTTTTTTTCTTCTTTTTTGTAGGAAGCGCTGGATCGGGAGTTGTACGGGGGGAAACGGGAGACTCAGAGACAGCGCGCGAAACCCCGTCAGCGGAAACCCCGGGCTCCGAGGGGCTCGGCCGTCACGAAGGAACTGGTGGTGAAGCTGACCCCCGTCCCCATGGAGACCTCTGTGAGTCACGACACTAACGACGGCGCTAGCTCCGTCAGCGCCACGTCTGTAAATATGACGGAGGAGAGTACACAAATGAAGGAGGAGGAGAAGGAGGAGAAGGCGGAGACGATGGAAGGACGGGCCGATGGGACGGAAGGACAAGACGAGGTGAAGGTGGAAGAGGAGCACGAGGGGAAGGGAGGGGCGCCGATAGAGGAGGAGAACACCGAGGACGAGGACGACGACGAGCCGGAGATGGCGGAGGAGAACAAGCGATCTCCTCGCGTCAAGACGACGCCACGACGTCGACGCTCGGACGCCGCACACGCCGGCCTGGATGAGGAAGAGGAGGAGGAGGATTCCGACTCGGACGAAGTACCCGCAGTGCTCCTGCAGACCGCCACCGCCGCCACCAGCGAAGAGGAGGGCGGGGCCGACAGTGACGGGGGCGGGGCCGACACCAACCAGGAGGTCAGAAAGCAGTGCCTCTTCGGCTTGGTCAAAACCACGCCCCCTTGCCAAGACCGAACGTCACGCAAGAGGAAACTGAAGGAGAGGTCCTCGTCTTCGTCGTCCACTTCGTCCTCTTCGGCCACTGAAGTCGCGGAGTCCGGGTCGAAGGTCAGGAGGAGCGTGGGGCTTCCTCACAAGGTCGCCAAGACGACGGTGGACAGCGAGAGCTCGTCGAGTGATCAGGAAACGAACAGCAGCGACTCGGACGAGTCGGATCAGAAGATTAAACCGCTGAGTGACGTCACGCTGATGGGTTCAGTGGCGTTCCAGCAGTCTTCTGGTACAGTCATGATACTTCCGTGTAATGTTTTAAATTTGAAAGCTTTTACATGTTAATGAGTGTCTGATAGTAACGACTTTTTACTTAGTTTATCTTTCTCTCACTGGTTTTCTCTTTCTCTCTATTCCTTTCTTTCTCGCTCGTAGGTGACGAGGTGGACGTGTGCCCCGCCCCGGTGGTGCTGGACGAGGATGATGTGGAGAATAGGTACGGTTTGGATTCGGAGTGCGCAGGCCGAAGCTCTCTGTCTCCGTCTGAGCCACTGAACCCCACCAAACCCCCCGACACACACACCGCCGGCATCCAGACACGCCTCAAAAGCTCACACACGTCAGGACCGCCCCTCACCCCCACGCGCACACGACACACCCGGGCGGCGGCCAGCACGGGCCTCGTGCTCCGGCGACTCAACATGTAACACTCTCGCGCGCGCACACACGCACCCTAAATTTCAGAAACACAGAAATTCGAGCCTGTTTGGTGTAGTGCGCACTATGATGTGTGTTCGACTGACAGCTGTAGGCGTGATCATCAGTGCGCACGTCATCATCTCCACACGTACACTGACCACCACGCAGACCGCCGTTAACGAAAAGTTTAAAAAATATATTATATATAAAACCCTGACATCAGCACACGCCCCGCTGCCTCTCCTTTCTGTTTATTTCCAGACAAATCCGACTGAACTACTTTTACTCCGGATGTAGACACGCCCCCAGGGCGGCGTTTCAGTTCTCATTCACCATTTTACGCCGTCCTCGCGTCTCTCCGCCACCTAGCGATTTTACACACTTTTATTTCTTTTATCTGATTTATTTATTACAACCGTAGCATCTCCAGTGAAGTTTTCTTAGCATTAGCTCTTTGTGTTCTCAAATAGTAGGCGTGAAAAAATTTGCCGTGTTGTTGTTGTGGCGCTGTGAAGGTTTTTTTTTTTTTTTCCCGATTAACAACAGTAACCAGGGGAGAAGATCGGAAGTTCAGCATCATGTGTGGTGAGGATTGGTGGGTTTTTTTTGTTTTTTTTTTTTTAAGTAATGATGAGTCATGTTAATTGTTTAAAGGTGGGAAGTCTCTGTAAAGGGGCGGAGCTTTAATAAAACAAGCTAGAAACATTCAAGGAAGAAATATCGTTCCAGAAACATGACGTGGTTTGTCGTGTAAAATTATTTTTTTTCCGTAATTGCAGCTTAAAAATTTTTTTTGTTTTTTTTTAATATATATATAATCTTGCCTTCAAATAGATTTTTACGAATCTTGCGCTCGGTTGCAAATTGTCGTTACTTCTGTACAGATTACTCACAATCCTCCAGTCGTGCAGACGATATTTCCACCACCACGTGACGACATGTCATAAATTTGCGTCCCCTCGTTGCCTGGATACCGTCTAGGCGGAGCTTTTAAAAAAATATATATTATGCTAACCATTTTTTATTATTTATTTACTCCTCGTAGCATTTTCTTATCGCTTTGTAGTTTTCCGTGTTTCAAATCCCAACTGCCGTGCTCGTTTGCGCCCCTAAGGTAGGGTATGAATCGAGTACCCGTTAAGCGCCCCCTGTACACGCAGCAGAGACGGATTACCAGCTTTGCTTGGGGACGATCACGATGCTGGCAATTTGCACTCTGAAACAGAAACAATAACATTATTATTCTTCCGACTATAGAATAAACTATTGGCACCCTGGTGTGTGTATGGTTTTAGTTATTTGGCAAATTTTGTTTTTGTTTTATTTTGAAGTATGGTCACATGCTGCCTTTGAAAGAAAATTTTCACTCGAAAGCAACAGTACGTTTGCACCGAACGAGAATTTTTTTTTAATTTATTTATTTTTTTAAATAAATTGTCTTTCCATTTCAAGAGAGTTCTCAGTTTTACAGTATGGATTGCCATGGATACTCATCAGCGCTATTCAGTTGTTTTCCTTCTCCAGTCCATATTCTTATTCTAGTATTCTTTTTACACGTTACTGAGGTAAATCCCCCCCCCAACTTTGTTTCAGTATTTATTTATTTTAAGGCTGAACCCATTTAACTAGCGTGTAGTTAACGTATAAACAGCAGCTACACTCCCGCTCCCCACACACACACACACACACCTGTCAGTGGTCTTCTTTCATTGGTAAGCGAGCACTTACCTTTTGTGTGTCTGTGTGTCTATGTGTGTGTGTATGTGTTGTAGGCTTCAGCCTGACGGTTCTGGAAGTGCAATATTGTCGGTCAGACATATCAAGGGATGTTTGGTTTGCTAACGGTAGGTGCGCCGCAAAAGAATAATAAAAAAAAAAAAGATAGATTGGCGTAAAAACTTGTATTTAAATCATCTGATTTGGGGGAGGGCGTTCGCTAATTTTGAATCGAAGGCGGTGTCCGTTGGGGCGTGTTCCCAGGGGGCGATTTTTTATTTATTATTTTTTTTATGCTAATATCACAAATTGGCTAATCGAGCTCAAGCTCCGCCCACGATAAGGATCGTGACTCTGTAGGGAAGGGGAGGCGATAGTTATCACTCCCGCGGTCTTAACGATGCTCATCGAAGTCTTTTCAAGGTCTTGAGCGCTTACCCAGGATGCTTTACGTTCTGATTTTTTAAAAAATCTTTCCCCTCCGTTTAGAGCCTGTTCCTTTTTTTTTTTTGGTCGCGCTTCCCATGATAGACGTTACCTCAGATTCCGCATTAAAACACTGCGCATCAGTGGGATGCAGGTCAAGGATGGTGATAAGTATTGGCACCATCAGTTATTTGCCATCTTTTGCGTTTCGAGGGCGTCGCCGTAGCAGCTGGACTTGGGTTATGTGCTAGCGCTCTTCACAGCAAATCAAGTCATTTGAGTTTTCCGTGGCATTTCTTCTGGTAGTCTGTGGGCGTAACGCCTGCTTGTTTTGTGGCTCCTGGGCGTGGCCGGTCCAGCCCACTGTTTTACTTTATGCTCATCCCTTTTTAGAGCGATTCCTTTTCACTCTGAGAATCGAGTTAGCGACCTATGATGTCGTACTTTAGCAGCGTTCTCTGATTTCTTCACTAATTTATAGCAATTTTTGTTGTTGCTGTTCACTAATTAGCAAACCCTGTTTGTCTCTTACACACTGAGTGATATTATGAAGGCAGTGATTTTCTGTTGAATCGATTCAACTTCTAGATTTTAACACAAGTCCAGCGGTATAGCTTTAACGCCGAAACGCGAAACGTTACGCTCCGTCCCGGCGCTCGTCTTGTTGGCGTCTGCAGCGACCAGAGCCGAGGCTGTGTGTGGGGTAAAAACGCTCAAGGCCACAGTGTGTGAGAATGTTCTTTTTATTTTTTTTCTTTTCTTTCCTCTCTCCCGTGTTTTTCTTTCTCTCTGCAGTGTAGCGTGAGGCGAGCCGTTTTTCCAGATTGCCGGCCCGGCTATTCGCGACCCACCCACCCCGCCAGTCTCTTTCTCTCTCACTCTCTTTGCTTCTCCTGATGTTCTTTCTTTTCTTTTTGTTTGTTTGTTTGTTTGTTCCCCCTCTCTGCTGGAAAAATTTTCCCACCACCACTGAAAAAAAAAAAAAAATAAATCAGAAGGAAAGTGAGAAGTGAAATGACTGCATGCTAATTTTCAGTTCACAATTTTATTAAATTTTTTTTCGTTGTTGAAGAAATTGTAAATAAATTGCATGCACCTGTTTGGGTCACGAATAAAACCAGCTGTATCTGTATGTACGCGGCGTTGTAATAAAATAATTTACCCCACACTCTTCTCGTCTCTGTGCCTTCATTTTGCTGAGCTTTTACCTTCTCGTCGACCTGATCGAGTGATGCAGGAGCAGGGAAACGTCTTAACCTGGTTAGAGAGGGGGAGAGAGAGAGAGAGAGAGAGAGAGAGAGAGATCCGTGTCGAAACGCTTCACCCATACAATGAGGCGGATAAACCACTGGCTTATTACCCATAATGCACCGTGAGTATACGCCAACTTGGACGTCGGAGAACAAAAAAGCCAAAATTCGGGTCGACTTTTCAAAACCTTGTAACGTCTCACAAAGATGAATCCTCAAACGAGTTCAGCTGGAATGACCTGAATGGTTAGCCCGCAGCTTTAACGGATGGCTAGCTTATTTGCTAGCTAGCAAACGTGCTATTAAAAATGAGCTGACCGGATGAATCAGTCTGACATTTCCTGTGTTCACTCAACTGGTCTAACGTTTAGAACCGTGAAACTGATATAAATCTATGGAGGGCTAATACAGCTAGCGACCAAGTGCTTAGCCTTCATAGCTTTATAATGTTAAAATGTTCTAATTAGATTTGATATTTTTGTTTGTTCAGGGTTTCTGAGACGGAATTGTATTCAAACTAGATGAGATTTGTGGTCCATTTTTGTTCTTTTTCTTTTTTGTCCTCTCTTTAATCACTCGCATCTCATTTTAACAATTCTTGTCAAGGAACGTCTTAGCTCACACTAGCAGCAATTAGCTTGATTTGATTGATTTTATTCGCTATTTGACGATCTCTGGTCTGTCTCTGTGTTTCAGTTAGACAGAATAATAATTTAAAAAAATTCTAGTGAAACCAAAGCAAGCACAGTGCATCTTGCTAGCACCAACTCATTAGCTGTTCTAGCACTTCATATCTGAGGTTCAAGTTTTGGTGAGAAGTTTCTCAATAGACGTTTGCTAAATGCAGCTAATCGCTGTATTTTAGAGGAAATGTGTACATTCTTTGACTTTGCATTCTTAGACACACTCCCCCCCCACACTGTATTTTTAACGTCATAAGCATTAATAAATAAATAAAACGTCTGTCCCGGTGTCTGTTACACGATGTTATAGTTAGCTTTCAGGTCGCTCTGAAAGTTTCAATCTATTAATCGTCGTTTTATATCAATTTAATTCAATAAAAAGGTTAAGTTCGCCTGGTGACTAGTAATTGTGTGTCGTGTCTCGTTTCTCGTCCGGCGTCTCACAATCGTCCGTCCTAGCACTGATCTGGCTCTCGTGCTTCGCCTAAACACATGATGCCCATGTCTCCAAAAACCACTTGAAAATAAGTCCAATCCCTTTTTCTTCTTCTCTTGATCTTTGTAGAATAGCTAAAAAGATCCTGTTGGCCAAGATCCAAGCCGACTTAACGTCCAGCTCTGATCAGGACGACACCTCGGATGGCGACGACGATGAATCTGAAGATAAGGAAGGTGTGACGAAGAGCAGTAGGACGAAGGAAGATGAGGAGAAGGGCGATGACGAAGCTGAAGAAAGTGAGAAACTGCTTTATTGTACCAGCGGGACGCCGGTAGAGGCGGATACGCTGTCAGTCATTCAGTTAGCGAAGGACACTGACAAGGAAACTGGTAGTCTGTCAGGAGCTTTTTTTATGTCCACTTCATATTACACTAGCCAAAAAAAACAAACGGTCTCCATCTGGATGTAACTGAGCGAATAGTTAAGAGTCTTGTATAATTACCGCAGGGATTAATAGGGATCGGCTGTAACAAGTGATTTAACCCTGACTGATGCAGTGCGGAGCTTCTCATTTCTTACACAACCACATCAGAAGACACATCCTGTGGGCGTGGCAAAGATATTCCTCTGTTTATGAAGTTATTGTCCTGCATCAAGCAAAGAAAACGACTAAGGATCAAGACTGGGTTAAGAACTTAAGGGATCAGGACTAAACAGCTGTGTAGCTTTAAGAATAATCTGAAATAAAAAAGGCTTCAGTTTACTACTAGGGATCATAAAGACTGGACTGGATTAAAAAAAAAAAAAAAAAAAAAGGTCATGTGACCGGATGAGTCCAGAGTGATCCTATTCCAGAGTGATGGGCGTGTCAGGGTAAGAAGGGAAGGACATGAAGCGATGCTCCCATCATGCATAGTG
>JAOVVA010000031.1:15436535-15454594 GCA_028565275.1 Leiocassis micropogon
ACACACACACACACACACACACACACACACACACACACACATATATATATATATATATATATATATACACACACACACACACCGGGGCAGCAGCATGCCGCGCGCGCCACTCGGACACCTTTTGTTCCTCCGCCGGAAACCCTGGAGCGCGAGGGGGAGAGACATGGAGCGGTAGGGGGGCCGAGCCGAGGCGCGAGTAACGCGCGCGTCCACCTGCTGCTACACACACACACGCACACACACACCACGCGCGCGCACGACCCCATGTGGGGGGGGGGGAAGATAAACATGCTAAGAAGGAAGAAGGAAGACGGGGTCCTCATAAAACGTTAAGGACCGGAGACGGGAAGGTGAGTGTGAGTGTGTGCGTGCGTGTGTGCGCGCGCGATGCGGCGATGAACCGTTTTCAGCTGGGCCACTGTAGCGCGCGCGGCAAAGAGCTGCAATGGGAGGCGGGGGGTAGGTTGTGTGTGTCAGCTGTCATGTTGATGAATCCATAATATACAGGTGTGTGTGTGTGTGTGTGTGTGTGTGTGCGCGCATGGTATAGAAAAACAGCCGCGCTCTATTCATTAATACGCATTGGCAAACACGATGCGCATACACGCACGCGCACACACACTCGCACGCACGCACACGCACACACACACACCACCCGCTTGTGAAGAGCTGGAGGCTGTATAGACGAGCATCACGTGCCGTTCCGTGTCAACCGTTTGAAATGTGTAACGTTTAAGCGTGTGCGTCTCTGTGCGTGTGTGTGTGCGTATGCGCGCGCGCGCGTGTGTGTGTGTGTGTATGCGTGTGTGTGCGCACGCTGCATTATTGGCCGAACCTTTGCGGCATGCTGAAATGATGAGGAAGAACGGAATGGCTCTGCGCTCTAGCACACACACACACACACACACACAATCAGCGCGTCAGAGAAATACCTTTCCGTTAGAACCGAAAGGCACGTCGACGTCATCATTGTTTTCCCTTCGGTCTGAGCGTTTAGCTTCTGCCTCATAAACAGGCTGTAAACGTGACCCAGGGGATCCCGCTGTCCGGTGAAGCACGCTCACGCCGTTAGGATCAGTGTGTGTTGTTTTTTACCCCCTCAGTCACACATAATAAGTGATGTTTGGAACACTAGCACAGAACAGGGGCCGTAAAAGTGGAGTGTGTTATCACACGGATGCTCTGAGTGGAAATCAGAAGCTAAACGCCGTTTCAGACTTTCTGGAAAAATTGTAAGGGATTTTTGACCGACAGTGTGGGAAATTTATCTGTTTAATAACTAAATAACGTCATAACAATGTTAGCAATCCTTCCGCTGTTCACTAATCTCATGCACTCATTTGTTTCTTATACTTCTTTTTCTTAGACACGGATCTGTTGACAAAGGAGATCTTTTGCCGGGTTGTTTGTAGCTTCTCCTGTAGGACAAAAAAAACAACAACACCCAGACCGAACGTGAGGCAGAGGGCGACTCACTTGCGTAAAAAAGCAGCAATTGGTTGATAACGTCTCCCGTATATTTAGCCAGCTAATCACGGAACGACTTGCATGCAGGTGCAAATTGCAGCCTGGTAGCGATGCTGTCATTCCTGTCAAGTTACTTGAGTCCCGAAAACAATTGCACGCGGTGAGCGTTTATCAGACCATGCAGATGGAGAGTTTTCGGAAATCCTGCTGTTTTTGTTGTTACAGTAACGCAACGAAAGCCCAAATTCCGTCAGAGTTAAGTCCAATTTATAGTTGAGTCAGAACAGGTACACGTTAGCGCCAGTGCAGTTCGTCTAATGTTTATCAAACTACGGTATGTAGTATAACTGTAAACTTCTTATGCATATAAAACACTTCCACTGAAATACTTCCACTTTACACTTAAACATCTTTAACATAAAGACTTGGGCATAGGCTTTACGCTGGACGCCCTGGTATCGTAATAATATCGTATCAGGAGGTCAGTGGTTTGTTTACTTTGGAGCGCCTCAGAAAAATCTTTCAAAATCCTGATTGTAGAGCACGTCGATGAGGATAATAAGGAAGAGGGAAGCCTCGGCCTCATTTTGACACTGGGATTTCCCTCCTACACCAAAAAATAACGTCACCAGCAGGGCAGATTTATAGCAAGAATGTGTGAATATATGTTTTTCTAACTTGGATTATGTTCATTAAAGTGCTTTAAAACAACGTGTAGGGATAAAACTTTTTCAATTCTGTTGGAAGATCAGGAAGGAAAGGTATTTAATGTTTTTTTTGCCGAAAAATAAAAAATGTACACATTTCACATACTGCCCTTTAATGGCCGTAGCGCAAAAATACTCGACTGCGACTTAAGACCTGAGTTGATACATAGAAACGCTTAACTGTAACAATGTACGTTTGCAGTCGTGCACTTTTGTATCGATTTAAAATCACCTCAGTAACCCGCCCCGAAACAAGCAGAAATCAAAACTAACTTTTTTTTAATTAACTCGTGTTGGTTTGTACACAGCTGATTATTATCATTATTCGTTCCATCAACATGCCTCAACCATGTAGGTAAAAATTTATTGAATGTTTTGTTTTATTGTTGTCTTCACAAAAAAAAAAAAAAAACCTTCAGAAACAGCAAATCATTTAGCAGGATCAGAGGCGTTGGACTACTGATCAAATGGTCCCAGTCCAAACCCCAGCACCACCAAATTTGCCACTGTTGGGCCCGTGAGCAAGGTGCTTAACCTTCAACTGCTCAGATGTATAATGAGATAAAAATGTAAGTCTCTCTGGATAATGGTGTCTGTTAAATGAGTATACACTCATCTCAAAAAAAAGAAAGAAAAAGAGAGATAGAGGACGCTGAATTTTGACGGTGTAGTGGTTAGCACTGTTGCCTTGCACCTCTACGGTCTGGGTTTGATTCCTTCCTTCAAGGTCTGTGTGTGCAAGGTCTTGGTGGGTTCCCTTTCAAAGGCCAATTAGACTAACCGACGTTCCCCAATTACCTGTAGTGTGTGTGAATGTTTACCAGAGGTCCCACCACAGTCGTAAAGTAGTAATAAATACACTGGTCACCATTGAACTACAAGAGGTTCCTGGATGGATGGACACTGTAATTTATTAAAGTAATTCTAGTGTTAGATTTGTAAACAATGCTAGGTTTAAAGTTTCTTGCGTCAGAGTGAAAAGCGGCATGTCCTCACTTCTCCTGAGTCCACGGTATTACCCTCAGTCCTTTATACAATTTGTTTTTTCTTGTGTTTACATGCAGTTTCTCTGGACGTTCCTTCCAGGTTCTCTGGTTGCATTCAACCTTCTAAAACACACACACACACACACACACACATACTGGTTCCCAGTGTTCCCGGGATAGATTCGAGATCCGTCGCCCAAACTTTCGTCATTTTGTTTCTCCTCAGGAAAGATTACTTCAGCTAATGCCACTTTATTTCTCGCTCTAACAATTCATTTAACAAGTTCTTGAAAAAAAAAAGGTAAACCATACACAATCTAGTGGTAAAAACAAGCAATTTTCAAACATCTCAATGACTGTGAAATCTGTCACAGATATACGGCATGCCAGCACCCAGGCCAGGTACGCTTTTTGTAACAAAAAGTTTTAGATCCAGTTTTTTTTCTCACACATTAGGACTAGAAACAAAATTTTAGGGCAATGAAATTTACTGTCGCACGCAGCCAATCTGGAGGTTAGTACATAACTACATAGAGTCGTCTTTTTCTTTTTTTTCATGTAGAAATGGGCGAAATGAATAAGAGATGAAATTTAGAGTTGAAGCAACTCCGTGAAGTGACTGTTTTAACATAAGATGTGTTAGTAGGCCAATGGGACGCTGGGGATTCTGGGAAAGCCCTGAACTTAAAGGGAAAAAAAGAGAAAAACTCCCACTGTTTCCCTTTAAGCCAGAACACACTCAGTCAGAATGAAGCTGGTGTTCTCTGTCTGATTGCTCAGAAGGTGTTGGTTAATTTTCCAGAACAGCAACTCTGGTAGTAGTGCAGGTGTATATTAATCCACAGCTTATTCACAGAGACATATGTAGCAGACGCTTCACTGATTTCTGTAACGTTTATGGAAGGAGTCTCCAGTGTCATTGGTAAAGTTTGGTTAGTTTACTCTTCTGTTTCTTATGAACATGAAGGTAAGCTTCAGAAGAAAGAGAGGCAGATGAGAGAACTGCTAAAGCGTGGATGGATGAAGTGATGGATGGATGGAGGGATGTGCAGATGAATGGATGAAACTCAAGTGTAAACAGACTTGACTGAGATTACTGATCTATGATCTGATTGCAGCCACACTAATCTGTTTTTCATCCTCATACACACACAGTGCGGCATGGAGTGTGTTGTGGCGCGTGCTGCTGTCACAGTGCGGCTCATCTTAATTGTGAGAAATGCAGTAGGTGGGCAGATGCAGCGACATTTACACAAAGGTAGAGAACATCTCACTCTCTCTTCACCGACTCTCTCACGCTATCCCATAATCCCGCTGTCTGGCTTCCTCGGCTAGGTGTTAAGGCTGGATAAATATTAATTTCGTTTTTTAATAACAGCCCTTTGCAGACGGTTCCCTCTTCCACCTGCCTCGGTTTATTCTAACAGAGGAGTGTTAAAGGAACGACGCGGTGCGTGTCTCTGTACGTTATGACAGATTTGGGTCTGAATAAGGTTGAGTAACATTGACCCCGCCTACTTTAGTAGGACTGACATGTATATGGGCCATGTTTTTTTAATCAGCACAGACAGACCAGAACTAACACAAAGGCCACGCCTACTTTACTGGAGGTTCTGATAACAGAGTTTGAGAATCAGGTACTAAGTGACTATTGAATCAGAAAACATCTGAGAGCATAGATACCACACCTCCTTCACCAAGACAAGCACAGAGACCACACCCCCTTCACCAAGACAAACACAAAGACCACACCTCCTTCACCAGGACTAGCACAGAGACCACACCTCCTTCACCAGGACTAGCACAGAGACCACACCTCCTTCACCAGGACTAGCACAGAAACCACACCCCCTTCACCAAGACAAACACAAAGACCACACCTCCTTCACCAAAACTAGAACAGAGACCACACCCCCTTTCCCAAAACTAGCAGCATTGCCCACACCTCCTTCACCAGGACTATCACAGAGACCACACCTCCATGAATAAGACAAATGCAGAGACCACACCTTCGTTACCAAAACCAGCACAGAGACCACACCTCCTTTACCAAAACTAGCAAAGAGACCACACCCCCTTTACCAAGACAAGCACAAAGACCACACCTCCTTCACCAAAACTAGCAAAGAGACCACACCCCCTTCATCAGGACTAGCACAGAGACCACAACCTCTTCACCAGGACTAGCACAGAGACCACACCTCCTTCACCAAGACAAATACAGAGACCACACGCCCTTCACCAAGACCACACCTCTTTCACCAGGACTAGCAGAGAGACCACACCTCCTTTACCAAAACTAGCACAGAGACCACACCTCCTTCAAGCACAGAGACCACACCTCCTTTACCAAGACAAACACTGAGACCACACCTCCTTCACCAGGACTAGCACAGAGACCACACCTCCATCAATAAGACAAACGCAGACACCACATTTTCGTTACCAAAACCAGCACAGACACCACACCTCCTTCACCCTGGACTAATACATAGACCACGCCCATTCACCAAATCCAGCACAGACACCACACCTCCTTCACCCTGGACTAATACATAGACCACGCCCATTCACCAAATCCAGCACAGAGACCATTCCTCCTTAACCAAAACTTGCACATAGACTACATCTCTTTCATCAGGACAAACACAGAGACCACACCTCCTTTATCCTGGACTAATACAGAGACCACACCCCATTCACCAAAACTAGCACAGAGGCCAAACCTCCTTCACCAGGACAAACACAGAGACCATGGATGCCATGACAGTGAATCACAGTGACGTTGTTTCCCTTTGAAGCAGTTTGTATTTGAGTTGTACTGAAATCAAAACAGAAACATTTTCCCTCGTTAGCGCGTGTCTTTGCTTTGATGATTTATCTATTCTAATCACTTAAAGACCGCGTTGATCACGTATCAAGATCAAGAAGAATGACATGTGTAAGGATGGTGTGGCGTCTGTGATTGGAAAGGAAAAAAGATTCAGCATTATACACATTTTCCTCAGATTGTATTCAGGAGTGAATAAAAGCAGTCATCCAGTGTGGTTTTAAACAGATGAGTGTTGGACGAGGACCAGTGTTATTGTGAAGCAGTATTTTTCCACATGTTGGACCTTAAGACTAATCAGTTGTTAGTACCAAAGTCAAAATTATGGTTTAGATTTAGCTGTTTAAGCAGTTTGAGTCAAAGCAGCACAGATTTCTCGTTATTTTTATTTAAATAAACCCCCTGAATCCGTGATCTTTTGGACCTCTGCGACAGCAAGCGATCTCCAGATCCCACACATGCAGGAAACATGCAATTAATTTCCACATCGTTTAAAACAAACTCTTCCCTTCCAGCCGTCTGCTGCATCATAGCGCAGGACATGTAGAGGACAGAGTGATGTAATATAGCACAACTCTCAGTAACACTGCGTGTGCGAGAAAGAGGGAGGGAGGGAAACGGATCAGTGTGGGAACACTGAGAAAATGAAAGTAAAGAGAGGTGGGAGTTGTGTGGATTCCTCTGATAAGGTTTCTCACTCTCACCGCATGTCTGTGTCTGTGTGTGTGTCTCTCCACAGAGCAGACAGTAAGAATGATGTTTGTGCAGTGCAGACTTTCTCCAGATTGATGGATGTCCTACAGGAGTCGCGATTCGCAGGGCACGAGCGCTGCCCCAGTCCTCCTCCTGCCACAGACAATGGTACAAACACACAGCACCACTAAACAGAAACCATCGACTCACTTAAAAAAACAAAACAAAAGCATAATTAATATTCTTTCTTCTGTAAAGATGGAGCTTATAACATTTCTACATGTGTAATAATCATACAATTTCACAGGTAACTTCATTACCACACACCATTTCTTCAGTTTAGGCTTCCGTTCCTAACATTCCTGCCCTGCCTGTTTCCTATAACCCTAACCCTACAAAGAGGGCGTGGTCCACTTCACAGTCAACGTTTTCTCACATACACACAGTGCTTAATGCTATGGACGTGTCATTTTGTTTTAGTAACAGCGCTAAGTTTAGATAGGGTTGGGATTATAAGAACTTTCCACATAAAGGGGCCCGCTAGCTTCTGAACAACTCAGGAGTTCATAATGTTTCTATTTATTCATACGCCAGAAACTTCTCTACATTTGATCTATTTCCCCTTATCGCTATGCATTTAAAGAATTTTATACATAACAGTAAGTTAACTAGCAACACACTAGTTTTAGTCATTAGCTAGTTTATGCTTGGCCTCCTTATTTTGGATTCACCTAGCCAGTGTTCCTCAATGACATATTGCACACTTGCTTACATTTTTTTTGATTATCATAAACCTACAGAAGCCAATTAGTAGAGACGGAAATCACCTGTCACCATAAGATATGACATTATCACAATACCTCAGTGCTGATTCAATTAATATAAATTCTTTAAATTCCCCATTTTTGTTACAATTTAAAGAAATTGAATGAAAAAATGTTTTATACCTTAGCTTTATTGACCAGCTTCACACCCGAAATTCATTGGTATTTGTCCTGGTGCACGTACCTTATAACATTCGTTTTTTGTCGCTTAAAAAACAAGCATTAAAACAATACAAACTCACTTTAAGTTACAAGAGTTTAACATTAAACTTTAAACTAAATTAAACACAAAGCTACATTTTTACTGAGCAGTCATTCGCCATTACTATTATTTCTAAAAACGTAAAAGTAATAATTCACTCGTACCACACTGGATGCCAGTATGGGAATAGTTTAGAGCGCCACCAGTTGGATTGTGAAAACGGTGACGATTTACCGCCTTAAATGCCTCCGACGTCTTGATCACATGTTGAACTTCTAACACGGGCACAGCTGGCCTCTAACGTGCATTTCTGGACTAATAAGAGCACATGGTGTGGTGTAAGCCTGTGTAATGAGTGTGTTTCAAGCCTAATTCACTCATAGAGTTTTGATAAAATGAGGCGTTTTAACTCGCACAACTTTTGGTAATATTGCACCATTCGGATGCTCGTGTGCTCTGCTCAGAATCGGTTATATCCGAGGCTGAACGGTCAAGGCTGATCTACATGAAAACCAGCCAATTCCATTTGCTGGCTGATCGACCGGTGCAACTTTACTATAATAATAAACCATTAAAAAATTCTCAATGTGGTGATACATGAATCAGCACTCACATGAATCACAGTTCATAACTGAACCTCTATGAAGTACCTACAATCCTGAAGTCTTCATTATATCAAACGCTTCAACCACAATATGAGAACGTTCTTTCTAAAACAGGACAAAGTCGCTGCATTACAAAGTATTGCTGCATCCTGTTGTCCTGTGGGAAAATTCTATGTCTGGTCATTGGCAATGCCATTCATGTCTGACGCTGCATTCCTTTAAAGGCAGGCAATCCTTTGCAGGATTTATTGAGTAAGTGTAGCTTATTCCAAGCTCTGTAGCGAGAGCTTAAAAGCTTCCATGCAAGTATACATCTTCCTTCTTCCTGAATTTACCCTGATGATGAACAGGGATTTTTCACTCTGGAGTGTCTGTAATTAGGACTATTTACTCCTACTCCAGCAAAGCCTGACATCACGCTGATATTTCGACTTTATTACCACACGTTAGATTCTGTTATTTCCTTATTTAATAACCCGGTCATGTAATATTCTCTGTAACGTTCTCAAATGAATTAGCCTCTTGACTAGTACAGAGAGAGATAGAGAGTGAGGACTGTTATATAAGGAAGGATGTGTTTGGACCATCAAATCCCATTAAAACCGCATTCAAATTGTAATTACATAAATAATTTAGCATCCAAATGCGTTTAAATATTAATTAGCCTATAATGTTATACTGCCACATTAGCAGTTCTGCTACACCATGCAATCACTTTGCATAACAGCACGGAGAGCGAAAAGTGTCATTTTCTTAAGCACTTCCCATCAAAGGATCTATTAATAATTTTAAATCTAGGTTTTGGTGTGCACATACCACAAGATAAACTTTCACATTGTATAGTAATTGATCTAACTTAAGCTTTTCTTTATTTCTATTTTAGACTCACACGATCATCTCTCTGACAAGTCGCATGTCCTGACACACTGTGACTCGACCGAGGCTCCTCTTTTATCCCCACCCACTCTGGATTCCTCCAGTCAAACAGCTGAAGTTCCCTTCAGTGTGACAGACCTGCACGATGACTCTGTCTCCAAAGCCACCTCCCTTTCCTCCCTCTCTTCCTTCTCATCTCTCTCCTCCCTCTCATCCATCACTTGCTCCAAGCCTGTGAGTCCCTGGTCTATGCCTCAGAGCTGTGACAGGCCACCCCTTTCCAGCATGGACTCGGGGGGAGGAGACTGCATAAGTTGTCTACTTCCCAAGAACCAATCATGCGAGTCTGTTCTTGGATTAACCTCTGATTTCCAGTCCTGCCCTTCCTCCAACATCAGCATGCAGTGCCTCAGCTCTGCCACCACTGCTGGCCGGTATGGTGACCAAGTGCTATCTGATCAGTTGCTTAGTGGTCCCACTCATACAGCTGGAGTCAACGAAAATGCAGAAGAAGGCAAGTCAATGCGAGAGAGCGAATCAGATGATGACCCGACCTCTAGGAGTATATATGAGAGCCTGGGGGAGGAAGCTCAAGACTGGAGCTGCCTGGAGTCCCTGATCAGCGAGAGCCGAATGGAATTGCTAGACTTGTGCTCCCGCAGTGAGCTGGCAGTCAATCTGTTTTGTGAGGAAGATGTGGAAAACTACATGTTCCAAGATGAGGAGTCAACTCTGGGTGCAGATGTCTGTTCGCTCAAAATTCGCTATGAGTCTTACCCAGATGTGGCACAGGAACGGACTGAGGTCCCTCTGCAAGATGAATCCCAGTTAGGCTTTTTCCCCACTCTACCTTGTAGCAGAACAGAAAGTTTGCAAGACAAGTTGGACCAATCAGGTGAGGACAAGGTGGAGGACCCGACAACTCCAAACAGCAACTTTCTTTTTGACCTTAGTAACTCACCGGAGGATTCTGGTGAGTTCAGTGATGACAGCTACTGCACGGGGTCATCCCCTGACACCTGGCAAGCTCAACAACCCCATGGGCAACTATCCAGGGAGAATTCTAGTTCCTCCAGTCAGCTCAGCTATCGTCTTCGTGCCAAGAGGAAGGTTGCTTTCCGAGAAGACTACCTGTATGACGTAGACTCCATAGAGAGTGAGCGGAATGCAGAAAAACGCAAGAAGCTGTCGGTTGGACCTAAGAAAGAGTGGGATGATGACTGGTGCCCCAAGAAGAGGCGCCGGTCATGTCGAAAGGAGCCGCCAGTGATCATTAAATACATCATCATCAACCGCTTCAAAGGTGAGAAGCACATGCAGGTGAAGTTGAGTAGAGTGGATCCTTCAGTCACAATGGTGAATCTAAGTCCAGATACCTTACTGCACTATGAAAAACTGGCACCTCTGAAGGCCTACTGGCAGAAGAAGGAAAAAGAACAGCAGGAGCAGAACTCCTTAGCCACTCCAGACAAAACCAAACGCCTCAATGGCTACAAAAGGCCACCGAGCACTACCCCTAAACGCAAACAAAGGAGCGCAAGACTCAGGATTCAGCGGGTCCCTGCTGTAGAGACTCCAATCCCCAGCCACACTGCTGCTGCCTTGTGCAACAATCAACACGAAATGGCTGACTCAGTAAAAAGCACAGAAGACCTACAAACAGCTGCAACACGTGATGCCTTGGACAAAGTAGAGACAGGTAAAACTACACACCCAGCCAGGGCTAAAAGCAGAACTCAAGAGAGAGAGGAGAGGAGAAAACTAGATAAAACAGTGAAGTTAAAGAAATTCAAAAGTGAAGCCAGACTGAGGGCTAAAAAGTTACAGGAAGCACAGAAAGAGGAAAACCCCACTGCCTCTGAACTTACAGCGCTAAGTTCTTGTTTACCAGAAAACCTTAGTGACTCTTTGGAAAGTAATCTTCTCACAAATGAGACCTCGGTTGAAAAATGCACTTTGACGCCCACTGCCCCTGGGACGAATGAGAATGTGGACCTCCTGCCTGGTGGATATCTACAGACTCTTCTGGAAGCTTCTGATTCTTCCAGCAATGCCAATGTCACATACTTTTCCACAGACCAGCAGCAGACAGGGTTGCTACCAGTTGCGGCCCCCCTGCAGCCAGTTCAAACTTGTGTACTTTCCCCTCCTTCAGAGTCTGACCTCCCACACTCACCCCAGCCTCCTCTCAGTCACATCCCACACCACGCATCATTCCCTGAGACCGACCGCCCTGAACAAACCTACCCTGTCAACTGGCCTTCCCAACCCACGGTTGAGCAGCTTTCATTCTCTCCCGACATCCCGACTCAGTCCCCAGTCATGCCATCTGGCTTTCCGAGGCCAATAACTGTACTAGCAGGGGATGGCACAACAGTGACAGGGTATAGCCAGGTACCACTGGGTACCTGCAGAATGGCTTTCGATGAACCACTCTTGCCAGAACCCCACTCGGATACCGATTATGGGCGTAGCCCGGTAGGATCGCGAGTTGAAAATGGCATGGGCCGACTCGTCAGCTTTAACTCTCTGGGATCTCTTTCTGCAGCTTCAAGCAACTATAGCTCTCTTAGTCTGAGAGACGGTGAAAGAGAAAGAGAAGAGGAGATGAGCGAGATCAGTGATGGTTTCCTTTCACATTGCAGCCCTCAGCTAGTTCTACAGCAGAGCCTTGAGGAGATTACGCCACTTCGAGAGTCCACTGACTTGCTTGACATATCAAACTTCACCCCTGACAAGTTCCGCCATTCCTCTTTGTCTGAAATGTCCCCACCTGACACGCCTAGCCCTTCACCGCAGCTCCTGGGGAACTGTGGCAAAGGGGGAGGGTTTCTAGAAGGGACAGGGGCTAATGTGAGGTGGAGCTGCAGCACAGTCCCACAAGTCGAGCAAGATGCACCACAAAACACAAGCCAATTACAAACTTTTCAAGAGGAAGATGATGAAGAAGGGCTTCAAGGTCTTAAGAGGTCTAAAAAGAAGGGAGGAAAGAATGGACAAAGCACCAAAAAGACCAAAACTCCCAAAGCGGCAAAGGGTGAGAGGGTTAAGCTCCCAAAACAGGGTTCACATTCTGCTAAGAAAATCAAGGCATTAATAGAGGGGAAAGCAGCTAAAGGTGAGAGGAAGATAGAAAGCGGAGCGCCTTCTCCAACACCCTCTTTGAACATGATAGGGGCTCAGGGGGACTGGCCGAACGCTGGAGCGCATTCAGATGATGATCAGGGTGAGTTCCAAGAGCCATCAAACATCCTATCCAATATAGTCTCTGGCATGGCAGAAGTGCAACGCTTCATGCGGGCATCAGTGGAACCACTTTGGGGACCTTGTTTGTCGCCAGGGCAGCATGCTCTCCAAAGCCAAACGCTGAAAATACTTGGTAGCAGTGCTGACCTTAAGAAACGAGGCAGTTCATCAGGGGCAAGCAAGGGGAAGAAAGGGACAGGGCGTGATGGTAAGACCTCATCGAAACTTCTTGCACCTGGCTTCTTTCCCCCTATCGGTTTGGATTGCCTCCCACTTCCTCACCGGCCTGCCCACAAAAAGATGTACCGTCACAAAAGCACCACAAAGTTTGCCCGTGATGAACTTTTAGCGGGTAAAAGGGACATTAAAGGAGTTGCGCTGGCAGCTTTGGTAGAGAAACAGAGGTAATATTTTCTCTTTGCAAAGTACCCATGTCAATCCTTGTTTCCTGTTGAATCCTTCTGAGCCACCACCGCCGCCACCACCACACACATTTCAGAGCTGCATGGCACTGAAAAATACCCACAGTCCTTTGCTTGCCCCACAGGAAAGTGGGTACACCCTGCATGACAGCCCTGCTAAGCTACCTACTGACTAAGTGGAGTCACTCTATCACAGCTGCATCTATCTACCATTTTGCTGCTTCGTTGCATTTTTTAAATCAGTTTGTATTTATTTATTTTTTTTTTTCCGATTTTTTTAAAAAGAGACAATGCTTTGAAAGCCACCTTAAATCATACTCGGGAGTACATCTATGGCGGGGGATTGTTTTCTTCTCTCATCACAGGTCAAGCACTATAAGTATTCAATCCGTGTAACACTGTTGTTTAAACAATCTCATCACCTTGCAAAATGGTTGCCTTCTGTTGTTCAGGGGTCAAAGGTTTTTTTTTTTTTGTAGTATTCCCTTCATTAAAAGTATTTCAGTATTACTGTTCCGGCCATTGGGAATGATGTGTTTGGGAACTCCAAGGGTCATGCATAATCGGGAAAAGACATCATACTTTTGTACAAGACACTCTTGTCTTAATGTAATAGCTGTCTTTAGTATTATTTACGTTTATTTACGGTTCGAGTACTGAGGGTTCGGTCGCCGGTGCCATAGGCTGACCCGAGTCCTCTCTGCCAGTATCGAAAATGCTGTTGTACAGGAACATATGCACTATTTACAAAATAAGATTATATCAAACATGTTTAAAATGAACGTGCCAAAATATGAACAATTAAGTGTACAGAACATTTTTATCTACATAATTAAATATTTGCTGTTTTTTAATGTGGTGGTGGTTGTGGGAATGTATGTGTGCGGTCTCGGGGGGGGGGGTTGGAGAATAATTTCGGATTTTACTGTTGTTACATATGCAGACATCGGTCCGTGGAGTCTTCTGTACAATCGGGGAGGATGATATCATTGTTTCTTTTCGATTTCGTTTTTTTCCATAGTTTTGCTTAATATTACATTCTCAGCGAGTTTCAAAACAGAAAGAGAGCCACAGAGCGGAAGATAGAGCGAAGACGAAGTGCTGCAGTGATGTAACTACGCATGTGCCAAATATTAATTATTTAATATTTTATCGCAGTTTACACTATAATATTTAAAAGACACGACTACGTGTTTGTTTGTTTCTTTGTTAGTACCTATTTTCACAGGGCAGGGTTTTAAACCTACATTGAAGAAAAGCTATTTTGGGATTTAGGCCTGCTAGCTAATTTTAATCTACAGGATTATCATAACTCAATACTTCTAGATATTTCTACGATACACAATATGAACTGCCAATAAAACATTAGTGCCAAATAAAACAACAACAAAAACTCATAATATTTTAATACTATCTGTATTTGTACATTTTTAACAGTTTTAACTGGTTTAACACATGACCACAAAAAGGTACTTCTTAATATTCATTCTACTTAACATTACAAGATGATTATGATTTACTAATTGAATTTATGAAATTTTTATTATGTCCGTATCTCTCAGCACTACTGGCTAGCCACCTTACACCAACTAATGGAAGATGTTACGTTAGCTAGCTAAATCTACGCTCTAAATGTTAGCTAACGAAATGGATTAGTTAAACAAAATTTTTTTATTTTGGACATTTTTTTTTGGTCACAGAGAAAGGAATAAAGCAAAAATGCCGTTAAACTGTTAACATAGCTAAAATATTAGCACATGCCTAGTTAAACATGATCTGAATCGTTGTTATGAGTGATGTAGCGAGTTTAATATTACAACGTGTACGGAGATAGAACCGGACTGGCAGGAACTTACCATAAAATCAGATCAGTGTAGATCGTGAAAGGGTAACTTAATGACCTTCATGACTCCGCTTTTCCCAGATGAACACTAATAAAAAACGATCGGTGGGAGCTTTCTTTTTTTTGTTGTATTGTAGACAACAGGACCAAATTATTTTTGAGCGTTTTTTTTATTTATAATTTTTATTTATTTATTTTTAAGTGTTGCTAGCGATGTGCATGCATAACCATGATATTCAAGCATGCGGATGCCCTTATTTAGCATCTTTCTTTTTTGTTGCGTTTCTGTTCCTCTTGCGATGTTTGAATGTTATTTAATGTTTACAAGAAAAAAATAATGTGAGTACCCCTGCATTCCTTCTTAGTGTTGGGTTTTTTTTTTTTTTACTTTCTCCTGTTATTTATGTATTTTTATTTATTTTTTTCGGACAAGGGAACTACAGACTTCTAATTTTCCCTTGTAAAGAAACCTAAAATGCAGCATTTGCATCGACTACAAAGTTAGTCAAGGAACCATCCATGTGCCATATTTACGAATGTATTACACCTTTCATGTTTTTTTATTTTTTCATTTTATTTAACACAACTTTTTTTTGCTTTATTTCGTTTTCATCACAAGAACAGACCTGTTTGTATCATCTGATATCTTTGCCAGGAGGATTATTAAAACTCTTGTTGTAGGGGGAAAAAAATTTAACAACCTGTATATTTTTCATCGTGCCAATTTGTAACATATTTTCTAAGTGTATATTTTTCTTAGAAAGTGCTGTGAGGTCGTTTCTTGATGTGGCTTCTGTCCTTTTTGCCTTTCAGGCAGTGAAAAAGGTCACTGAATTATCATGGGATTTTTTTTTTTTGTCTTAAAGCCAAAAATTCTGAAAGACAAAAAAAAAATCCTGTGGTAAAAGAGAAAAAGCTGTGGCTTTGTTGAGTTTTGTTATTGGACCAACCTTATTGTGAGAGTGTTGTGCTCTAGTAAATCAATTACTGATTAAAGAAAAGAAAACAACAACAACGAAAAACAGACAGCTAATTAATGACACTAATTTGTGATTTAATCTCTGTTTTATAGATTTTAATGTAAATTATTCTAGTATTTTGTTTCTGTTGTATCCGTTTCAAAGGTTTAAATATTTGTGAACCAGCCTGTATGGTGAAAAATGTAATATTGGTAACTGGAGTTTTGTAATCATGTTTATGGAATAAATATAAATTTCAAAAAATGGCTTCGGTTACTAGTTTCGTGAAATTTAAGTCATGTTTTTACGCAGATAAAATGATTTGCTTTTTATTCAAGTTTTCTGAATATTTTCACTTTGACACTAACTATGGTTCTAGGAATCGTTTTCAGATGCTGAAACGATGCTTGCGATGCTGATGATTTTATTCCTGCAATTTTGCTCTGACCATTGCACTGCACCTCATTTACCAAGTAAATAAATAACGTTGTGTGTAATGTTTTTTGCAGCCTAAACGAAGCAAAAGATTTTATTGATATTTACAGTATGTGCACGTATTAATAAACACCAATAAACCATAATTATTAAATGCACTTATAGAATTTAATTTATATAACAGGTTTACACTTGTCAACTCACAAAATTAGATACTATATGCCCGTGAACAATTTGCACAGACAATTGATTCACATCCAGCATTTTGATTTGAAATGTAAAAAAAAATCAAGTAAAAAAAACTTGAGGGTTAGCAGTAAATTCATCATAAAATGATCAGGTAACAGGGTTAGATAAAGCTAATTTGACAGAAATGATTACATGCTAAGGAGCCATTCTGCATTTCCTCACCAGAAACATGTTTTTATATGAACTTAATATTTTATGTACATCTGTTTTTGTGTCTTTTTTGTAAGGTGTCAGTGATTTTCCTGATTCAAATTCAAGTTATTCAAGTTCAACCCGTAAAGCCAAAGTCCAAAACGCATCTAACGTAACTGATCGCGTTACTCATATTCTCGCGAGATTAGCTTGTCTTGCTAATCTTCTAGGTCATTACTGGAAAGAAAAAATAATGTTTATAAAAAATAACATTTAAGTGTAAAATAATGAATAAATGAAATAATTTTATATGAGAACAGGTAGCTGTAAGTTGTAGTTAGTTAGCCTTGTTTTTTTCTGTGGTTATGTTTTGAGTTTGATTTTTACTTTCATTTAATTAATTGATATTTAAATATGCTAATAAGCTTATATAGATATTTAAAAAGATATTTAGCTTTATAAATATTTGTGCATATGACTCGACCTGACCAGTAATCGGTTAGCGCTCAGTGTTGCTTGGTCTTTTCAGAGGAAAGTAGCTGATGCATACTGTAGTCTAGAAGTCTCTAGATGACATCATAGGTACATTTTCATATTTATTAATGTCATGGTCTTTTGCATATCAAACATATTCTCTGGAGACACTTGGTATAGAACAGACTTGACTAGAAAAGTGTTTAATAAGGATAAAACATAATCGATTATATGGATAATGTTTTTGTCTCTTTATCTCTTTTGCTCTCACTTGCCCTCTCTCTCTCTCTCTCTTTCTTTCTCTCTCTTTCACTCTCTCTCTCTCGGCTCCATTACTCGCGGTGATTTCGTGTTTCATGCCCTATTATACATGGTCCACAGAGCGACGCCCCCTGCTGCGCCCAGACTCACAGAATGGACACAGACACCTGGTGTGGAAAAGCGACCTCCAGAACCCTGGTATAACCTTCGACTTCACTCAGATACACACCGGGCTGATGTATTTGTGATGCGTCATGTATCACAGATCTCTTTCTCTGGGTCTGGTCGTGTCCGAGTGCCGAGCCGTGCAGGGTGCTGTAGTGTTTCAGCAGGACCCAGAGTCGCTGTGTGGGTGTCGGTGTGTGGGCGCCGGGTCCGGGTCATCTCCGTGGTGAAGAATTTTAATTTCAAATGAAATGGAAGTTGCTTTAAAGAACAGGCTGGAGGCGAAGCGTGGAGCAAACTTTAATTCCTTTGGATTTGTCATGTTTATTGCTTATCAGAGATTAGTGACGAGCAGGGAGCTGACACGCTGCATGGTTCGAGGTGATTAGCGAGGAACGGCCTTATTTACTTTTACAGTTTGCGTGCACTCTGTCAGGTTTTTCTGCCCACCCTGGCAATGCCAACCTTGAGGATTTCTACTTGTTTTGTATCATCTTAAACACCTTACATACTTAGATACCAGAGTTATAATGGGGACATGTGACCTAACACTAGACCAATATTCATGAATTTGCTTTAAGGTTTTTTTTTTTCACATTCTGTGATATTTTGTAATATATATATATATATATATATATATATATATATATATACATACATATATATATACACACAAAAATATA
>JAOVVA010000031.1:15467224-15486741 GCA_028565275.1 Leiocassis micropogon
GTGGGTGTGTGTGTGTGGGTGTGGGAGAGAGGGGGGGGGGGGAGCAAAAATCTTAGTAAGTCATGAATAAATGTAATAAATAAATAATATACATTATAAGTTATGCACAGAAAACTGCTGGAATAATAGTTATCTCTGTGTGTGTGTGTGTGTGTGTGTGTGTGTGGTGTTACTGATGTAGAATGGTGTGTGTGTGTGTGTGTGTGTGTGCGCGCAGTTGTTTGTACACTTTACACTGGGTTCCTGACAGGCTCGAGCTCATGGCACTTATCTGAACAGGACTTAAACTTTATCTCCCACTTCACTATTTATAGAAACCTGGGTTCAAGTGTGTGTGGTGTGTGTGTGTGTGTGTGTGTGTGTGTGTGCATGCACCTGTGTCTGAGAGAGAGAGAGAGAGATGTTTATTTGTGACAGAAAAGTTTGATAAGTTTATTTATAAAAGCGATAAAGAGCCAAACTCTCACATTAAGTTACCCTTATATATAGTTACCGCTAGTAACTAGTTACCTCTATCTAAGCTATCCTTGGATAACTTGTTACCTTAAATTACATTCACTTTTAGTTCCCTCTAGTTACCATCAGTTCCTCTAGATCCTTATTAACTATTGTTAGTTTTTTTCTAGTTATGTTAGTTACTTCTGGCTGCCCTTTGTTACTTCTAGTTATCCTTAGTTATGTTCAGCTTCCTCTAGTTGCCCTTAATTACCTTTTTTGTTAACATGTTAACTATAATTATGTTTACTTTCCTCTACTTACCCTATTTACTTTGTTTCTTGTAATTGTTTTGTTTTCCAGGTAAGGTAAACTAGAACCCTATTTATTTTAGCTTTCTCTAGTTATCCTTAGTTATCTCTAGTTATACTTGTTTACTTTTACCTTCCTCTACAGACGCTTATTTATTTTATGTTACATAAGGTCACTCTTAGCTTCCTTTAGCTAACCTAAGGTACCTTTATTTATTCTTAGGTGCCGCTAGTTACACATAGTTACTTACATTTTTTTTTTTTTAGTTATTATTAGTTTTGTTTAGTTACTTTTAGTTCCCTCTAGTTATTCCTAGTTAAAGGGGAAACGAGTGCACACTCAATGGGCAGAACAGACGAATAATAGAGGAGGCGGAGTGAAAGGAAGAGGGGCGGGATGAGTGCTGATAAAAAGAGCAGAAAGCACAGAGAGAAGATGAAGAGAATGGAATTTTTAGACTGTGGAGGAATTTTCTTAAGGCCGAGGAGCTGAGCGCCCGTCATGCCATGGAGAGAGAAAAGGTAAGTGTGAAATTAAATAAAGTTATATTAAAGAATCACAATGACACTAAAAAACACCTTTATTTCCCTAATCAGTGTGTTGATTTTGCTCTGGTGCTGTGAAAGAGTGAAGAAGAGGAAAGTTCGATCTGCTTCTCTGTAGCACGACATCCACTCGCGGTTTCTATAAGGAACCAGAACCGGTTCCTCTATGACATACGACATTAGCACTTTTCCAAACTTTACTGAAGCTTTACTTCAGGACGATAAAGAGTACAATACAGATAAGACCTTTTCATTATCAGGAGTTTCTCCGTAGACTTTCACTTAAACTTGTGCTAATATTAATTACAGTCAGAACTAAATCAGTGTGCAGCGGCGTCTATAGTTTCTGTAAAAAAAAGAAAAAAGGATAAATAAGCCAAAAACACAGACCTGTTTTTATAAAACATCGAGACATCTAGTTCTCAGTTGAATTTAATCATTAATATATTACACATCCACCTCAAAAAGAAAGAGGGGGGAAATAAATCAGTGGAAGTGTAACATTTTTACCTTCTTTGGACCTTTCAGTTGTTCTGATTTGATCTTTAAATTTAAATTGACTGCTGATCTGTTGACTGAAACTGACGAGTTAAAGTATTTTTCTGTCTTTTCAGAACTTAATATATTATTTATTTCTTTATTCATTATTTTAGAAAATCTGAATTAAAATTTTCAGCAACAGTTACCTTGAAAAGAAATAATTAAATAATAACTTCAGTTCAATAAATAAATATAAATCAGTAAAATGTTTTTCGAATATGAATAAACTGTTACACTGCAGACATAAAAAACATGGCGTTTACTCAGACAGAGTGTGACCTCGCTGTCGGCAACACCAGCAAAAATCTTTGCCTTTTTTTTTCTTTCTCTTGTTTTATTAGAACAAACCTGAGCCAGCAGATAATCAGATTTATAATACAAAGAAGAAGAAAAAGAAATTGCATTGTTGATTTTTATTATTATTATTATTATTATTAGAGAACATCGCACGAAAACAGTTAAATCGTTTTGGATTGTTGCATTTATGGATTGTATCTAGTTATATAATAGAACATTTAATTATAAATAATAAATGGATGGATGGATGATGTCGACAGATTGATGAATGAATGTATGAGTAGATAAAGAGATCGATACGTGAATAAGTGGTTGAGTCGATTGATATACTAATGGAAGGATGACGGTTGATATATAGGTTAATGGATGTTATGGATGGATGGATGGATAGATGGGTGGTTGCATGGGGAATTAATGAATATAATTTAGGGATCAAGATGTGAATGAATGGATGAGTCGGTGGATGTACGTATAGATGAATTGATGGATGGATGGGTGGATGGATGCATGGATGACAGATGGATAGATACAGTATATAATTGGATGGAGAATTACTAGCCAGATATATGAATTGATGGATGGATGGGTGGATAGAGATAGATTAATGAACGAATGGATAGATGGCTGCATATGGAATTAATGGGTAGATAAAATTATCAATATGTAAAAGAATGGATAAATTGGTGGATTTATTGGGAATTACTGGATAAATATAGGGATCAATGTGTGAATGATCCATATATTGGAGGACTGGAGGATGAGAATGAGGAAATTAATGGGAATGATGGAATGGTGTAAGAATAGAGTTGCTACTAATGGTATAGAAAATGGATGGAATCTATTAGAATATCTAATATCATGTCATAATGCGTGTGGGTGTGCAGGGCATGGAGGGCGTCAGAGTTCACCTGCACGAGCGAGAGCTGTGGAGGAAGTTTCATGACGTCACCACGGAAATGATCATCACCAAGGCGGGCCGGTGAGCAAACAAGAATGTTCTGTTTGTTTCTGTTAGTTTGTTTAGTTTACTTCTTTTTCTTAAACATATTTGAAAGTGATCATTTTATTACATAAACAGATTATGTATGAAGGGTGATTGTTGTCTTCATCTTCACGTTAAAGGCACACCTGGTGTAGAAACTGTGTTTAAGTAACAGCCACGGTGTTAGAATAACATTATTTCATTGATAATCTCTTTGAACAGGCGAATGTTCCCGAGTTACAGAGTGAAGGTGAGTGGTCTGAACCCCCAAACTAAATACATCCTGCTGATGGACGTCGTGTCTGCTGATCAGCACCGCTACAAATACGCCGATAACAAATGGTAAGATAAAGATACGGTAAGTCATAGAGTCCGAGGGTCCTTCAGGGGTTCCTTAAGGGTTCTTTTGATAACCGGGCTCTTAGGCTACTAAATGAGTTCTGCTCAGAAGCCTTTTCTGATATAGAGGTTTTCAAATAACCTTAATATTTTTGTACTCCACAGTGTGTGAGGAGGTTCTCTGGTTTCCTCCCACAGTCCAGAGACATGTTCCCTGAGTTCCCTGAGATGGATAACCAGTGTAGAGGATTGATATCATGCTATTAAATGTTTCAGCGATATTATGTTAAATATGAACATTTTGTAGATAAATAATAGGTGGATAAATAGATAAATGAAAGAGTGGATGAATGGATGTGATAGATTTGTGGGCCGGAATGGATGGGTAGATGGAAAATTGGATATACACTATATGTCCCAAAGTATTGGCTCGTCTGCCTTCACATGCAATTGAACTTGAGTAACATCCAATTTGTAATCCATAGCGTTTAATATGATCTTGGCCCTGCCCCTCTGCAGCCAAAACAGCTTCAGCTCTTTTGTGAAGGCTTTCCACAAGGTTTTGGAGTGTGTTTATGGGAATTTTTGAGCATTTGTCCAGAAGCGCATTTGTGAGGTCAGACACTGATGTTGGACGAGAAGGGCTCTGCTCTAATTCATCCCAAAGGTGTTCTATCAGGTTAAGGTCAGGACTCAAGTTCTTCCACAACAAACTCACTCATGCATGTCTTTATGGACCTTTCTTTGTGCACTGGTGCACAGTCATGTTGGAACTGGAAGGGGCCGTCCCCAAACTATTCCCACAAAGTTGGGAGCATGAAATTGTCCAAAATGTCTTGGTATGCTGAAGCCTGAAAAACAACCCCACACTTGTTCCAACATGACTGCGTACCTTGTGTAAAGCCTTCCTAGAGCGGTTGAAGCTGTTATAGCTGCAAAGGGCCACCATCATATTAAACCAGATTATCATATTAAATCAGATTAAGAATTGGATGTTCAAGTTCATGTGCGTGTGAAGGCAGGTGAGCGAATACCTTTGGTAATATAGTGTACATGAGTGAATGGATGGACAGGTAGATGGATGAAGGATTAGATACTTTAGGTAAATTAAGAGAATTATGGACAGATTAATGGCTCAATGCATAGTCACTTCTCTCTTTCTCTCTCTTTCTCTCTCTTTCTCTTTCTCTCTTTCTCTCTTAGGTCAGTGAGTGGGAAAGCAGATCCACCTATTCTGGGTCAACTGTATGTTCATCCGGACTCTCCCGCACCTGGAGCTCACTGGACCAAACAACTTGTCTCCTTCCAAAAACTAAAATTGACCAACAACCACCTTGACACCTTCGGCCATGTGAGTGCTGAGCAACGACTGACCTTCTGTCACTTAACACCTGACTGAATATCACATGGTGTAGGTAGATGGTTGAAGACAGTGGTGGCTCAGATAGGTAGGGCTTTGGGGTACTGATCAGAAGGTTGGATGTTCAGGCGATGCCATGCATGCTGATGTCCCCTAGAGCGAGGCCCTTAAAGACCCTGACCCTTACAAGCTGTGATATGTGACAAATAAAGGCTTGTCTTGTAAACAGATCTGTTAAGAGATCAGTGTTGTAATCAGTGGATGGATATATGGATGAATGGATGAGAATATCATTGGCAAGGAGGTAGATAAATTGGTAGATGAATGATTTAGGTGATAGATTCATAGATGGATAGATGCTATAGTTGGACCAATGGATGGGTTCATAATATAGCCAATGGATGGTTGAAGAGATGGATGGAAGGATGAGTAAACGCTGTTAATGTGTGTTACAGATCATATTAAACTCCATGCATAGATACCAGCCGCGTCTACACATAGTGAAGGCTGATGAGAAGAACGGGTTTGGTTCCACCAGCACCGTGTTCTGCACACACTCGTTCCCTGAGACCATCTTCATTGCCGTCACGTCCTACCAGAACCACACAGTGAGAAAACGCACACATACACACAAAGACATGGATGGATAAAGACATGGACAGGGGATTCATATTTTCTATCTTCCTGTCCTTTAGATCACTCAGCTGAAGATTGAGAACAATCCGTTTGCTAAAGGTTTCCGTGGTAATGAAGACAACGATATGCTTCGAATATCTTGCGCACAGAGGTGTGATGACCATTTAACACACACACACATACACACACACAGTACAGTTGAACAGTTGACACCATATGTCCTGCTTTTTGTCTTTTGTCTCTTTCACGTCTCTGATACACTCCTTATGTCCTTCACGCTATAGTAGGAAATACCCGCTGGTACCAAGAACAACAGTTCGCCCTAGAGCCGATTCAGCCACGCCCTACACAGTTAACCCCGCCCTCATGTCCGACTACACCGGCCCACATCCTCCAGGTAAAAAAACTTCACATATCACTGCAGAAACTTTCTTTGTAGATGCTTCAACCATGTTCTCTTGTCCTCATAGGAAAACACACCCCTACACCAGAAGACCACCAAAATTTCTCCAAAACTGACTCTTCCTCTCACCTCCTGACCTATCAGATGGAGACTGGATTGAGTAACGGAGCCCCCTACAGGGCGGAGTCAGCGCAGTGCCAGCCGTGTATGTACGCCGGTGTTATGTGGAAATCTTACCCCGAGTGCCCAACATATTCCTCATTTACGTCCTCTCGAGAAGCAGATGGGGCTCCGTACTCCACCCCAGAACTTAACCAGGACATCTACCCACAATACATCTGTGAACCAGGCATGCAGCCACATTGCGCAATGCCTGATTACACTCTGTACACGGGGTGGGGCGGTAACTGAGTGTGGCATTTGACACTGAGAGATGACGTAACCTGAGGTGTGTTTGTCTATAACAAAGAAGTTAGTACTGTATGCTAACAACTTGGAACGATTTAAGGGTAACTGATTGGTACAGAAGCCACACCTCATTTCCCATAACTGACAGCTTCAGAAGTCATGACTCCATTTCCATTACTGACAAATGCATAGGCCACACCTACTTTTCTGGAGTTAAAGGACACAGAACCCAGCTCCAGAGGCCACACCTACTCTATTGAGACTGATAGCCACAGAGACCACTCCGACTTCATGAAGAATGACAGCTCCAGAGACCATTCTTATTACCTTATAAGACTGACACTTACAGAGGCTCCGCCCACCTCACAGACTGAATGTGACAGAGGCTATGCCTACTTGATTGAGACTCAATGTGCGAGAGGCCTTCAGAGACTTCACTTCAGGTACTTCACTGAAACTGAATGTGAGATGCCATGCCTACGTCACTAAAACTGACAGATATAGAGGCCACGCCTACTTCATTGAAATTAACCATGGCAGAGGCCACACCTATGTCACTGAAACTGTAAGAGAGACCACGCCTAGTTCTCTGGAACTGACTGGAACAGACGCCCCACCTAGTTCACTGAGACCGACACCCACAGAGGCCACGCCTACTTCATTGAAACTAACTGTGACAGAGGCCACACCCAGTTCATTAAACTGAATTGTGAGAGAGGCCACACCCACTTCACTGAGACCGACACCCACAGAGGCCACACCTACTTTATTGACTAACTGTGACAGAGGCCACACCCACTTCACTAAAACGAAATGTGAAAGGCCATATCTATTTCACCCACAGAGGCCACGCCTACTTCGCTGAGACTGGCACCTTTATATGAACATGAATCAATATGAATCTAAATAGCCAAAGGTTTATACATGAAACTAGAAAACGGTTAACAAGAGGAATTCTGGGTAATACGCACAAGAGAGAGAGAGAGAGAGAGAGAGAGAGAGAAGTATCTGCAGAATAAAGAACAAAAAAAAAGAGAAAAAAAGATTCAGGAAAAGCATCATTGATAAATAAAAAGCGATTCCCGGTGTCTCTGAATCATCAACAGATGACTTTAACAGCAATGAATCTCTGAATCAGGTCTACGTTTGATTCCTGTTTCAATTTTCACGATTATCACAAGAAAACACGAATTTCTTAGAAATTTTACTTGATATGAGAAAAAGCACTCCTGAAGCTAAGCAGCGTGAGGTCTCGCTAACGTAGCAGGAAAAAGAAATGGAAAGTTCAACGCTATTCAAATGTCGATGCTTAAATCAGCGCACTAATCAGAGCACTGTTATTTTAATTTAATTTCATTTTAGTGTGACGTTTCTCGTTCTTTTTTCCCCGCTTGGCTTACTGGAATGGTGCGCGGTGTCGTTTCACGCTACTGTAAATCTCCTCTCTGACTTGAAAGCACTACTAAATCTGTCCAAACCTGACCCCGGGGCGGACTTCCCCATCGAGCCTAACCCTTAATTACGGCCTGAGTGGCCTCTCTCTTAGCTAATAGCGCAATTTGGCTCCAACTGAATGTCTTTGCTATTACAGCGGCGGTCTGAAGGCTAACACACACATCGCTAAACACGGCTCAGATTAGCCTGTAATCTCATTAGTCCATGCATCTCAGAGAGCCCCATTTAACCCATTTAACCCAAATGAAAGTTTATGGCTGTGACACAGACAGACGAGTGAGATGTAAATCGGCCGGACTGACTGGATGCCATCATGGCTTCTCTGAAACCGAGCTCGATTATAATAAGCGCCGCGACCGCGAAGCAGTCAGAGATCTAGCGTTCATTTGTACTCTACTGTGCTGGGGTAGTCTGTACAGCATGTTCTCATGCTAACAGGGTAACGCACAGAACATTTCATTACACGGTACACTCAGGGAGCAGTGAGGCTAACAGTTTAGCTTACTAGCTAACAGCTAAGTCTGGAAGGGACGCTGTAAAGACACGTCACTAGCGTCAGCGTCTCCTTCAGACGTGTCGCTAAACTACTGAAGATTCCAAGCAAGCGAATGAGCTGGTAATTAAATCATTAGCATCATTACTCTACCCTCTACCCTCTACACACACACACACACACACTTGTTTAACTCTCTCTAATGGGCTCTCTGCGTGTTTGTGAGATTGATGTGATCTCATCTAATCGGCAGCGTTCCTGTAACAACACCGTGTGAGCTCGAAACAATCCTGTACGTTTCAGTCCATTTCTCTAAGTCACATGACCCCCTCTCTCTCTCGCTCTCTCTCTCTCAACCCTACTGCAGCGGTACACGAGTTTAATCCGTTCTAGAGTTCTCAAGGTGAAATTTCATACTGTGAAACGAAATAATGTAAATGAATAGGATGTTTATAGATGTCCCATAAAAGTCAGTATACATTGATATGTTCGTCTTATCTCTCTGTTGTGGATTCATAAATAAATAAATAAATAAATAAATAAAAGCAAATACCACCAGTAAAGATGTCTTCTAATGGGGTCTTGTGTCTCTTTAAGTGAAGTGAAGTTCTGTAATAATTTTATTCTGACTTTAATCATCTCAAGAAGGTGATGTTCAGCAACCGACATAAACTTTCAATTCGACAAAAATATTGTGAAACCATTTAATGGAAAATATTAGACCAGTTTGTGATGAGGTTCTTTACATGAAGGAATCCATTAAAGGCTCTAAACACCTTTAAATAATAATAAAAAATGTTGTACATATAAATATATATATATATGTTTAAATTTAAATTAACTTGTAAAAAAATAACAAGAGAAAGTGTTTATAGTATGTTTTATAGCTTGGAATTCCCTGGGGGAAAAAAAAAAATATATATATATATATATTATACACTTTGGGTAAATTTAATTTGTTAAATTTAATTAAATGAAACACGCCACTTGGAATTTATTTTCAAATTTTGTTTTTTATTTTTTATTTATATTCTTTGTAATTCTCAAGTCTATTTCAACTGCTTTTATGTCTCAACTGAACAGAACAATCTAATTACTTATTTTTATTTTCATACTCTTTATCATATTTTTGCTGTTTTCTCCATAATTATGTTTATTCTTTACAATTTTTATCCTATGTTTATGCATCTTAATCTATCTATCTATCTATCTATCTATCTATCTATCTATCTATCTATCTATCTATCTATGTGGCTCTTCTCACCACAAGAGGGCACAAAACACATGAATTGTTCAGGTTTCCATGGAAACGACAACAAAAAATAATAGAGAAGCGTGTGAAGTTTTCCTGAAACAGGATTGTGGGAGAGAGAGAGAGAGAGAGAGAGAGAGAGAGGATGAGTGTGGATCTGGAGGAGTGCATCAGGACTGTTTTTGAGGAACATCTAAAAGAGTAAGTGATTTTCACTATTAATCTGTGTTTAACTTACAGAAGTGGAGTTTATGTGAAGTTCTGGACACACACACACACACACACACACACACAGTGAAGCGTGAAGGACAGAGTTTAATCAGTGTGTCTCCTCCTGAAAGAAATTCTAGCACAATAGTAATAAAATCAAAAGTTTTGATCTGAGACATTAAACAGTCTTATATCTTATGATGTGTTTAATGATTTGTACTCAAACGGGCAAAAATCAAGTCCGTCATGTGATTAGATTAAAGAGAGTCAGTAAATGACTCTTTTCATTTAAGCAATTTTAATTTGTCTTTTTAATCTCTAACTTTATCGGTGTGTGAGCTCAAACAACCTGTTTTTATTTTTCTCCTGTAAATGTATTCGTTTTTTATTTCATGTTTTATGCAATAAAAAATCTTTAAATTGATCTCAAATTCTCTTTATTACACCTTTTTGTCGTAAACAATGATCTCATCTCTGTCTCTCAGATTTTTTATTTCTCTTTATCTCGTGTCTCTCCTCGTCCCTCCGTCCCCTCGTCTCTGCCTCACTTCATCTCTAAAAGTCTTATTTCAATTTTTTATTATTGTAATTCTTCTTTCTTTTTGCATTTTTTCATCCCCAGTGTTAAATTGTTGTCTAAAGTGTTAAATCTTATAACTCACTCATGTTTTGTGTTTTAGATTTAGTTGAAATGCTCGTGCTGTGTGTGATGTCCTGTTCGTGTTCACAATTTCATTCTCTGTCCTGATTTTCTCTTTTAATTTTGTGTCCTTAATTATTAACCAAAGTGTGTGTGTGTGTGTGTGTGTGTGTGTCTTACAGGAATGTTAGTGTGCAGGAGGAGAATGTGTGTTCAGGAGTCACACGCCTGCTGGATAAACGCAGACACATGAAACATGTGGACGGTGTATTGAGGACACAGAGACAGGTAACACACACACACACACACACACACACACACACAGTTACACATAAATCATCAGCTCATTTATACACGTGTGTGTGTGTGTGTGTGTGTGTGTGTGTGTGTGTGTGTGTGTGTGTGTGTGAAGGAGTTTGAGGTAAAGAGACAGAGTGTGAGACAGAGAAGAGAGGAGCTGAAGAAGAAAGAAGAAAATCTTAAAGACTCTTTACTCAAATTCGACAAATTTCTCAAAGTAAGTGTCTCTCTGTCTGTCTCTGTTTCTGTCTCTCTGTCGTCTGTCTTTGTGTGCGTCAGTGTCTGTCTCTCTATCTATCAGTCTTTTAGATCCATAATGACTGAGTAAATTCTCTTTCTCTCTCTGTCAGGAGAACGATGCTAAGCGAGCGAGAGGTGTGAAGAAGGCGGAGTCAGAGCGAGCCGTGCTGAGAGAGCGAGAACGAGAGCTGGAGCGGTTACACACAGACATCGCCGCCCTGCTGGTGAAAAAGGAGAAACTGGAGGAAAGAGTCGAGCGCTTCAGAGTTTACAGCGAGTTCTTACACACCGTCCTGAAGACGGGCACGAAGGTAAGTCACCTGACCGACAGAAGTCACCTGACCGACAGAAGTCACCTGACCGACAGACACCTGACCGACAGAAGTCACCTGACCGACAGACACCTGACCGACAGAAGTCACCTGACCGACAGACACCTGACCGACAGACACCTGACCGACAGAAGTCGCCTGACAGACGGACACCTGACAGACGGACACCTGACAGACGGACACCTGACAGACAGACACCTTACAGACAGTCACCTGACCGACAGAAGTCACCTGACCGACAGAAGTCACCTGACCGACAGAAGTCACCTGACCGACAGACGGACACCTGACAGACAGACACCTTACAGACAGACACCTTACAGACAGACACCTTACAGACAGACACCTTACAGACAGACACCTGACAGACAGACACCTGACAGACAGAAGTCACCTGACCGACAGACAGCTGACAGACAGAAGTCACCTGACCGACAGACAGCTGACAGACAGAAGTCACCTGACCGACAGACAGCTGACCGACAGACACCTGACCGACAGACAGCTGACCGACAGACACCTGACAGACAGTCACCTGACCGACCACTTCCTGGGGCAGAACCACACTGGTGTCATGGGCGTGGCGTTTCTGTCTTTCAGTTCGAGGATGTGGGGCAGCTGGTGTCGCGCTTCGAGACACTGATGTCGACACGAGAGCAGCTGCTGAGACGACAGAGCGAGATGGAGAGACAGCGAGAGAGAGACAGGTTGGAGCTGAGACACTATGTGAGCGAGCAGAACTCCGTCTTACTGCAGCACAGCAACACGCTGTCACAGCTACAGACCGAGCTCGACAACGCCCTGTCTCACACTCTCACACAGGTGCGCTGATCTGGTCTGATCTCCTCATCGTTTATTCCCCATTAAGTCTTTTCCTCCTTCTTTATCTTAATCATCTCTTCTTCTTCCTCTTTTCTCATCATCATCTTCATCATTTCTTCTTTTTATTCTCCTTTCTCATCATGGCTTCATATTTTCTTCTTCTTCTCCTCCTTCTTTATCTTCATCATCATTTATTCTTCCTCTTCTTTTCATTCATCTCTTCTTTTTCTACTTCTTCATCCTCATCATCGTCTTCGTTTTCTTCTACTCCTCCATCTTCATCTCTTCTTTTATTCTCCTTCCAATCATCATCATAATCTTTTTTCTTCGTCTTCCTCTTATTTTCTTTCATCATCATCAACATATTCATCTTCTTCTTTTTCTTCATCATCATCATAATAATCATCTTTTTTCTCATTCGCTTCTTCTTCATTATAACTGTGAAATATTGGTTATATTCAGTGTAATCCTGATTGGACTAAAGAGGGCGCTATAGCACACCTTATGTCCTCCCATGAAGTTGTTTAGCTCCACCCACCTACGGTACTTTGCACAATAAATTACCATCACCATGTTCTAGGACCACTGACGTTTCTAAACAGTACCTCATGTATATGCCTGTCATGTTCTTGTGGGCGGAGCTTGGTGCTTGGACCCGGCTGATCACTGCTATATTTATAATAACAGTAACAATCATTATTTTAATAGATTGATTGATTTGCAGGAGTCGTCATGGACGCACACGCAGGCGGCGGCAGTGACAGACACTCATCAGCTGAGTCAGATAAAGGTCGCGACCCTTAACCTTTATCACATGACCGGGGGCATCACGGGCGGAGACGAGGGTGTTGATGTGGACGACACTGAGGAACAGCTGGAGCGGGTGAGGGACCTCATAAACACACACACACACACACACACACACTATGGCCAGCATCAGACCTGTTATTGTTGTTGCTGTTGTAGGTTCGGGTGTTTATGGCCGATCGGGCCGAGCTTGTCTCACATCTGAGATCAGACAGGAGCAGCAGATCGTCCAGGCTGAGTGACGGAGTGTAAAAACACACACACACACACACACACACACACACACACACACTATTACCACTATTACAATCTGTCTGTTTAGACGAATCAACACCGGGAATTCACTTTCTTTGCAAAAGTCTAGGCACCCCAGTTTTTGTTGTACATAATTGTTTATTTGACAAATTAATAAAGGAACGTCTACATCATACTGTGAATTCCACATCATCATAAACATTATGTATTACATTTGAAAGATTATTTTTCAAATAAAAATGCTCATTATTCACTCAATCTGGTTTCTATTTTGAAATATATGGCTGTTGGTTATAGTTGTGACATCATCACTGTGCGTCCTGCTGCCAGTTCAAATGTCTGAACCTCTCGATAGACATTGATTACATGTTCTCGTTAATCTTTAAATAAAAATAAAAGTGTTGTAGATTTCATTTCGGTTTGGTAAACCCGCTGCTGATCATGTGACTAATCCCATCAGCCTGTGTTTTTTTTCTTAATCAGTTTTATTCTGATTACACACAACGTCACACACTTCATACTGTAATCAAGCTGTAAATATAGAGACACACACTGTGTTTAGCTCTTCACGCTTTTTCATAATTGATAATTATTAATAATTGACACAGCTTGTCATGTGACCTGAAGAATCCCTTCGGACCAATCAGACGACAGAGCTCAAGCAGTGTAATAAACGTCGTCTTCTTCACTTCCCCTTCTTGCTTTTGCCCTTCTTGCCCTTCTTGCCCTTGCTTTTCTTCTTCATGGCGTTGCGGACTCTCCATCCTCTCCAGAACGCCTGGATGACGACGGCCGCTCGGCTCTTGGTCTCTCTGTCTCGTTCCTCCTCCTCCCGTCGCTCGCGCTCTCTCCGTTGCTCCTCCACGATCTGCGAGTACTCGAGCTCCAGCACGCTGAAGTGCTCCTGCAGCTGCTGCAGCTCCGCCCGCTCCTCCTCGTACGCCCGCGTCAGACGCTCCAGCTTCTCCTGCGCAACATCACAGGACAGTGGAGGTGGAACGAGTTAAACTGATAGTTTTTTGGTTTGTTTTGATGCTAACAGTTAATTAATGCTAAAGGTTGTTTGCAGAGCACTCTTTAGGTGGGAATGGGATGGGGTGTGGTTTATAAACAGGATGAACGCAGATCCCGACCTGTTTCCCTCCCATCTCTGTGTCGTACTTCTGAATCCAGTTTTCGATCTCGGTCTCCAGCTTGCTGTTCCTCTACAGAGCGAAACAAACACAAAAACAACAACTAAATAAAAACGAGAACACAAACACACTCGCAGTGTTACTGAGTTCTGGATTCTGATTGGTCAGAATCCTGACACTGGAGAATCCTGAGCGTCTCGGAGAAGCATTACCCAGAGATGTGTAAAGTGTGTGTGGGTAGTAAATCGTTCCCCACGAGTGACTTGTGGGCTTTGCTACTCACAAGACGTGTGTAAGGAGTCTCCAGTGTCGGTGCTTTCACACAGTCAGAGGTAAAGCGGAAATGTTTCTGAAACCTTTTTATCGTGTTAACGTGAAGTGACGACGATGACGGAGCGACGGCTTTACACCTGCTACAGCGTCGCTCCTGGAAAAGGGACGATTTCATCTCTTTTTTTACCGTATTAAAAAGAAGCTTAATAATGAGCAACTGACCATTTTAAACACATTCTGTGATAAAACATCTCACACACACACACACACACACACCGTTCTCAGGGTCGTCTTTCTCTCCCTGTTCTGCGCTTCCAGGTTTTCGAGCTGAGCTTGTAGCTGATTGGCTTCCTCCCGGAGGCGGAGCTGCTTCACCTCAGAGTTCCTCAGATCTGATTGGTGCTGCTGCTCCGCCTTCTTCTGCGTCGACTGCACAAACTCCTCCCACTCTCTCTCCATCTGACGGAGGGAAACTTTTATATGCCGGATCGCTTCATCCTTCTTACCGATCTGAGAGAGAGAGAGAGACAGAGAGACAGAAAGAGAGACAGAATGACAAAGACAGTTAGACAGAACGAGACAGACAGAGACACAATCAGAAAGACAGATAGAGAGATAAAATGAGAAAGACATTTAGAGAGAGAGAGAGAGAATGAAACAGAAAGAGACAGAATGAAAAAGACCGAGAGACAAAAACAGAGAAAAAGCAAGACAGAAAGAGAAAGACAACAGAATGAGAGACAGAGAGACAGACAGAAAGACTGGCGGCTGGTCCTCACCACATCGTCTCGGTGTTTAGTCGCCGCTCTCACTTCCTGCTCCACCCTGTTGAGGAGCTTCACGTTGCGCTGCTGTCTCTCGCTCACGTCCTCGCCGAGCCTCCTGCGTTCCCGCTCCTCTCGGGACGAGACCATCAGGCGCTCCATTAGCACGTCTCTGAACTCCTGTAGCCCCGCCCGCAGCGGCTGCACAGCCTCCCGGTCCTCTTCCACGATCGGCCCCGCCCCTTGTAGTGCCGTCTTCACTGGCTCTTCCTCTATGTGAGGCCTAAGATGGCGCAGGAAGTCCCTTAACGAGTCCTGCACACCACTCGCCATCGACTCGTCTTTCGCTGCGTCCGTGTCCTGCAGCGAGCAGTGGTCCCGGGCCAGTCGCAGGTGATTCCTGAGCGACTCGACTGCTGTGTCCCCGAGCTCCTCAGGGACGCTCCCGGGGTGCACGAGCTCACGCGGAAGAACCGATATCACGTCTATCTTACGCACGCACTCGTCCAGCACGGTGATGATGCACTGGACTTCCGGAGATGCGAGTTTCTTCCTGCTCCTGGTGGCCATTTTGTTCGCTGTGAGTTTGTTCGGGGAACCGAGCGCTATTGGGAGGTCTGACCAACAGGGGGCGCCGAGGAACCTCCTGAGGCTCAATAATGTTACCAAGGACGACAGCAAGAAGAAAAGGGAGCCACTTTCAATTTGGTTTTTAACCAAGAGGAATCATAAATTAAGGTTAGGTGAGGTTTAATGTCTATTTATTTCGTATTTAATTTTTTAGTGTTGGAAATTGGTAATGCTGGTAAAATTAGGGTTAAAAAATTAGGGTGGCTGGAACGGATTATCTGCATTTACATTATTTCCTATGGGACAATGCGTTTCACAATACAAAATTTCACCTTAAGAACTCGACTCCGGAACGGATTAAACTCGTACGCCGAGGTACCGCTGCAAATACAAGAATAAATAAATAAATTAATAAATAAACTGTTTTCATGTGTTTTTTCTTTTGTGTAAAAGGATATTAAAAGGTAAACTGAAATGTGCCTACACAAATTAACACATTGATTAGTATACTACAATATTTTACAATAATAAATACTAATGCAACAAACAAACAAACAAAATAGCATCAAATAAACATGAAGTGTACAATGTTTTAATGTTTTTAAATGAATATTTTACTCACCGCTTTCTCTGTGCAAAATCGTTTAAAACATAAACACACACTTTGTAGACTTTTCTACGCACTTATTTATGAAGTTTACTCGCAGTATAAAGTGACGCTCGGGTTTGTGTTCGTTGCCATGGCGACTGTCCTCTCCCGCCTCAAAAGGTCGCCTCTAATCACGTGACTGGTATGACATCACTCCGGGAGTACGGGAAGTGAAAACCAGAATAGACGAAACAGTGCATATTGAGTTATTTTAGCTAAAATTCCCCGTTAAAAACATAAAAACAAGGTGGTTAAATATTCCGGATTTTGTCTTCGCGTTAAAAAGAGAAGCGAAAGACGTCATGTAGATTAAACACTTCTTTATTCTCGCGCGCACCGCACCGGATTGGATACAGTGTGTCGCTTAGCCCCGCCTTCTCCTCATACTGTGATGTGATTGGTCGTTTGAGCTGTCAATCAAGCTGATAGTTTTTTTTTTTGCGTTTCCCCTGTATTTTGTGTGACAGTTTTTAAATGTTAGTGATGTTGCTTATAGACACACACACACACACACACACAGTTAAACAGTTAATACAGGATTACTAATACACACATATAACCGCTTATCTATGTACTGTTTACAGATGCAAATTATTGCTCATGGTAATAAATACCTTCCCTCCTCACTCACTGTATATGAACTCATTCACTGTGTACTGTTTACATATGCAAACTACATACGCAAATTATTCTGCACAGCAGCAAATACATTTCTGGTTAAATACTAACTGTATTTTGTTGCTTTGTACCATAACATGTGCAGTGACAATAAAGTCGAATCTAATCTAATCTAATCTAATTAATATACATTACAATCATGTAATAATTCATATAAATGCCCCATAAAGCTCAAAGCATGTTAGCTGTTATTTGTTTTCCTGTTGTTGTTGTTGTTTGTTTAATAACGATGTACAAGGCTCAGGATTGTGTAGTATAGAGTGACATAATCTTTTTTCACCACAAAAAAGGCAACATGATGAACTGAATTGAATTGAATTTTTTACCAACTATACAAACATGACTGAGAAAAAAATGTAAAAATGGGCCACACAGGCAAAAAAAATATTACAGATACACACAATAATGTGTATTTATTGTTGTTTTCAGTTGTTTCTGTGACCAATAATAATAATAATAATAATAATAATAATATCCTAATTTTTAGAGTTTAACATTTTTGTGTCATTATTCCCATATTCCAGTAGTGGACAAATGTACTTGTTATAAAAGTAATGATAGGTTTAATCCTCCCTGACATATCCAAATACCCAAATACACAGTTTAAAGTCTGAAGTCTCCCTGTTAACACACACCGGCAAGGCTTCCATATAAGCACATATATTAATTTTTTTTTACAGATCTGTGTACTATAAATAATTAATCTTTATTAATATACAGGGGTTTAAATCTCTCTCTCTCTCTCTCTCTCTCTCTCTCACACACACACACACACACTCACACTTTGTTGGGAGATATCTTCACTTCATACAGTTAAACAGACTCCAACAAAGATAACAGATAAAAGATCAAGATTGGACTGTGGAGCAATGGATAAAAGTCATGTGACACGCCTATTCCAGAGCGACGGGCGTGTCCATCAGTCCTGTCATGCCAACAGTAAAGCATTCCGAGACCATTCCTGTGTGAGGTCGCTTCTCAACCAAGGAAGTGGGCTTACTCACATTCTCCGAGAGCAACTTATCTCAACCATTCAAGATCTAAGTTTGGTGGTGAACAATGCCTTTTTTCAGCATGATAGAGGTCATAAGACAAAAGTCATAACTAAGTGTCTCAGGGAACAAAACATGGACATTTCGGGTCCATGTCCAGGAAATTCCATTGAGACCTCGTGGTTAATCCTCAACAGGCGGGTGGACAAACAAAAACACAGAAATTGTGGCAAGCATTGATTATGTAAAAATGAGCTCCATCAGTCAGGGCGTGGCCCAGAAGTTGACTGACAGCATGTCAGGGTGAACTGCAGAGGTCTTGAAGAAGAAGATCAACACTGCAAATACTGACTCTTTACATAAACTTAATGTAATTGTCAATAAAAGCCGTTGACACTTATGAAATGCTTGTAATTATAATTCAGAATACTCTAGTAACATCTGACAAAAAGATCTAAAAACACTGAAGCAGCAGACTCTGTGAAAATTAACATTTTTAAAACTTTAATCCACAGCTGTAGTGTATTAGAAACAGAACACCAATGCTGTGGAAGGTCTCTCTCTCTCACTATACGTCATTGACGTAGTTGTTTTGCGACACTGTCGTAAATCCGCTGTCGTAAAGTTGATTCGCTGAGTCCGATCTGGCGGCGTGTTCCCTCCCCGAGCGCACTAGTACACAGCGCTGCAAACAACACTCCATGTACACTACATAGGGACACTGTGCATAAGGAAAGCGTGTTTCAGGACACGGCCGCGGTGTCGCCGTTATTGTTATAAGTTAGCTAGCATGTCCGAATAGTGTTAGTTTCTCTATCCGGCTCAGTGTAAATACAGACTAGCGGAAGTGTGTTATTACTAACTGGACAGTGTGTGTGAGTGTATGTGTGTGTGAGTGTGTGTGTAAGACTGGTCAGCTGTAAGAGGAAATGAGAGACAAGTTCTTCGAGGATTTAGTGGTGTAACTTTGAGACAGGATCAATAACAAGCTCAGGCTGGATGCAGGGCGTTTAGTTTACAGTGTGTGTGTGTGTGTGTGTGTGTGTGAGAGAGAGAGAGATCAGATGTGATCAGGTTGATTTATAGTTAATACAGAGAGCTGCAGGATGTCAGACGGGGATGATGATGTGCCTCTGATCTTCACCTGGGAGGAAACAGCTGACCTGCTGGAGGAGAGTGAGTGTCTCACACCACTGACATCATCTCACATACTGACATCACCTCAACTACTGACATCATCTCAACTACTGACATCATCTCAACTACTGACATCATCTCACATCACTGACATCATCTCAACTACTGACATCATCTCAACTACTGACATCATCTCACATACTGACATCATCTCACATACTGACATCATCTCACATACTGACATCACCTCAACTACTG
>JAOVVA010000031.1:15487687-15504805 GCA_028565275.1 Leiocassis micropogon
CAGCATCACCCGGGGTTCGAACCTGCGACTCCCGGATGATAGGGCGAGCGCTTTACCACTGCGCCACTCGGAGACCCATGTATATGATTTTTAGTTGTGAGTAAAGTGAAAGAAAATGTTCGGAAGATAAGAAAATTTTAATTTAGTGAAACATAAATGAATTTCAGATTTGTGGAAAATTAAGCAATTCCAAAATTTGTGCAATGTTTTTTGCATAATAAAAGAATTTCTCTTTTTTTGTTCGTTTGTTTCTTTTTCAATGAAAAGGAGAGGAATACCAGATATGAGATTTGGGGAATATTAAGGAATTCCAAAGTCCCCCCCCCCCAAAAAAAATCCAAATGTGTTCAATGTAAAGGGTTTTCAGATTTCCGAAATGTACAGAAATGTAAGATTTGTCCAACATGAGGGAATTACAGATTTGTGAAACGTAAAGGAATTCCAAACTGATACAGTGTAAAGGAATTTCAGTTTTGTTAAATATAAAGAAAATCAGATTTGAAAAACATAAATGGATTCCAAATTATTATAGACTATAGAAGAATTTACGGTTTTTGAAGGAATTGTAAATTTATGGAATGTAAAGAATGAGTTGTTTTATAGAACACAAGGGAATTCCAAAATTTGCAGATTTTTCGAAGGAAACAAATTCCAAAATTCTGATCAACCCCCTCCATACCACCACCCACCCGTCCCCCCCTCCCCCTTCACCCTAGGAACTCTCACAGTCCCTCATGACTGCTGATGCACTGATGCATTTTTGCTTTTTTAGCCGATTACTGTGCTAACACCCATGGGAGCAGCAGTCAGCCTGTTTCTGAGTGGTGGTGCTCACTTCCCCTCTTTCATTCGACTGTGTGGTATGTGGTAACGGAAGGAGACCGAAGTGTTTACTGTTGTTATGTGCTGATGTTAATCTGCTGTGTCAACATGTCATTCTATCTTTTATATCGTTATGATTTACACAATGTAATGGAACAGCTCTTATGACTAACTACTTAACTAACGCTAGCTACTGAATTATATACGCATGAAAGTCAGGTCACTGTATATCATGTGGAGAGAACGTTATCTGGGCACATGGGGACACATTGGTGAGGATGGTGTTGGGGTACATGAGGACAGGGTGGTGAGGATGGTGTTGGGGTACATGAGGACAGGGTGGTGAGGATGGTGTTGGGGTACATGAGGACAGGGATGGTGAGGATGGTGTTGGGGTCCATGAGGACAGGGTGGTGAGGATGGTGTCGGGGTACATTGGGACTGTGGTGAGGATGGTGTTGGGGTACATGAGGACAGGGTGGTGAGGATGGTGTTGGGGTCCATGAGGACAGGGTGGTGAGGATGGTGTCGGGGTACATTGGGACTGTGGTGAAGATGGTGTTGGGGTACATGAGGACAGGGATGGTGAGGATGGTGTTGGGGTACATGAGGACAGTGTGGTGAGGATGGTGTTGGGGTACATGGGGACCGTGGTGAGGATGGTGTTGGGGTACATGGAGACAGAACGTTGACGGTGTTTGAGCGACACGATGAAGCTTGGCAAGGTACAAGGGCGGTGTCCAGACCAGGGATGGGGGTAGATGTTCAAATTCACTCATCTCTTCTCTCGATTAGCTTGATCAGAAGCACCACCAAGTGTCTGTGTGTGTGTGTGTGTGTGTGTGGGTTTTTAGTGTTATTTCTCCCTCAGTCACGCTGTGTGTTCTTGTTCCAGATGGAGTCGGGACCTACGATGCTCTAAGCAACATGAGCAACCCCACAGCCCCGGACTCCAGCTGCCCCAATTCCTTGAGGCAGAGCTGGGAGATGAACTATCAGGAAGCAGCTATATATCTACAGGTACCCTGACACACACAAACACACACACACGTATAGTCTGAGGACTCACTTATTTCAGTGTTAATGGAAGTGTGTGTATGTGTGTGTGTGTGTGTGTGTGTGTGTGTGTTCTGTCAGGAAGGGGAGAATAATGATAAGTTTTACACACACCCGCGAAACCCCCGCGCCCTCAGTGCCTACCTGTTCGTCCACAATCACCCGTTCTATCTGATGGAGCTCGTGACCGGAATGCTGCTCATGCTGCTCTCACTGTCCGAGGCTCCGGCTGTTCCCCCGCTCCGACTCGACGTCTATGTACGTGTGTGTGTGTGTGTTTGAGTACTGAAAGTATCAAGAGTACAATACTTTAACTCAGGAATTTTTTGTTTTTTTTCGTAAAGGTAACACATAGTAGTCCTACAAGCACATTGCTACAAATGTACTCAGGGTGCTTAGATAGTTTAGTTCAGAAGTACTTTTATGTTTCCCAGGGTATTATATGTAGCATTTCTCAAGCGCTTTTAGTACTTTTAGCATGTTAGAGTTGAAGCTTTTACAGAGTATTAAAGGTGTTTCGGGGTATTTGTACAGCATACATAAGTACTTCCGGTGCCTTTACAGAGTACTCTTTGTACGTTTTAATGGTACTATCATGAAAGTGTTATTTTGCTAAACAGAACTAATTTTAACACAATGCTTAAGCACTGATTGTTGGTATATAAGTACTTTTAGTTTTTAGTACTTTTACAAAGCACAACAAGTAACTTTTTTGTTGGACAGGTAATTATTAGTTTTGGGTGCTAAACTACTTCAAGAATTTTAACAGGATACTGATTACTGTTAGTACTTTTATGCTAAAGTGCTTCTTGTACTTTTTAAGTGTGCTGGTCTGTAAGTACTTTTAGTACCTGCAAGTATTTTTTGTAGGAAATACAATTGTAGCTAACTATATAGCTCTGTAGGTAGTTACTTTTTTTCTTAAAGGATGTTAAACCTCTTATTACTATTTTAACAAGGGTTTTAAGCGTTCTTGCCGAGGTGCAGTTAGTTTGTTGGTACCTTATATAAAGTACTACATAGAGATGGGGGGGGAAATCAATTCAGTTAAGTTTCGCAATGAAGTAGTTGTGTATACATCTATCTACAGTTCCTTATATGGTGTTACACATCTTCCAATGTGTTACCCCCATCCCCCACACACACACATACACGCACACACACACAGGTTCATGCGACTCTGGAGCTCTTGGCGTTGGTGATGGTGGCGTTCGAGCTGTGCATGAAGCTCCGCTGGCTCGGTTTTCAGACGTTCATACGGCACAAGAGGACCATGGTGAAGGTGCGTGTTGATGCCTCTCCAACCAGAGCGCTGTTTAACGGGTATTTATCTTGTGTTTGGTTGATAAATATAAAAACTGTTTGTGTGTGCGCATGCCGTCAGACGAGCGTGCTGCTGATCCAGTTCGTCGAGGCGATCGTAGTGTTAGTGAGACAGACGTCTCACCTGCGCGTGACCCGAGCCCTCAGACCCATCTTCCTCGTCGACTGCCGGTACTGCGGTGCCGTGCGCAGGTAAGCCAATCAGAGCGCAGGAAACGCAAATAATTATGACGTCACTGCCGTGGCTGGTTATGATGTTATGCCGTTTTGTTATGCCCCTGTGCACGCGTCTAGCTGCCTTTTGCATCACGTAAACATGTTAAAAAGGCATAAGTATGTTTAAACTCGTCATGGGCTGTTCATAATTATTGGCACCCTGTTTCGTTTTTTAAGGAACCTGCGCCAGATTTTCCAGTCGCTTCCGCCGTTCATCGACATCCTCCTCCTGCTGCTCTTCTTCATGGTCATATTCGCCATCCTCGGCTTCTGTCTGTTCTCCAACAACCCAGCTGACCATGTGGGTTTAAGACACACACACACACAACAAAACAGTCGGTCATTTGCTGGATTGCTCCCCGTCCTGCACGGCCGGCTGGGGCGCTACAGCAACCCCCATCACTTCAGTTATACTTTAACCCTTTAGTAAACTTCTTTACGGTAACCCCCCCCCCCCCCCTCTCTCTCTCTGCAGTACTTTAAAACTCTGGAGGACAGTATAGTGAGTTTGTTCGTTTTGCTCACTACTGCGAAGTAAGTGTGTGTGTTTTTTTTTTTTATCTTTTAAAATCTCTTCCTCGTGTGTGTTTATAAACGGTGTGTATGTTTTGTGTCAGTTTCCCGGACGTGATGATGCCGGCGTACTCGCGGAATCGCTGGTCCTGCATCTTCTTCATCGTTTATCTCTCCATCGAGCTCTACTTCATCATGAACCTCGTCAGTTCACCTTCACCCCACACACACACACGCGCGCACACACACACAAATATATATATATGTGTGTGTGTATATATATATATATATATATATAGCCCTTAATGAACTCCTCAGTTAGTCAGGATCAATTTGTAAATAATTTGCTGGTGATTTACATAATATGTATATGAAACATTTAAACTGAAGGTCATTAATTAATCAGCAAATTTTTTTAAATAATCTGATCATTACTTGTGTGTTTCTGCTTTATTACTGAACATTAACTTGAAGTAATATTGTATAATAGAATAGAATGAGGTTGTATTATTTTAGGATCCCACTAGAGGGAGCTAGAGTGTGAGTGTAAGCAGCTTTTATATTAATTTTAATTGTTTTAATGGTTTTAGCTCCTGGCCGTGGTGTTCGACACGTTCAACGGTGTAGAGAAAGTCAAGTTCAAGTCTCTTCTCTTACACAAACGCTCCGCCATCGAACACGCCTTCCAGCTGCTGGTTAGCCGCCAGGTGAACACACACACACACACACACACACACATTCAGTTTAGCCACAGTTTAATTTGTACTAAAAATAATGTTAATTGATTGTGTGTGTGTGTGTGTGTGTTTTAGAGACCGGATGGAATTTCTCTGAGGCAGTTTGATGGACTGCTGCGTTTTTATCGACCGAGGATGAGAGCACGTGATCGCTTCCTCACGTTTAAAGCTCTCAACCAATCAGGGTCTCCCATGCTCAGGTACACACACACACACACACACACACACACACACACGCACACATATCAGTCTAATATTTTTGTGTATTGTATAATAATAATTATGTACATTTTGTGTGTGTGTGTTTTGTAATACTTGTGTGTATAATCGTGTTTAATAGCTGTAAAAAAGTATTCCCCTTCTTGATTGTTTTTGCATGTTTGTCACACTTACATAATTGGGATCAACAAACAAATTTTAACATTTCACAAAGATAACCAGAATAAACACAAAATGCATTTTCTTCAATAAAGATTTCATTTATTAAGGGGAGGAAAGCTGACCAAACCTACCTGCCCCTGTGTGGAAAAGTAATTGTCCCTAAACCTAATAACTGGTTGTGCCTGCCTTGGAGGAAAACAACTGCTGTCAGGTGTTTGTGATGGCTGGTGATGAGTCTTTCACCTCGTGTGGAGGAATTTTGTCCCGCTTTTCTTTGCAGAATTGTTTTAATTCAGGCGCATTGGAGGGTTTTCAAGCATAAAGGCCTGTTTAAATATCTCAGCTTTAAATATTCCGGATTTTCTAGTAGAGAGCAGGATTCATGTTTCCATCACTTACAGCGAGTCGTCCAGGTCCTGAAGCTGCAGATCCCCAGACCATCACCATGTGTGACTGTTGGTACAATGTTCTTTTACTTTTAACGGTAACGCACCGTTAGTTTTACAGCAAATGTAACGGGATGCTGACTTTCCAAAAAGTTCAACTTTTGTCTCAAAAGTCTTGGGGACAATCAAGATGTTTTTTTGTCAAATGTGAGACGAGTCTTTGTGTTGTTTTTGGTCAGCAGTGACTTTCACCTCTTAACTTTCCCATGGTGCTATTTTTGCCCCCAGTCTCTTTCTTATTGTTGGATCCGGAACACTGACCCTAACTGAGGATAGTGAGGTCTTTAGATGTTCTTCTGGTCCTGGAGCTCCTGGATGAGTCGTCGTTGTGCTGTTGGAGTAATTTCAATCAGCTCCTGTGAAAGTTCAGCACCGTTCAAAGTTTTCTCCATTTGTGGGTGACGTTCGTCACTGTGGTTCACTGGAGTCCCAAAAACCTAGAAGGGGTGTAGTAACGCTTTCCAGACCGATGCATGTCAATGACTTTGTTTGCGTGGCTTTTTGAGATCTTTTAGCTTGCTTTACTTTGTCAGACAGGTTCTAATTTAAGTGATTTCTTGATTCAACCTGTCTGGCAGTAATCAGGCCTGGGTGTGGCAAGTGACATTTAATTCAGCCTTCCATGATTTTGTAAGAGACGGGGGGAATTAATTTTTCATATAGGGTCTGGTAGGTTTGGATAACTTTTTTTTCTCTTCAATCCATGAATTCATCATTTAAAAACTGCATTTTGTATTTACTCAGATTATCATTTTGTAATATTAAAATAAGCTTGCTCTCGATCGTGTAAGTGTGACAAATATGCAAAAACAATTAGGAAGGAGCAAATACTTTTTTTTACGCCCTATATATAATTATGTGTGTGTGTGTGTGTGCGGGTGTGTGTGTATGGTGTTTCAGGCTGCAGGACTTGTATAATGTGTATGAGGTGATGGGGCTGAAGTGGAAGGTCAGTTTATTGATTTACTGATTAAACATTTTCAGATTTTTTTATTTATTTCAGATTATCACAAACTGTTTTATAATGTGTGTGTGTGTGTGTGTGTGTGTGTGTGTGAGACAGGCTCGGCGTAGTGGTGAACATTGGTTTGATGATCTTCCACACACAGCGTTCCTCATTTTTAAAGGTATTTTATCACACACACACACACACACACACACACACACACACGGAAATAAGTTATAAGAAATAAGTTATCATTTTGATTTGATTTGTGATTGTGATGTTTATCCAGGAATCAACCTGGTGGTGAAATCCAGAGCGTTTCAGTACATCATGCGTAAGTGTCTCCTGCAAATTCTGGAACATAGAGAGAGTTTGTGTCTACGTGTGTGTCTACATTCGTGTCCACGTGTGTTCATATATAAACAAAATTGTTGGCACTCTTCCATTAAAGAAAGAAAACCCGACAATGGTCACTAAAATAACTTGAAATAAACAAAAGTCCTTCTTCATCTTCTTCTTCTTTTGGCTGCTCCGTCTCTAACATTCTCCGCCTGATGAGTAAAAAAAAAAAATTTAAAAAATGGCCAGAAAAATGCAATGATTCATCCAATGTTTTGTTCTTTAACTGTGTGTTTTTGACTCATGACCTGTGACCAATCTTTCTGACACTGGGCAGCACATTTTGTTCCAGAATGCCTTAATAGTCTTGAGATTTTAATGTACCGTGCGCAGATTGAAGACACTCTGTGCCAGAGGTAGGAAATTTAGCCCCAGAACGTAACCGAGCCTCCTCCATGTTTCACAGAAGGTACAGTGTTTGCTTCTTTGTAGGCTGAATTTTTTGCCTCAGTGGACAGACAGTAGAGCTGACGTGACTTGCCAGAAGGTCCCAGTTTTGTCCCATCTGTCCAAAGGACATTCTCCTGGAAGCTCTGTGGCTTGTCATCCTGGATTTTGGCTAATAGTCTCGCTTTTTTACAATTTGCTTTCAACACTGGTGTCCTCCTCAGTCGTCTTCCATTAAACTGCGACGGATGGTCCGATCTGAAACTGATGTACCTTGACCTTGGAGGTTCACCTCTTATCTCTTTGGAAGTTGTTCTGGGCTCTCCGGTTTCCATTCGTATTATCCATCTTTTTACTTAGTTATCGATTGTCCTCTTGTGGCCAGGTCCAGGAAGGCTCACTACAGTCCTGTGGACCTTCAACTTCTGAATAATGTGTGTGTCACACGAACGTCAAGCTGCTTGGAGATGGTCTTATAGCCTTTACCTTTAACATGCTTGTCTATAATTTCCATTCTAATATCCTGAGACAGCTCTGTCCTTATCTTTCTGTGCTCCTTGTTCAGTGTGGTACACACCATGACACCAAACAGCACAGTGACGACTTTTCACAAAGACACCCATGTGAGGCTAATTTCATTACTTAATTTATAGTGTGTGTTTTTTATTTTATTATTAATACTGTTTTAAGTTATTTCAGTGGCCAATGTGGGGTTTTCTTTCTTTAATGGAAGGAGTATATGTACAAGTGTGTGTGTGTGTGTGTGTGTGTGTGTGTGTGTGTGCATAATGAACTCTTATCTCCTGTATAGATATTGTTGTGGCTGTAAATGGAGTCTGGATCCTGGTGGAGTTCAACAAGTCAGACAGTAAGTGAGTGTGTGTGTGTGTGTGTGTGTAATATAACAATAAACACAGTTTTATTGGAATAATGATTATATATGAGATGTTGGAGGATTTTATTTTAGTGTTTGCTTTATTTGAATGTTGTGTGTGTGTGTGTGTGTGTGTGTGTGTCTAGGTTACTTCAACTGGTCCCAACCCATACCCTGGAGCTACATTGTGTTCCTCACGAGTATGTCAATAGTTTCTTATGAATTTATTTTATTACATTTTGTTTTTATTTAAGATGTTAAATAAATGTATGATTCTCTCTCTCTTTGTAGTTTATGGTGTTGAGGTTTTGTTAAAAATCATTGGTCTCGGGCCTTTGGCTTACTTCAGCTCTGGGTGGAACCTGTAAGACCCATTCCCCCCTCCACACACACACACACACACACATACCAACACACACACCTACCTCACTGGTCTGCTCTGTCCGCCCACAGGTTCGACTTCTCAGTGACGGTCATCGCGTTCCTGGGTTTGATCGCTCTAGTCTTCCACATGGAGCCGTTCTACTTTGTTGTGGTTCTGAGACCGCTACAGCTGCTCAGGTGTGTGTGTGTTGAGACAGAACTGTCATTATCACACACTCCATTTCTTAGTTAATGTGTATGCTGTTGTCATGGTGACTATTCGCATCCTGTTCCGCTCTACTTTATTGGCTTTATAAACCTGCGCTGCTTTTATTTCTGCAAATTATAGTTATATAAGTTATAGTTATAGTTGTGTTAGTGTATTTTTATTTTGATGTGTGTGTGTTTATTGATTTTTTCTTCTGCAGATTGTTTAAGATCAAGTTGCGTTTCCGTAACGTGTTGGACACCATGTTCGAGCTGTTTCCACGCATGGCCAGGTGGGGGCGCTACAACCACCTCCATCACCTTAATTATATTTTTACCCTCTTTTACACTAATATACCGCAATAATCTCTCACGTCTCACCGTTTCTCACCCCCTCCCCCAGTCTCGGGCTGACTCTCATCATCTTTTATTACTCCTTTGCAATTGTCGGGATGGAGTTCTTCGCTGAGGTCGTCTACCCCAACTGCTGCAAGTGAGATCTGTAAAACACACACACACACACACACACACACACATAATCTAGATGGCATGATGATGACATGTTTATAAACCTCTGTGGGTTTCAGCACCAGCACGGTCGCTGATGCGTATCGGCAAATCAACGTAACCGTTGGCAACCACACGGTGCTGCAGGAGGGCTACTACTATCTCAACAACTTCAACAACATCCTCAGTAGCTTTGGTTCGTCTCTAGACCTGTCTCTCTCTCTCTCTCTCTCTCACACACACACACAGACATTCACACACACTGTGTATAAAAAGAAGTTTGAGTTTAATGTCTCCCTCTTGCAGTGACGCTGTTTGAGCTGACTGTCGTCAACAACTGGTATATTACTATGGTAAGCCACGCCTCCTCGATTAACGGCTACTCAGGCCACGCCTTCTCCTTTAAGACCGATGTGCTCAGGCCACGCCTCCTCCTTTAAGACAGACATACTCAGGCCACACCTCCTCCATTATGACTGACGGGTACACAGGCCACACCCCCTGTTTAAAGCTGATTGGATGTTGTGTTTGTGTTACAGGAGGGTGTGACATCACAGACGAGTCATTGGAGTCGCCTTTACTTCATGACCTTCTACATCGTCACCATGGTGTGTGTGTGTGTGTGTATGCGTGTGTATGCATGTGTGTGTGTGTTTGTGTGACTCCATGTGACGGCGTCTCACTGATGTCTGATCCCTGGTCTGTTGCAGGTTGTCATGACGATAATCGTTGCATTCATCCTCGATGCGTTTGTCTTCCGGATGAACTACAGTCGCAAAAACAGAGAACCGCAAGATGACCTGGAAGGTTCAAATGAATACATTTGTGTGTGTGTGTGTGTGTGTGTGTGTGTCTGTGTGTGTGTGTGTGTTCCCTAAAAGGTGGAAGAAACAAATAAATAATCTATTTAACATTAAATTACAGGGAAATAAAGTTTGTGTGTTTGCGTGTGTGTGTGTGTGTTAGATGAGAAGGGGATCGTGTTTGAAGTGGAAGTGTCTCGTGCTGAAGCTTTCCAAACTCTGGAACTTTACAAACACACACTTACAGGGATGAACATTAGCTCGTTACAAGAAATGTGTGTGTCCATGGACAGGAATGGGGTGAGCATACACACACACACACACACACACACACACACACACACACACACACACACACTCCAAAATAAAACTTTGGGGAAATAGAAACACACACCCCTTCATAGTTTATCATTTGCATAAAGCTACACCTCTCTCGGTCACATTTGTTGCCCCGCCCACTTCCGCGTAATTATTTATCACACTGCTTTCTCCCCTCAGCACGCGAATCTCGTCTTCCAGGGTCGAAGGTCGCGGACCAAAAGTGACCTGAGTATGAAGATGTATCAGGAGGAGATCCAGGTACGAGTCGGCGCTCCGCTCAGTGCTCTCGCCTCAGAGTCAGAGTCAGCTGTTTAACAGAAAAAAATTATTACCCTTTGTATATTAAGATTAATTTTTTTTTTTTGTGTGTGTGTGTAGGAATGGTACATAGAATATTCCAGAACGAGTCTACCTCAGCCTGACCGTGCGCTCCACCCGGACCTGGATAGTCCTGATCCCACAGTCAGCATCAACTGATGCGAGAGTGCACACACACACACACACACACACACACACACACATGCACACGGATTACAAACTTCTGACAATACACATATACACACACACACACACACTCCTGCGCTAAGAGAAAATAGACGAAAGGACCTTCTGAGCCGTCTTTCTTCTCCTAAGAAAGGCTTCTGTGCGTGTTGCCATGGCGACGCCCACTTCCTTTTCTCTCCAACACGCCTTATTTCTCTTCACATCCTTGTGGTTTCGTGACCAATCAGGGAAAGACCGGACCAGCTGTCGGACTGCACTCGGGTCCGGGAACCGTTTTTTTTTCTCCCAGGAAGCACAAAAGACCGTATTTTGTTTTATTTTTTATTCTTTTAATTTTGTTTTTTAAAGAAGAACCTGATCAGTTGATGGATTTCACCAAATTAAGTGTGAAACAAATCAAACATAATGGAGAAAAATACAGCAGCTTCTTTAGCAGCTACACCCACAACACACACACAGTACTCCGTCTCTTCTAAATCAGAATGTAATTAGCATTAAAATCTTTCAATATGTTTATTTCATCAATATTGTCGTACATAAGCTCCATATCTACAGTACACTTTATTTACCCCAGAACGCTAACTGTGCAGCTTTTGCTATCAAACGCGCCATGCTAACCGATCCTACGTTTATGTTTATTCACACTTAGCCTCCGTGTTAGCACAGACCTTCCATTTCCAAAACATTAATCTGGGCTAATTATCTAGCAAAACAAAATTCCCTTTCTCCAAAAATTTTATAAACCCCTCACAATGCTAAGAAAGCTAATGAACGTTAGCGCATTATACAGTATTTCTGAGACAAACTGCCACGCTAATCCTTTCTCACTATACTTTAAAAACAGCTCTTACCTGAAGTTAGTTGTATTTTCCTGAATTAAGTCAATGACATGTAGTGAAAAGGTTAGCGCTATGCTAGGAACATGCACACGATGCTGTAAAAATTGACCCGTTTTAAGGAGAAAAAAATCTGAGGGGAAAATTGATCATAAAACAAGCGCAACACTAGCGGTTATTAAGATTAGCTAAATCTGAAACTTTGAAGGTAGAAACCTACTTGGCTAGCTTTACATGCTGTGGAGTTTGCTAGCTAGCTTTACACCAAAGGATTAGCTTAACATAGAAGCTAACTAGCAAGAGAGAGAAAGTTTTACCATGATATAATATGGAATAATTGAGGGATTTAAATAAAGCAGGATGAAGTTTACTGATGATGTGGTAAAATGTTAGAACTTTTACCTCAGCAAAACATGCTAAAGCGTAGCCTATATTAGTAAAAGTATTTCCATTACATATACTATTAGCGACATTAGTGATGTTTACAGAAATCTTTTCCGAATGTTTTTTCCCCCCTCAGCTAATACAGCTACGATCCGGATCCTGTAGAATTAATTTATTTCTTCCCCACTGGCGTCTGGCGCCCTCCAGTGTTTTAACTCTGTTCTTTTTTATAAACCATGTCGCTTACGATGTTTTTAAGGGCCGATGTTCTCTACACAAACCTTTCTGTGAAGATTTGCTTTGTTAGTCGCGTCGCAGGAGCTTCGGATAGATTTGAGGCGTGGGGTCTCGGGGCTGTTTGAGTTTCTCCAGCACCTCAGTCTGAGTAAACGCTCGGCACACGGAGCCGGCGGCGGCGATGGTGTACGGCGGAGGGTTTACGCACATCTTCTATTCCTTTTCTATTCCTGTTCTTTTGTATAATAACGTACTGAATCTATTAAATGATTCATTTCAGCGATAATGCTGCTGTGCTCGTTTTTATTGCTGTATTAAGCTGGAGCTGTTTTAATGCTTTAGAGTGGCAGTGAAAGTAATGGCACCCTATCGAAACTTTAAAAGAAAATTTATAAACAATATACATTACAAAAATGCTATTACTCTGACTACTGCTTCTAATAATAATAATAATAATCCATAATTTATTAAATATGTATTATAGTATGTATAATTTAAAGTAATATATAGTTTATAATTGTTAGATTTCTAAGTAAAAAACTTTTAGATTTTTATGTTGAAATTCTTCTTTTTATTATTATTATTATTATTATGCAAGCAACGGCACTGGTGGCTCAGTGGTAGGTGTTTCGCCTGCCATGCGGAAGGCCCGGGTTCGATTCCCAGTCAGTGCCCAAACCCCAGCCACTGGATGCAGTGCCGGTCCCAAGCCCGGATAAAATGGGAGGGTTGCGTCAGGAAGGGCATCCGGCGTAAAACCTGTGCCAAGTTGTAGTGCGGACGGGATATTCCGCTGTGGCGACCCCTTGCCGGGAGCAGCCGAAAGACCAACAACAACATTATTATTAAGCAAGCAATTTTCTATATTTTTTCATGTTAATTATCTGTCGGTGAAAATTGTGTTTAAAAAAAAAAAAGGCAAAAGTCTTTCAGTTAACCAGGAACTGCTTTCGAGAGTGGCACAGAGATGTATGACTCTGTATAGGGTGTAAGGGTGGGTTTTTACAAACCTAACACCCTTTTTTTCCTATTTGCACTGTTTTACCTCGAATGTGGTTTTGCCATGAATGTGCCCTCTGTACCATCACGTTTCATGTGTAAATTCAGGTACGGTGTATAAGATCATCTGAGTCCCTCTGTCCTCAGTCCTGGAAATTTTCTCTGCACTGTGTGAGCGAGTAGGTTATGCATAGGGTGTAAGAGTGCGCTTTTTTCAGTTATTTTGCCTGACGGTTAACTACAGGGTAATATAAACTGTATATGAAAAACTACAGTAGGTAATCCTTAATATGGCAAGGTTTTCTGAAAGGACGTTTATGAGATGTTTATGGAAGGAGACTCCAATGTCAGCATTTTTTACCAGTCAGAGGTGAATCTGCTTTGAGTTTTTGCAAACATAAAGAAAGATGGCTGACTTTATTTTAAGAGCAGATGAGGAACCACTTACCTTGTGTTACTGTATCAGAACAGTGAATAGAGTGAGTTGATCCAGCGGAAACAGAAGCCAGCAGAGCCGAGATCTGATGTTGAAAAACTTAAGGGGAGCAATGCAGGGAATTTATGTAGCAAAGGCAATATATTCAAAAACAAAATATAATATTATATTCACCGCCAGCTGCTGATGTGGAAATTATTTTAATTCTTACATTTTTTTAGCAGATGGATGCAGTAAAATCAGAAAACATTCAAATAGCTAATGCTGTATTGGCCAGTTTGTTGTGCCGCTACTGTGACTGCAGTAGTACCAGTGGATCACTGAGGTGCAGTAGTCCAGATATTCAAACTCCGTAGTCTCAGTCACCTTCGAGTCTTAAAACAACAAATAATCTTTGGGGAGCCACTACAGAACAAGATATCAAGGATCAGGTCTGTGCCATGTCTATGCCATGTTTCTCCTCCAAGCTAAATCCTAGAGTCAATGACTCTAAATCATGGCATCATCTAACCCCCTAACCCCCTAGCCCTAGATGCTGATCCAATGACCCTAAACACTAACTCTAACCACTAACCCCAAACAGTTGAACAAAAATTTAAAAAGACTCAGAAAGTCTGTTTTAGTAATTTAATTAATATAGCGACCAAAAATTCACAGCACAGCCGGCACCTCTGATCAGAAGCTAACTGTAGGACTGTTACATATTAGATCTCTCACATCTTAACTAAATTGTTAGTATTCCAAATAGCATGGAAGGAGAGCGTCCTGAACTATTAAAAAGCTCTTAGTGCTACTAGATCATTGTATCTCTCCACTCTTATTAAAAATAACAAAAATAATCCTAGATTTTTATTTAATACCGTAGCTAAATTAACTAAAAACAAGACCACTGCAGAAATCTCCACAACAACAACATACAGTAGTGAGGACTTCATGAACTTTTTTAATAACAAAATTGTAAATATTAGGCAAAAGATTCAGGCTTTGAAACCAGACAATTTAAGTGATACAGATGATAAACTAACCACATCAGAACCTAGAATACTTTCCTCCCCTTGAAGAAAGTGAACTAATTTCAATCATTTCTTCTTCAAAATCATCAACTTGTATATTAGATCCTATACCGACACATTTTCTCAAGCAGGTATGTCCATGTACAGATGTATCCATTAAAAATGCGCGTCTCGAGGAAAGGGATTTCATTAGCTGCCACGGCAGTGCGTGGGCGGAGGTGAAGTTCTCAGGCACATGGTGTACATTATCTGTAGGGTTCAGTCATGTTTCAATCTCAGGTATTGTGTGTCTACTGAAACCAATAATTTGTTAATCTCTCTTTGGCGCCTATTGACAGCAAGCAACAGAGCTCATAAACGTATCAAGCTCAAACTGTAAATACTATTATTATTATTATTAGTAGTAGTAGTGCTGTGAATTTATTATTATTATTATTATTACCTTTGCTTTAAACTTAAAGCAAATATTTTAATGTCCCTGTAAATACTGGACAAATAATTGGTCAGCTTTGCCAGTCCCTTTTTTCTCTTTGCAAGTATTGTAGCAACTCGTTACACGTTGTTAAACACACATCCCCCTCACAATATGTAATCGAGCCTGGCCGGGAATCAAACCCAGACCCTGGAGGTCAAGGCGACAGTCCTAACCACTACACCACCGTGCCAATATGTAATATACTGTAATATATAATAATAAGGAATGAACCTGTTCCAAGATCTGATTTTAATAGTATTTGTACATAAAACAGACGTTTTAAGACTGAGCTGACGGCTCTGCCTAAAATTTATTTCCCTATCAAAACATCAAATAAATAAAAAAACGAATGTTTTAGTTTAATCCAATAAACACAAAATGTTCATCTCAAAGCTTTTATTTTTTTATTGATCATGCGATTTTTTTTTCTTTTGTGGCTTTAGACTGTAGTGTTTAGCTATTTCAGTGTGTCCACGCTGATTATTAAAGAGCTTCAAAAAAATAGTTTGAGTTTAATCAAATAAACACAACATACAACAAATATATAATCTTAAGGCTTTTAACTTTTTCAGTTACAGTCCAGTTTAGCTACCCTGATTTTTTAACCACAACTGAAAGGACTTTAAACAACCTATTTATGTATTTATTACATGCCACTTCTGTAAGTATCTCCAGAGTTTTTTAATGGTAGCAATTAAATCTGACTTTGTAGTCGGCTTTGCTTACTACTTAATAACTTTGGAAAACTACTAGCCACAATGTCTGGTGAGCAAAAAAAAAAGTAATGCCCTAGCTACAATCCATGTAAAAAAAGATATGTACATAAAAGGTTCTCATCTTGCATTGGAGTCACACCCCACCCGCTAATTACCCAGCGCACAGCATTCCATTCACCTGCAAGATTTAAGTCAACGCTCTATTGAGATCTTTTTTTTTTTTGCATGGCCATGCGCCCAAACAGAACAAAAACCGCTTGAATGGAGAAACAAAATTCCTTAACGCCCATTGTTGTAACATCATGATGTCGATAACACATCCTTACAGCACATATAAAAATATTTTTTGAAGGGGTTTTTCATTTCCATTTTCATTCCTTGAACCTGTTTAAAGACCTGATTTACATAGTATTACAAGGGCTTATTAATTGTAAATATGCCATATTTACACAATGATTAAAAGTTGAATCTAATCTAATCTAATCTAATCTAATCGTGTTGTGGTCTTCCGCCTTGCATCGGTTGACTTTTCATCTTTCCATGTTCCCATGTTTGTTACTTTGGTTCCATTTTTTTCTGTTAATAAAGTTCACAATTTTGTCTCGCCCTTGTATTACCGTTTGAAGATGGCCTGGACTTCTTTCTGGATATATTGTCTTGGACCGGTTTGCTTTCTTTTATTTATTAAAACTCTGCCTGTATTTTAGGCTTTGCAGTATAAGAGAAACATGAATTTCAAAAGGGTTAATAAAGAAATACTGCTTAATGTCACGATCAATTAATAAACAATGTTTGTATCAGTTTCAATGTCACAATCATTTATGACAACACCAAGTTACTGGACTTCATTAGAAAAGAAACAGAACGGTCATTCCTTTTCTCCTTCTTTTGTTAGAAATTGCTGCTCTGGAAGATCAAATTCCTCCACCTCCCAGATGTAAGTTTAATCAATGACCTTGATCTATGTGTGGTTAATAAACACAGAGAATGGGGTTATATAATGACATGGACACGGGCGTGGCAGACAGAACGTCAGTAATCTCAGCAGTAAACAGGTTCTACCATGTTATTCTCACTCGTTGTGTTTCTGCTGTTGGCGGTGCTGAGCAATGCGCAGGAAATGGAACATCAGGGAGACTGTCAGCCTTCATGTGGAGAGCTGAAGCAGCTCAGAGAGCTGGTGTATCAACAGGCAGCCGCTTTATCTGAGATCAAGA
>JAOVVA010000031.1:15504905-15529160 GCA_028565275.1 Leiocassis micropogon
ATGTTTATGTGGAGTATATACTGAGTAATGTGGAGGTTTGGGACACGCCCACAGTGCAGTAATGATGTTTATGTGGAGTATATACTGAGTAAGGTGTTTGGTTTAGGACACGCCCACAGTAGAAGGGAAGATGCTTGCTTTTTTGCACACAGACACACACACACACATACACACATGTAAAAGAAAAAGGCAATAAAGTGAAACTTTAGACTATAAATGGATTGATTATCCGGGCCGCGTGCAGGCCCTGTGATAATGAACGCTACAGAAACACGTCCTTTTATAGCGAGCGGTGAAAGAGCGCGCGGCTCGGAGATGATTAGAGGAATGTGAGAAACTCTGAGAAACGTTCTCTTCATCAGGGGGTCGAACATGTCGGGTCTCAGGAGCTTTAGAGGGAATTTGAGAATGTCGTACACAGCGGAGGTAAAAGTTGAAGTCCTGATTAGCATTATTAGTGAAAATGGATACGGTTGGAAAAAACCACGGCGTGATCTGGTGTGTGTTCTCCCGCACACACACACAGCTAACCTCAGCATGTGGCTGTGTCCCAAATCACATAGAGATATTACACACAAGATCGCCAAGTCTACGACAGACCTTGGCTCACATGGGACTTGATTTTACATCCTGGTTTTCCGGTTTAAACTCCACCCCCTGACCAAACCCACATGATCACTCAGCACTAAAGCTGCAGGAGCTCCACAGGGGCGGCGTGTGAGTGTTTTATGTTTACATCACATGAAAGATGGAGATGTGTGCGGTTTGGGACACGCCCACAGCGGATATCAGATATCTCAGCGTCTGTGTGGCCGCGAGTGAAGCGAGGTCTTTAAAAGTATCTCTGAACTCTGTGTTTGATAACATACACCTTTGAAACTTCAATTAAATTGTTATTAAATGAATTGAAGTTCAAAGTCAAACGGAATCGAGACGTAACGTTCAGGTGGGTTTTACCAGCCAGTCTCCATCCTGATATAGAAGTGGTGATGTCATATACAGTTATCGTTTGCATGTGGCTCAATAGTACACACACACACACACACACACACACACACAATCACACACACATGCACATACAATGAAGTTCTCATCTTTCCCTAAACAGGCTCGAGTGTTCTCCATTACCTCTATCCTGGCACTCTGGGTGCTCGTTAACATCCTCGTTTTGACATGTGACCTGCAACCGAGGACTTGCTGGTCCGTTGTCACGGCAACCTGAGAGGACAGTGACACTCGCACCCTACGCCTGTGACATGGCTCTTGGTTTACTCTTTTGGTGGTGTTTTTTTATTCATTTTCATGTGTCCCTCAGCTATTGATCAGACATTTAGGATCTGTGAAACACACACACACACGCACACACGCACACACACACACACACACACACACACACACACACACACACACACACACAGAGACAGAGTGAATGCAGGTACATGTGATCATGTTTTCATTCCACACTTACGGAAATACAATCAAAGTGAATTAACACACCAGGTAAATCTCTCCATGAATATTCATGAAATAAGGGGCGGGGCCAATACAAATCATCATGGATTTATACTTAATGAAGTGTGTGTGTGTGTGTGTGTGTGTGTGTGTGTGGAGTAATAAACCTGGAACGTGTTTAAACACTCAGTCAGAGCTTTATACCGCGCGGGTTCAGGGCGGAGCCGCGCGAGGGAGCACACGGAGTCCCACACGCCACTGGTGCTTAATGACATCATAATGGAACAAGATAAACAACCTCTCACTCAAAAACAACAAGTACAGCACCGGTGTGTCTGTCTGTTCTCTGTCTCTGTCTCTCTCTCTCTCTCTCTCCATCACTCTTTTTCCTTCTTCTGCTTTATTGTTTCACTTTATCTCTCTCTCCATCAATCTGTCTCATAATCACTCTCTCTTTTCCTCTTTCTCTCTCTCTACCTCTCTCTCTCCATCACTCTCTAACACTGTCCCTCTCTCTCTATCACTCCGTCTTTCTCTCACTCTCGGTCCCACTCTCTCTCTCTGTCTCTCTCTCCATCACTGTCTTTATCACCCTCTCTTTCTCTCCAGATCTCCCTCTCTCCATCACTTTTTCCCCTCCCTCTGTATTCCTCTCTTACTTTCTCTCTCTATCACTCTGTCTTTCCATCCCTGTCTGTCCCGCGCTCTCTCTCTCGCTCTCCATCACTCCATCTCTCTTTATCTCTCTCTCCGTCTGTCCATCTGTCTGTCTTATACACACTCCCTTACTCTCTCTCCTTCTTTCTAGTTTTCTCAGCCCTGCCCTCTTTATCGCCCCACATCTCTCTCACCCCCATACTCCCTCTCTCTCTCTCACTCACTCCCAAACTCTCTCTCTCTCATAAAGACGCACTACAGGAAGTCCTCTAGTATCAGACTGACCTCCTCTCTCTCTCTCTCTCCATTCACACACACTCTTACACACAATGTCAATATTAGAGGAGAAACGAACATGTGTGTGTGTGTGTATGTAACAGAGCTCTCGGTGCAGTTTGGAAGAAGATGAACATCTGTTTGTAATCTCAACTTCAGGAGAACTTCATGAGGGATTCGCTGATCAGAGACACGGTAACGTGAAGTTTCGACTTTTCTTTGAACTTCATTTAACAGGATGTGAGATCAGAGAGCGCGGTTAATCACCAGCGAGCGGCTGTGCGGGTTTTAATAATTATCTCATCTGTACTCTCATTGCAAGACCTGCACGGTTAAAGAGTGTCTTTACTGCTCAAGTGTGTTAACACGTGTGTGTGTGTGTGTGTGTGTGGGTAAGAAAGTAAGTTTAATTACATTTTTCATTCATTTAAAAGATTAAAGAATTTGTTGCTCTTTCCTTCGTTTAAAAACTGAGCTGAAGATCAGCTACCAATAGTTCATCAAATTACTACAAAAAAAGTTGGAGAAGTTTGTGGCAGTACAAACGCTCCTCAGCTTTCCCTGTGAGAGCACACACACTCTTCATTTCTACATCAAATCCTAGTGCAGAATCCGACCAGAACCTCTTTAGGAGGCCAAGAACCCTGGAGGAACCTCCCTCTCCAACAGTGTAGCGCTCGCTAAAACCACATCTTTATATTGTTTGTGTTTTTTAAGAGAATTCGGGCCGGTCTGAAACGTTGTACTTCGGGTTCACTCTCTCTCTCCACCAACTTGTGCAACAGCGTGTGCTCCGGCTGTCAGATCGTTCCCCGAAGGTTCTCTCAGCGTGGGTTTGTGCCTGAACCGCGAGATGTCAAAATCACGTCAAAACTCTTACCTTAAAGTTAAACTCGCTTTAGGATCGTTTGAAGCTCGGTAGAGTCCAGGCTTCGAGGTCAAAGTAAAAACTGTGAGGCTCGCGGCACCCTAACCCGCAATCAGGTGAAGAACCGCGCTCGGTAACGGCGTCAGTGCCGCGCTCGGTACCTCAAGACAAAAACATTTATTTGTTTTTTTTTGGTTGTTTGTTTTTTTATTTTATATTTAAATAAATACATCTTTAACATTATTTGTTTTTGCACATAAAATGAAGACAATCTTGCGCTTTTGGCCATGAACAATCACACTGCTGACACACACACACACACACACACACACCATTTCATAATCCTGTTTCAAATCGTACTGCTGTGATACATATTTGTCTTCTATACTATTTCTATACTTTTAAACTTTACATTTTCATTTTGTAACTTCTGCTCCAGTGTAATTTTTTTAAAGTTTAATTTCAATTCTATTTTTCTTTTACAAACTGTAAAATTCCAGCTTAACTTTTTATTAGTTTTATTACAAAAACTTAAAATCTTTAGTTTAATTAATTGTATTTTCCAGTGTAATATTTTTTATTTGTAAATGGAAAAATGGAAATGTGATGGAAAAAGTTCTGTTTAATTTTTCCATCACAGACGGCTGTATCAGAGTTTCACTGCATATCAGACTGGGTACGATTGTGTTTGGATTTTAAAATATTTTTTAATTATTACCATAAAAGTGATTATGGCCGCCTGGTGCCCTAAGTCTCCTGGGAAAGGCTCCGCCCCTGTGACCCTGTGTACAGGATAAGTGGTACAGAAAATAAATGAATGAATATAACCCTAGACGAGTGTGGGACCTTATATGATAAATAGATAGATAGATACAGTAGATTTTTTGTCACTGGATAGAGAACAATATAATTAGGTGCATTAAAATAAAATAAAAAGATTAAAGCATAAACATAAATATAAACAAGTACAAATGCAAAAATTAAAAAGAAAATAGATCTGGTCACATAGAGGCCCGGTGTGGTCTGTCGGGATGCGTGTGGTGACTGGGGACGGTATACAGGGTTAAAGAAACTGAACCGAACGCTGTCAGTGCAGCTGCAGATGTTAGCGTGTCGCGTCTGTTTAGCTTTACACAACGCGGATTACTTTTAACAACTTTCAGTCGACATTTTCAGTGAGATCTTTTATAAAGTTTTCAGCCTGCAAAAATTGCAAGGTTTTTTTTTTTGGGTTGTTCTTGCAAAAAAAAAAAAAAAAAAAAATCTCCTCGTCAGCAAGAAACGGAGAAGGACCTGAATTGCATTTACGCATCAGTTGGCACTTACACACGCATCGTACGGATTTCTCTGCTGTCTTATACACTGTAACATAAAAGTGATGGAGCTTCCTTTAACGCAGCCACTGATGCAGTGATTAAACTGTAATTTCCAATCAAATTACATCTCAAGATGGACAGAGCTTTCACTGTAAGTGTGTGTGTGTGTGTGTATGTGTGTGAGAGAGAGGGTAAACAGAAAGGGTTTGTAGTGTTTTTTTTTTGCACATTCAGTTCATGTCAGAATTCCAAGCATTTACACAATCTGACGTTTTTTTCCCCTCGCTTGAGCAAAACTCCTGCCATAAAGCTCACGCATTAACCTTCTTATTAAACACGTTAATATAAGTCATAAACCCCACTGTGCCTTCACGCTGCCTGAGTTTCTCTCCTTTTCCAAGTGTCATTGTTTCAGTGTCTGTAGATTTAAACAAAACAATACAGAATACAGAGAGTAATAATAATGGTAATAATAATAATAATATTATTACACTTTTAGGTGGCGCGTTAGCTTAGCGGTTAGCATTGTCACATTGCACCTCTGTGGTCCGGGTTCAATTCCAACCTCCAGGTCTGTGAGCATGTTCTCCCTTGCTTGGTGAGTTTCCTCCAGGTTCTCTGGTTTCCTCCCTCAGTCCAAAAACATGCAGGTTAGGCTAATTGGCGTTCCCAAATTGCCTGTAGTATGTGAATGAGTGTGTGAGTGTGTATGTGTGTGTGCACTCTGTGATGGATTGGCCCAGGCCCCCCACGACCCTTAATACAGGATTAAGCTGTATAGAAGATAAGTGAGTGAGGTCACCTTTAAATATAAATATTCTAAAGTTCATTTCACTAACAAAAATAGTATCAGACCAGATTAAAAGAAGCTAGCACGCGTGTCTTGTGGTTTGTTTTTCCTGGAATAAAGCATCGTGCTCATTAGTGGCTCAAAACGGTGGGTGAATAAAGTGAGGAGATTTTAAAGAATTGTTAGCATTGCAAAGGCAAAGATGCTGGACCGAGTGTGTGTGAGTGGGAATATGAAGAAAACCCTTGATACAATCAGAAATGTGACCTAATACGACCTTCAGTTAGGATTCAACCTGAGATACCTGAAGCAATAAATGCTAATATAGCTAAATATAAATCCATGAAAATAAAGATAGTCTGCTTAAAAAGGTCAGCATACTGAGTAGAAGTTTGTAAGACTGTAAGAAACTAATCTTTAGCTAAAATCTACTGCTACAGATGTGATTTTAACATTAGCGATGCTAACTAAGAATAACACTAAGCTAATATTCAGGCTGATTAAAACTAGCCATGTATAGGAACACACTGCTCAGCATCTGTAATGTCTTACTGTGGCCTCCCTGTTAAAATGGAGATGGTGTAACACATATGTAAATGTCATTGTAAAGTGCACTACCTCACTTTCCATCTCCGCTGCTGATTTGTCATCAGGCTGCCGGAGTGCACAGGTAGATTCTTCTTGGTGCTGGAGCAGAAAATGCTAAAGTGATTCAGGACTGTGATTCCACACTGAGTATAAAAAGGCGCTCACAATACAGTGCAATCAGACCCGTGAACAAACCCCTAACACGCACCGACCGGGAACCGTGGAACTGCAGCTCCGTGGCTGGCCTGCAGGGGTTCTGGTTTAGCCATTTCCTTTTAGACATGCTGCTGCAGAATTCTCGAGAATTAACCTGCTCTGGAGCATAGGTACAACCAGGTCCAAAAACAATAAGTCCAGGTTCAGACAGGGATGGACCACGCAAATTCCAAAGCTGTGAACAAACAAAATCCAACAAATGAAGATGAAAGTGCAGATGTAAATGCACAAGCATAAAACCTACTAAGGGCTCAGACTGTTACATGGGAGGATTGAGTTTATAAAGAGGCAAAGAAGCAAAAACTGGCTAATGTAGTTAATGACAAATGAAACCAAACAAGTATCAAAGACCAAATATGGAAACAGGACACAACTGTTAACCTCAGTCTCTGTACAATTACTGCCTGACATTTCTGATCTCTTTATGAAAGCGCTGTGAATTCTCCCTGATTCAGGTTCTTGATGGGTCTTGGTTGCTCAAACCATGCAATCTCATTCAGACCTGTCACAAAGTGTCTACTAACTTACATCTTTAAATGTGAAGGACCTATGAAGGACCTACTACACCTCGCCATCTGCTAAGACCTGCACTATTTAGTAGTTTAGTGCACAGGATAAGATTTAGCCTTAGGTTTAGTATATATAAAGTTAAAGCCGTTAATTTAGTATCTATACAGCTCTTACGTTGTTCACCTAAACACTTAACTGGTGCTTATAACACCAAGGTCACAGGTTCGATCCCTGTACAGGTCGGCTTCCTTTGGCTCAGTGCGTTACGGCTCTGAGTTACTTATCGAAAGGTCGGCCGTTCAAGCATCAGCTCCGCCAGGTCACCGCTACTGGGCCCTTGAGCAAGTCCCTTAACCCTGTGTGCTCCAGGGGCGCTGTATAATGGCTAATCCCAGCGTGCTAACAAAAGCTGGGATATGTGAAGAATAAAGAATTTCACTATGCAGTAATGTATCCATCCATCTAGGAACCTCTGTAGTCCAACTAGGGACTGTGGAAGCCATTGTATTTATTCCCATTTTATGACCTTGGTGGGACCTCCAGTCAACATTCACACGCATTCACATTTGGTGGGAACTGTTACCAATTCGCCTAATCTGCATGTCTCTGGACTGTGGGAGGAAACCGAAGTACCTGGAGGAAACCCACCAAGCACAGGGAGAATATGCAAACTCCATGCACACAAACTCCAACACAGGAATTGAACCTGGGACCTGGAGGTGCAAGGTGACCGTGTTAATGCAGTATTGTACATGTAATGATTAAAGGCTGAACTTATTTAAACAACAAATCCTGCATATTCTTGTTGTGAAAAGCTACAGTATGAGTCACCTATGAATCTTAACAACCACTTATAAACTGCTATGAGTGCCCAGGTACAAGCTACTAAACCTTGACACAATATATATACGCATGTAGCAGGTTTGTAAAACCGTGAAACAAAGAGCTCTTAATAGAAAAACCACTTTATCAAAAATGACCAAAAAAAATGCATAATGGTGATAGATTGAATCATTGCTTAACTGACTCATAGTTTGCTTTATAGATGGATTTGTTATAAATACATTTCACTCAGATAGATTATTCACCTACTCACACACACACACACACACACACACACACTAAGCAGCAGCAGCAGCAGCAAACACTTGCGCCACTTATAACACAGAGAGAACGAGAAATGAAAAAAATGATTACACTATAAACCACAGAGGCACGATCCCAGCAGCTGAGGAACACAGGGGATTCGAACATGTGTATAAACATGTGGCGAAGCCTTTCACACACACACGCACACACGCGCACACATACTCTTTCCATTAGGAACCCAAACCCTTTCACACGCGACTCATCTCACCAGAGACTCGTTGTCAGTGGGAATCTGCTTTTCTTTCTCAGGGTTTATTTTTTCTCTCTTGTCTCCAAGCTGAGGCCTTCACGTGTCGATTTTCACTCCCTTTCACTCGGGCCTCCTGTCCAGAGCTTTCGCAATGGTGTTAAAATCCTGGGGGTTAAAAATCATTATGAGTAATAGCACTAATATAAAAGCATTTCACAATACACGACACACAGTTGTTTGTGTTCTCTCTCTCTCTCTCTTGTTCTTTCTCTGCTTAAGGGATCCCTCATATTCCTTTATATTACCATAGTATTTCTTTACAAAATGCTAGTATGTTCAATTTGAAAAGAATCCCACATTCATGTGTTTGCACAATATGCATCTACTTTTGCTTTTCAGAATCCTGCAGTTCGTTTCAAAGAGCAATGATTCACAGTTTCAGTGTCTAGGGAGGCGTAAATTTATTTCTCAATCATTCTGCAAAATAACACCAGATCATGGTTAGTTGATCATATTTCTTTCTCCCTATCGCTTTCTCTACGCTTTTATTGCATGCTTGTGCTTGTCAAGTGCACAGCACCGATGCACATTATGATTTTGCCAAGTGATAGGATCCCTGGGGTTGAAAGGGTGGAATATTAAGTTTAATTTAAAATAGACTTTTTGTATTTCGGTATTTTTTAGCTTGGCATAATTCCCAAGCACAAGTTGCACAATATAACAGATTTACTGCCACACAACTTCTGCACAGAATATCCGATGTACAATATTAGGGATCCTAAGTGGCGCAACAGAGATCCATCATCCAGACATCACGAGTTTGAATCCTGATGACGCCTCGGCCGTCCTGTTGCCAGGAGTCCTAGGGAGGAAAATTGGCCGATCTTTTATGGGGGAGGGGTGGCATACCAGCGTCCCTATTCAATCATGGGATGTTAGATCATGCAACTGGATGTGGAGGATAGCAATTTGCTTCAAGTGTGTTACGTTGCTCCCTGGCACTCCCATGCATGGGCAGCAGTTCGAAAAGCAGGTGCTGCTAACTGGGTCTAGTAAATATTTGCCTCAGATCTTTAATATTTAATATGTATTGTCGATTAAGTTAAGCCCTTATTTGTCACACAGACATTACAGCACAGTAAAATTCTTTCCTTGCATATCCCAGCATAGGTGGGGTCAGAGCGCAGGGTGAGCCATGATACAGCACCCCTGGAGTAGATAGGGTTAAGGGACTTGCTCAAGGGCCCAACAATGGCAGCTCCTGGTGGATCTGGGGCTCGAACTATCAACCTTCTGATTAGTAACTCAGTGCCTTAACCCTCTAAATCATAACTGCCCTGTGACCAAGACCTGCCTAGATTCAAAGGAAAAGGCAATTTGACTGACAGATAATGCCAGATAATTAACCACAAGGGACCTTTTATAAGCAATACATGGTATAAGCAGTCTCCACCACATAAGGTGGTAAGAAAGCATGTTTCTAAAAAAATTAAAGGTAATAGTAGATTTTGACAATGAGATGGAGTAAGATCATGGTTGGGTAAGGCTACTGTATTGCAGGGTGTCCTCTTGTGGTCTGCAGATTTAGAGGTATGACTAAGGTGGATAAAAAGACCTTTTCTTGTTTCCCATCCTCACACATGAAAGATCTTTCTGCTGTCCAGAACGAGCCAGTCAGATCGAAGGCCTTTAGGATCCTGAGGGCCGTGGGCAGAGAAGCACAGAAAGCATCTGTGGCTGTAACAAATATAGGAGATGCCAATTAGGAACAGTATTCCAAGGATAAACCTAGAAAAGAAACTTCTGCACCTGATACCTCAATTCCTTTCCTTGAACACTGCAACATTTCACCTACTGTCTCTTTGTTTTTTTGTGTCTTTTACAGAGCCGGGATATTTCCACCAAATCCAAGTGAACTTCCATCAAAAACAAGCTTGGACATCACCATGGAATCCTGCCACTCCTGCCTCAACCTGAGCACAACCAATGAGTCCGGGTCTCTCCATGAACCTTCGAACCAATCGTGTGACTTTCTCTCGTTCTCCAGCTCTCACTACCAGCAGACCATAATTCCTGTTATTTATTTTCTAATCTTCATCCTGGGTTCCCTTGGGAACACGCTAGCAGTGTGTGTGCTGGGTCAGAAGTCGCTGAGGTGTTCTGTTGCAAACACATACCTGTTAAACCTGGCCCTGTCTGACCTTATCTTTATTTCTGCTCTTCTGTTTTGGGCGGTGCATTACCTCCGGGAATACGACTGGCCGTTCGGGTGGTTCATGTGCAAGCTGTGTGGCTCTTTGACGTCGTTAAACACCTATGCTAGCATCTACTTCATCATGGGAATGAGCATTGATCGGTATCGCGTCATAGTCTACCCGCTGCACTCACATTGCTCAGAAAGTGCGTATAACGCAAGAACTGTGTTTCATGCCAGGTGTGTGTGTGCCGTCATCTGGATCTTAGCGACGCTCACAACCATCCCTGTGCTTGTTTTCCGGGAAACGCATTACTCTGTTGAGCATAATGTGACAGCCTGCGGGATGATTTACCCGGATAGGCTCTGGCACGGAATGCTAACGCTGGCTAAGAACATTTTTGGCTTCGTGATTCCTTTTCTAGTCATTGCACTGTGCTACAGCCGAATCAGGTGTCATTTGCTGGTGTCGCCAGAGTTGGTGGAACCTGATTCATCACGCTTGGAGCGTGCACGCCACATCGCATTCGCCATAGTCATGGCGTTCTTCCTCTGTTGGTTCCCATTTCACACGCTGTCCTTCATGGGCGTGTTGCAGGAGCTTGGTGTGCATTGGAGCTGCGAAGTTCAGCAGGTGATAAGGGTCATGATGGCTCCTGCGCTCTGCCTTGGCTTCGCCAACTCTGCCATCAACCCGCTGCTCTACTGCTTTGTTGGGAATCGATTTCGCCAGCAGCTGCGCCGCCTCTGGAAAGCAAAAGTGCAAAAGATTGGAACAAAGAGGCATGACTCTCTCAGCATGCAGATCAGCTCCGTCTCACGAAAACTGAGCAACACCAAAGATACAATGGCCTCACTCTCTGTGGAGGACAAACTGTGAGAACGGAACTTTTTGATACACGTTATTGACAGTCATGAGGTTAAAACTGTTAATGACCGAGGGAAACAGGATATTCTGTTAAACCACAGCAACACTCGACATGAAAACAATCACAAACCTCACCAGCTTCTTCACCTATGTTTCCTTCAATAACAGGAATTACCTTCATTACGACCCAAAACATCACACCAAACATCTGCGGGTTCAGACATACCAGAAAACATCAACGTTAAACCATTATGAAATATTGAGCACCACAAGAGGGCACTGTTCATGTGGACGTGTACCATAATAAGGATGACCTGATGGACAGTGGAGCATGACAAAAATGGCATCTCATATTTTGTGTGCCACCAAAGAACAGGAGTGGAATGTGCAAGAGTATTCTATGCTTCTTTTAAGCATCATGGCGGCCTCTGGTGGTGTGGAGGACAAAGTGCAACGCTATCACGTGCAGGACGCAGGACAAGAGCGGACAATGGATTCTTACTGGTTTAGAATAGCACATGGCCTAGTCTAGAAAAGTCTAGGCAGTCTAGCACGTTTGCGGACTGGATTTGATATTTATGCTAGCACCTTATGTAGTGCACTAGCACCAATTAAGAGCTATTTAAGACACAATTTCGAAGTAGTAAGACATATAAAGACACAACACTTCACTGTTTATTTGAACCATTGGATTAAAATGACCTATAAGAACCTTTTCAGGATGTATGACATATGCTTGTGTTTCAGGGAAGACGTTACGCTAAATCATGTTATAACGATGCTAAGGTCGTCAGTACAACTTAGCTCACGATACACGCACATTAGTAAACTCGCTGTAGGACTCCAGGACGTCTAGCTAGCTATAACGGGTCGAGTCACGATTAGCACCACAGCACTTACACACAGATAAAGCTCTAAAAAAGATAAGCCATGCGACGTGTGTTAAGTTGTTCATGCAGAGGTCTGACACTCGAGATTTGTGTCTGAGGCAGAACGATTTCACGGCCGTGCTGTGCCTGGGGCCGCGAACCCTGGGAGAATGTTAGCAATGTTAAAAATTGCACAGAATGCATTACATCACTGGTCACAACTAGTGTGTACACACACACATGCACACACACACATGGAGTACAGATAAGACCTCTCCGTAATCATCTGTGTGTTTTATGGACTTATGGTTTTAGAGTGCTTTTCTTGGCAAATCTGTTGGCAGGATTATTCTCTCTCTCTCTCTCTCTCTCTCTCGATGTGTGTGTGTGTGTTTGTGTGTGTGTGTTTTCACTGTGTATTGGATTTAACCCTTTTGTTCCTGAATTGTCCTGTAATTCTACATACACTAACTCTTACAGTACCTGTCAGGTTCAGGTGCTGGCTCATAAATAAACAAGCAAGTTATTATTCATGGAAATGTAAAGAATCTTCCTGCTATTCACAGGGATAATATTGTTTTAGTCTTTAAATACGATTTCTTATCAAAGCATCATAACACATTCGGCATTAAAAGAAACATTGTGACATTTTGTAATCATGAGTGAAGATGAAAAATAACATTACTATTGAATTTTGCTTCTTGGAATGAAGTAGAGTCACGGAGACGCAACATGATTAATGTTCGGCTGAAATATCAGTAACGTTAGACAGAAAGTCAAAAAAAAGTCAAAAAAAAAAGAATGCGAAACACCTTTACAGCATATTAATCCAGTAATAAAGCTGTGTTTCTGTGTGTGTGTGTGTGTGTGTGTGTGTCTATAAATGTCCAGAAGTGTAGTATTCCCCTTACACACATCAATCAGGCCAACGCTTATAGTATACTTTTCTTTACTTACATACGACACGCAGCATGTGGACGTTTTATCTGTTTATATTTACGTTTCCTGTTAAAATCATTTAAAAAAGTGCAGACGAGGATGAAATAAACTATAGAGTGAGAAAATAAAATAATAATATTCAAAACTAACTTACTAAATAAAAAATTTACATTTTAGAATATAAATAAATTAAATATAAATAATTAATTAAATGCGTGTTAAAGTTAATAAATAGTTAATTAAATGCATATTAATTAAAAAAAACAAATGGTTAAATACATAAATTCATTATTTAAAAAAATAAATATATAAAATAAAAAGTAAAAATTAAACAAATAAATCATTATAATATAAACAAATAAACATATAAAAAACAAATGATAAATGATAAATAAATAAATTTCACATAAATCAGAATAAATGAATAAATAAGTAAATGACATATTAATAAATAAATAAATAAATAAATAATAAAGGGAATACATAGGAAACACTGAATACTTTAACAATTAAAATATAAATAAATAAATAAATGATACCACTAGCAGGCAATATGTTGTAGGTTTTTAAAGATTATAATTGATAAGTATTGTACAACTATACGTAAAAAAACATAAGTAAATAAAAACACAGAATTAGAATCGAGTCTAATGCACGTGCAGTAATGAAAGAAACGTGAACCAAAACAATCCCAAACCCACGACTCAGACAATCTGAACCTGAGATCCTCAAATATTAGTTATCACAGTTTTCTTGACAAAATGTCTGATTATTTATGTCTACTTTTTTCCTTTTTTTCCTGGAACGTGGTGTTTTTGTTGCTCAGAGACTATGAAAAAAAAAATATATATAAAACTTCTGTGTTGAGACACGACTGCAGTCCAGCTGGGAGCGTTTAAACTGAAACTGCTGATGTGTGTGTGTGTGTGTGTGTGTGTGTGTGTACAGTTCCTCTGAATACTGTTCACACTGTTAAAGGATGTGATATGATGTTATGTCATGTAAAGTTATATGATGCGATGTAATGTCATGTAATGTCATGTGATGTCATGTGATGTAGAAATGAGTTTAAGAATGAAGAGGATGTAGAAACTAATGCTGGACCTCATTACGTCTGAGTCAAATATAATAATCATTATTGGGAAAATATTATATAATTATTATACTGTACTTTATTTAAACTGTGGAAGAGGTTTGAGCAGAGAGTATTTAACTTATATCTAAAAATAATTATAAAAATCATATTTCTATCTTCAACTAATTCTGTAATCCTGATTATTAAATCCAGCCTTTATGTTGAAGGTCTTGTGTACGTTATATTCTTGTGTAACTTTCCATTTATTGTCTTTATTAACATCATGGGATGTGGACGAAGGAATAGAGAGCGACCAACTAGGAGGAAGTGGCGTCACTTTTTAACCACTTTCCTTTTGCATCTCTCACCATTTAAATTATTATTTTTATTATTATTATTATTATTATTATTATTATGATTATTATTATTATTTTCACTTTACCCTAAGAACACCCTGTAGCACAGTCTTATATCATTATAAATAATATCAATCTTTTCTACCTAACAGACTGATCTAATGTGCTGCTACGTGAGGAGTGAAACCCCAGACACCTCAGGTCTACACCTGCCCTATTGACAGGTCGGACCTGCACAGTGTGTAACTCGGGGTCGACTTTCTGCCCCACACGCTGCTCAAAGAGGCCTCGAGGATGGTGAAACCACACGCCTTCCTTCCTGCACGCGCCACCGCAGCATCCTTCCTCGCACAAATATATCACTTATATGTGTATCAGTCTTCTGAACTGTTTTTTATTTATTGACATGATGCTTTTTTATTTTATGACATAAATTAAGTTCAAATTAAAAGTTACGGAATAAATATACAGTGGGTACGGAAAGTATTCAGACCCCCTTACACTTTTCACTCTTTGTTATATTGCAGCCTTTTGCTAAAATCATTTAAGTTCATTTTTTCCCTCATTAATGTACACACAGCACCCCATATTGACAGAAAAACACAGAATTATTGACATTTTTGCAGATTTATTAAAAAAGAAAAACTGAAATATCACATGGTCCTACAGTAAGTATTCAGACCCTTTGCTGTGACACTCATATATTTACTGCAACTCAGGTGCTGTCCATTTCTTCTGATCATCCTTGAGATGGTTCTACACCTTCCTTTGAGTCCAGCTGTGTTTGATTATACTGATTGGATTTGATTAGGAAAGCCACACACCTGTCTATATTTAAGACCTTATATATAAGACCTTACAGCTCACAATGCATGTCAGAGCAAATGAGAATCATGAGGTCAAAGGAACTGCCTGAAGAGCTCAGAGACAGAGTTGTGGAGAGGCACAGATCTGGCCGAGGTTACAAAAACATTTCTGCTGCACTTAAGGTTCCTAAGAGCACAGTGACGTCCATAATCCTTAAATGGAAGGCCCAACCCGAGGTGGGAATTAAACCCGGACGCTGGAGGTGCAAGGCCACAGTGCTATGCACTACACCACCATGCCACCTATATGCAATTTATTTTTTTTAGAAGACAAGAGGCAAAAAAAACAAGCAGGTGCGACAGTCAAAGTCCTCAGAAGGACTGTGTGTGTGGTCCTGCAGGATGCCGAGTAAAACTTAGTGACTAATTTTCTCATAAAACTGCACAAATTGAGACTAAAGAGTCATCAAAGCGTTGTCACAATAAATACTGACTTTATTTCATTAATCACTTTTCACTTTTCTTTGATGGTGACTTTTGCACTGTACTGTATATGATGTCTATATAAGCTGAAGATAATGCAAACCTAATGCAAAGATAATGAGCTCTCTCACACTGGAGACACCTTTTGAACATACTGTAATCAGTCGAACGTCCAACAAACAGTACATGTCGATGTAAATGAACCGTTACTATGGAAACAAGTCCACTAATAGCCATCAACCTGTGCTAATATCAGAGCTGCTGTTATAGAGAACTAATCAACACCTTCTGGCCAATAAGGATACAGCGTTACAGCCGCGTGAACCTGAAAAACTCCGATCCTGACACTTGTGTTGTTTACATTCAACAAGGCGTCTAAAATGAACGTGACCGTTCGGCTTAACCGCGCTGAAACGTCTAGATGGTAAGGGTGCAGCGAATGATTCATATCCTGAGGGATAAATACAAATTGCCACACACACATACACACATACACACACACACACACACACACATGCACCTTCGAACTGGAACTAATGGATTGTGAGCGAGTAACTATATGTATGAATCCTGGAAATGGCTGCGGCGAATTTCAATAAATCTCCGGCGCACGCTGCCCGTGAAGCTGCAGGACGTGAGATGAGCTATTCATTAATATTAATGTCGACTCCCTCGCTCTGCACACTTTCTGATCCGGAAAGTCTCGTGTCTCTAACGCACTTAACATTCGAGTACTTCCCAGATTCACTTCTAAGACGAAACAAAAACTAAATCTTTGTTAGTTTTTAACCCTGAAAGGTGATCCGAGTTCGGCTTTGACCTCAGACGTGGTTTCGGTGTTTAGGGGGTGCTGATGCAGAGGAAGTGGCACACCTACACACACCGACCTATCCACCAAGTCTCACACACACACACACACACACACACACACACATATTGTATTTATTATCTTCTCTCAGCTCCTCTTTCGGAATGATTTTCATTTCACTCTTTATGCAAAATAAACTTCTCGATCCCACCAACACTGCGTTTGTGTTTGGTCCAATAAAGTCTCACAGCTCCAGATGTGTAGGAGATCATCATGCAGATGCCTCAATCTCTTTCGATCTAATCTTTATCACCAACTCAACGACAAATCGTTTTTTTTGGACTGGGCGATACATGACAGCTTTCACACGAGCGATACTGTTCTGAGGACACTTGTGTGTCTACACACTCCAATACAGCAGGTGGCGGTGGGAACTTAGTGGGTTTGTCAGCTGCCAATGAACACAAACGGGAGAAAAATAGTACAAGGGCCCCAACCTTCGTGGTATGCATATCGATGTTATACATGTTATCGATAGTTCAGTAGAAAATGTACAGAGTGACCCTCTACGTTATCCGCGCTGGCTGTTTAGTTCAACGAGACAACGTTCCTCCAGGACATACAACATAAACTAACTAGCCAACTAAGAAACCGAATTAGCTGACAAGCTGAGACAAGACAGATCAAAAGAGACAACATGAAGTGCATGTGTAAATGTGCAAACAAGAGTGACAAAGTGACAATGCAACAACATGACACATTTCAATACTTTGTGGTGATGAGGTAATGAGTTGAGATAGAGGGACGAGAAACAGTAAGCAGTAAAACATTCCTTGTAAGTAGCAGCGAAGACACAATAGTTTTGTGCAAATAAGTAATGAATATTGTGCAAAAGAGCATTTTACAGGTTGGTGCTTACAATTGTTAGATGGTTGTTGATTCAGAGGATGAGACGCTGTTGATGATGTCAAATTCTACATGTTTTAGAACGGTTAGCCGTGTTCGAGAACACTTTGTCAAGCGGACCTAAGCATGCTATGTTGATCCGTATGGTACAGAGTGTTCACATTACGCATTAGTCTGAACGTGCATTTAGTGCACAGATGGGTGAAACCGTCTCACATGAAGCCTATTTTATAATAATAATAATAATAATATTATTATTATTATTATTATTATTGTTGTTATTATTATTATTATTATTATTATTATTATTATTAACAACAATAATACTACTAATAATAATAATTAAAAATAACAATAATAACAACAACAACAACAATAATAATAATAATAATTAAAAATAACAATAATAATAATAATAATAATAATAAACTCTGGCAACATAGTACAATCTGTATTGCGTATAAGTATCAACAATTCTTGTCCACGTGTGTATGAAGTTTATTAAGTTTACTTTCACAATGGGACACTTGTTTCTGTGTCCAGTGAGGCCAGTGTGTATTATACTGCGTATGATTAAAAATAAAATCCCACACACACACACAGGAGTTTCACCTCCTCAATTAAACAAATTTTCTTTGTTTTGTTAACTTTGTGTCCGAGTGGTTAAAGCGGTGGGCACATTTAGCCTATTTGAGACACCCTGTTGCTAGGCAACTATTTAATAAGGTTAACAGTTTAGCTAGCTAGGAAGCAGGCATTACCCGTTCTCATATAGACACACAGAGAGTGTGCTAAACAGACCCAAGTGTGTGTGTGTGTGTGTGTGTGTGGGTGTGTGGGTGTGTGTGGGAACCCACACATTTCTCTCAGGTGTGTGAAAAAAAAGAAGGAAAAAACCTCCATAACGCTAAAAGGACAATTAGCGATGAGCAGAAAGCTAGCTTCCATGGGTTCCCACTGTAACGGAAATCTAAACTGTTACTTAGTATTTAAAAAACAACAACAAACAAACAAGAACAACAACAACAACAACAAAAAAACAGAAGTATGTTAGCGTAATCCTAATGCTAGTTGACATGGATGCTAGTTTTTAATTGCATGTTTCTTCACTAGATAAAGTCAACATTACTCTGCCCCAGCACTATTTCTGGTATGTGGTCACGAGTGTTAAAAGGGAGGAGGATACCGTCTGATCCACAGACAAGCGGCTACTTCCTGTGAAAGCGTATGTGTGAACATGAGTCTTCCTGATTTCTGTATCACTTCTAAATTCATGAGCACTCATGTCCTTACCTATGTCAACATCTACTACGGGGGAGTCACAGAGAGTTTACCACAACGAACTTACACTCCATCGTTTCTTTTAGCAGGATTAGCTAAGTGTGTTCAAGTGTGCGAGTGTGTATGAGTGAGATACGTTGATGCTATAAGTTGTGTGAGAATGGAAGAGCTAGCGATGTATCACGGGGCGATCAGTAAAGAACGAGCTGAGAGGATTCTGGGAGCCACCAAGCGAGACGGAAGCTTCCTGATCAGAGACAGCGAGAGCGTCCAGGGGTCCTACTGCATCTGCGTGCTGTATGTAACACTTTTACTCCTTTACACACACATATACATTATATATATATATATATATATATATACACACACACACATACATACATACATAACTGCACACTGGTGACTGAAAGTAGTAACACACCATACTGTCTGCCACGCATTCTAGTTCTAGTCGTCCCTGTGCAGGTGATGTCTCACTTTCTGTGTCCGTCTAAACAGTCGTGCTAATTAGAATTAGTTAATGGATGAAATAAACACTGCATGTGGCATGACATTCAATTTCTGTAGTCAGTGTGGCCAACTTGACCAAGTTGACCCTGCCCAAATCTAGGGAGGACTCAAGTGCATGAATTCATTTCTATACATGATCTTTAGGAAGCGATGAAGCAGGCATGGAATGAGGAAGTGACACCAGTACTGCAGACGTCTTTCTGACTCTTTGGCCAGCCGGATCCGGCCGGTTCTGAAGATTAGAGAACTTTATACCAAATACTTATTGTTGTAGAAAGATTTCATTCCATAAAAAATTAACTTTAAATAAAAAACAGGTGTAGCTCAGTTGTTAAAGCATTGGACTATTGAACAGAAGGTCTCATGTTCAAATCCCACCACCAAGGTGCCACAGTTGTGCCTTTGGGCAAGTCCCTTAAACTGTTCAGATGTATAATGAGATAATAATGTAAACCACTCAGGATAAGGGTGTCTGCCAACTGCTGAAATGTAGAATAACATTTTCAAATTGTGGTCTTTCCTGATGTTTAGAAGAACCTCGTGAGACAGAAGGTGCTGTGTTGAGATTTCCACATGGAGAATATCTGGCTACATTTTGCGCACATCCTAAAATAGGTCAAATGTTGTAGGTCAAACTAAAGTAGGTCGAACTGTGTAAAGTGGTGATAAGCTAGATATTATTTTACTTCATTTAAAAAACACACAAAAAAAGAATTTTAGGTTTGATATTAAGGTTTTTCACATTCGGTCCACATGATTTTTATTCGAGGTCCGAGGTACAGTATAATGCGTTCGCTGATCTCACTGGCTGCGTTCGTAATCTCACTCTGTCTGAGACTGATTTAACGTCTAGTTAGTGAAATCATACTAGAGAGAAAAAAAAAAAACAGTGTGTGTCAGCAGTGTTAGTGAAACTGACTGGTTTAAGATGTGGACCTACAGTAGACCGCACGTCACACATCACTCCCTCCAGCAGCACATGTCACAATGGCAACCGGCTAACCGGGTCTCCTACTGTAGCATGCAGAGCTCTACCACCTCCTTGGCAACATCACAGCAGTAAAACAAGCTATATTACACAACAGATGACAGTTAAGATTTTACCGCCTGTGTGGGGATTTCCTAATTAAACTTCACCGTGTCCAATTCACATGACCTAATATTATAAATCCTTAAAATGATTCTCAAAGATAAAAAGAATAAGAAAACTGTGGAGAAAACAAGCTTTCTTATGATACCAAGTTAGTGTACATGTTCAAAAATAAAATCCCCCAATGTACAGGATATTGTTTTAAATATTGTACACTTCCTTGTCCGCACTATGCTTTAAAAATGTCATGATTATTTACATATCTAATATAGCGTTCATTAACCACTAGGAAAAGTGACGTCTCATTTCTAACCTTAGTATCTAACTCAAATTAAAACTGCAACAGTGCAAAAAACAAATAATGGCTGCACTGTATATGTGTGTGTGTGTGTGTGTGTGTGTGTGTGTGTGCGTGCGTGCGTGCGTATATAATTTAATATGTTACAGCTTGGAAGCAAAATAAACTGATCACTAAGGTACTCATACTAAAGAAAATGAATAAGTTGTAAAGCTATACTCATATTCAACAATGATTAACTAAAGTTAATCATAACACTTAATTATTTATTTATCCTTAACCAAAAGCAACTTTAGTACTACAGTAAGATACAAAGATATTAATATTATAACACTACACAACTGAACAGGATTTAAATTACACAAAAACTTGAGTCAAACCCTGACGCTGGCGGTCACACTCACCTCACCAGCCCAGGTTTTATCATCTGAAACGTGGCCCGTTGAAGCTGACATACATTTATTGTTGTTGGTGCTGTTGTTAACATTTGCAAAAATTTGTAATGTTTGAAAATTGACAGACTCGACAATGCAAAGGTTAAGAAAAAGTAAAGACAACAACAACAACAACAACAACAACAACAGTAGAAACTTAATAAAAAAAGACAAAAATAAAATGTTGTGTCGACTCTAATTCAATGTAATTCCATACACAAAAATGGGTAAACTATATAACTAAAGTGTTTCTGCTGGAACCCTGACTACAAGGAGAACTGGGTCCGGCTCTTACAGTGGAACTATCAGTACAGAGCAGTCGATAAATCAGACAGGACTGGGATGACCTGAGCAGACTTCTCATTTAATTTGCAAATGAATACTTTCAATCCATAAAAAGAAACAGTTTGTTTCATTCCTCAACATTTTGCCTTCTATCTCAGCATATTCTCAGCTATGAGTCAGAGTTTCCTTTTTGGTCATGTGCTGGTGTACATTATGCTTACTTTAAATTTAAACACTTAGCTGCAGGAACGTTGTCAAAACAAAACCAGCCTACTATCCACCCACCCGCATCATCCGCTTCCCCCAAACCACCCACACCACCATCACCAGTGCTGACACCAGCATTGCTAATATTGGCTACAAATTTATTACAATAGCTTGTTAAACTGACTGATTATGTGGTTAAAATTCCTAAACTAAATTTAGTTACAACTAGCTAGTAAACGTCGCTCGACATTTTTAGAGAGATTTATTAAAATAACTAACATTTTAGCTAAAATGGCAAGTAAAATTAACTTGTTATTTTCTATAAAATGGCAAAATGTGTCTAGAAAAGTTGCCTAGCATTACTGTGTGTATGTGTGTTTAAGTCTTTTTTTTTTTTTTAATGAAAAAACACCAGCTAGGTCAGCTAGCAGTACCAAACGCAACAGCAACAGCTGCATTAACATGTAAGACAGGATTTAAAATTGAAGTTACTAGATTAACAATTGAAGCTTTTTATGGGGGAAGTGTAACATTCCCCATAATGCAGTGCTGCCTTACAGTAAGTATGTTATAAAAAAAAATAAAAAAAAGATTTACTGAATTTGTCCTGTAAGAGTCCTGTAGAACTGAGTCCCACTTCCTTCTAGATAGGAGATGCCAAAACACAGTTTCCCAGATTAGGATGTTATTGGACAATATATCTTTTTCCCATTATATTTTTAAAAGTAACCACAGCGTTTGCTTTTCTCCTCACATTATTCAACATTATAATTTCCCTTAAACTCTTGTGCCGAAGGAGCTATTGAGATACAACTGGACTGGCTTTAAGTTCCAGGAGACGCTTTATGTCTCATATGAATCTGAAATGTTTTCAGAAACTTAAAGTAAGTCCTGTTCGAATTAAACAGCACCTTTGGGAAAAGCCTGACTTGGATAACTGAGAATCTTCACACTTTCCCAAACCTTGTTTCGAAATGATTTCCTATTTTCTAGTAGATTTTGTGTTTTTTCCTTCTCCGGCACCTTGTATCCAACTACTTGGGCATTAACTAGGCTTTTCATGAACACACAAACAGACATAGAGCTTATGATCACCTTAAGTCCCACACTTGAGTTTATATCATGGGAATACAACCAAATGTCCTTCAAAGTTCAGATCCAATAATCCTCCAGATTTATATCTGTTTATTTATGCAGAAGCTTATGCCTGAGATAGGATCCAGTTCAAAACCAGAACTGAGTAAGAAGTTAAGAGTTAAGTTACTCATTCGAGGAACAGCAGTGACTTTCTGACAGTCCTGGGATGCGTCCAGGGATTTGGGCATGGGTAGCGCAATCTTTAAGGTTCTGAACCACTGACTGTAAGGCTGAGAGTTCAAATCCCAGTGCTGCCATTGTGCCTCTGCTGGACCCTTAAGCACTGTCAGTTCCTTCAACATCTCACCAAGCACTCTGACCCTAGCTTCCGTCCTGTCGGGCCATGCCAAAACACACTTTCCCTTAAGGGAAAAACAGCGAGCACTGCGACTAATCTAAACCAGCGGTTCCTAAATCTGGTCATGGACATTCCCTTTTCTGGATATTTCCTTGTTATTTGCACTTGCACTAACATTCAGTACCTATCTATACACTTCCATAAACAACACTCCGTTCCTGAATCAGCATGGGTGTATTAGAGCGGGGAGAGACGAGCATGTACTGTAGTTTTGAAGCAAAGGACAACTGAGGTGAAGTGATTGGGTGGATTATAGCTACAGCGTGATTTACAATGTGATTATGTGGTGCTGCAGTTTTATGAAACTGGCTATGCAGAAATGATACCACCGAGAGTGATGACTTCTCTTTAGAACCTTTTCATTGTTTATCTACAAGCCTTTACCTGAGCATTGACCCGAGACATACCGGTACCTTATTTCTCTGCAGGTGTGAGAAACACGTGTTCACCTACAGGCTCTTTCAGGTTGAAGGCAACGTCTGGAAAACAGAGGTATGAGCTTTAACCTTAATGTGCTTGATGGAGTGTCTAACTAATTTTTTTTTTTTTCCATTTTAATACAAGTATGATTAAAAAGTTATTTAAGGCTTCTTTGGTTTCCTTGAAGGATTTTACTTGGTACTAGAGTGTGTCACATGTCTAATTAGCATGTCAGCCATTTTTCAAAGTCGTTACCTAGATAATAATTTATGAACTCTCATTAGGTTTTATTAATTGAACTTATCAATCAGGACAAGGCAACCGGTGGAACATCATTAGGCTGGACACGAGGCAGCATCTGGATCGCACTACTTTACATTAAACTTACATACAGATTTTCTTCATTTATGAAGGGTGATGCCTTAAAAACCCATCGTAAGTTGAAAATGTCAAGGACTAAAAAGCATTTAGATATTCAGTATCTCAGCAGAAGCAGCAGATACAGATGGGTGTTTGTAGACATGATGGGATGTGAAAACACAAAACACAACAGACAAAAACCACTGGGAACACAGTACACTGTAGAGCAGAAGTTGTTTACCCTCGCGATCGTGTGGCTGACTGCGAGCTGCGGCTCACTGGCGTTTCACCACATATTGCCAGCCTGGCCAAAGCCACTTTCTCATCACATCACATGTAAAAATTTAAAAAAATTTTATCTTGAACCTGTGCAAGTTGGGGACCATCTGTATAACAGTATAAAAAAACGTGTCATACAGTACGTTATTATACAAAAGTATACGATCGAGCAATCTGATTGGACGAGAGGCTTTCTACGAGTGATGATAACAGACAGTAACAGCACTGTGAGGTGTAACTCTATGTATGAGTGGGCGTGTCCCAGGTGTTGTCCAGTGGT
>JAOVVA010000031.1:15529900-15543468 GCA_028565275.1 Leiocassis micropogon
GGTCCGCAGTACTGAGGAGAGAGCAGCTGTCTGACAAAACCCACATTCACACCCAGTCACAGAAGCACTTTCAGCAACAACACACATCTGATAACGTTAACGCTGCCTTCTTAATAATTGCTTCTATATTGCTTTGTAAAATTGCTCGATATAAAGACTTTCACTTGTTGCTCTGTTTTGATGCAGACATCACCTGGTGTGAAAGTGAGACTCTTCCGAAGTGTCCAAAACCTCCTGGCTGCATTCCAGGAGCCCAACCAGGGCATCGCCACGCCACTGCGGTTTCCTGTAAATAAAGATCAAGCACGGAACCGCAAACCTCTCCCAACTCCTCGGAAACACATCCCCTGTTAATATGTACAACAAATTGTGACTGTAGACATAACTGTGGCTTTTGTTTGTTTCCTTTATGTCTTTGTTTCATTAAAATGCTTTTAGGAAGATTATCAATATCGCTATATATATATATATATATATATATATATATATATTATTTCTCTATAATCAATCAATAAATAAAACACATTGATGGAAAAATTTTCCATTTTGGGGGAAAAAAGAAAGAATGCCTAATTACTGTATTTTTTATGATTTTCTAAAGACTTTATTTACATAGTTTCTGTTGTGTTTTCTCAAATCATGTATTTTTTTCTTTCACTTGTACACCAACTTACAACCTAAATAACACAGGTTAAAGGTCAAATTGAGGAATTTATTTCTAGCGTTGCTAGTTTTTATGTTAAGTACACTGCAAAAAGGGGTAGCAACTGAGAATATCTTGAATCTAGTCATTTTTATCTAATAATAAATTATGATTCAAACTAATTTTTTATCAATTAAGCTTATTTCTATCCAAATCTTAAAAAATGTAAGCTAATTTAATTTAAGCACAAATTTCTCATTTTATTGGCAGATAGTGTTGCTTCCTTCAACACTAAAAAAAGCTTAAAATCATCTTCCAAGAACAAGAAATTTTCAATTAAACTTTTTGTAAAATTTGTCTAGAAATAAGCTACATAATCTTATATTTGGTTTCTTATATTAAGAAATTTTACATAAATTTGAATAGGTTTAAAAAGTTATCACTTGCTAAGATACCACTTTTTGCAGTGTAACACTTTATTTATTGCTGAACTTCATGTAAAAGGTATTGGACGTGCTATCATAATAAATATTGTTAAAAAAAATCAGAAGCCCATCTCTTTAAAAGCGGATTTTTTTTTTCTTATGCAAATTAGTTGTTCGAGATATTTAAATAGCTTCACAGTGCATATTTAACATCAATGCACATAGTATGTAATATGAGTCATGACAAAAATAAGCCTTTAATAGTGCAACTAATTTTATTCTTCAGAGCAATACAACTATAATAATTGTTTTTTTTTTTCTCCAAAATATCCAATATATGTATATTCATCACAAAAATTCTATCGATTTGTCATCTCTGTAACTTTATGTACCTTTAAATTTTATTACATTTAAAAATTTCTTCAAAAACAACACACAAACTAAACAGAGTGAAATGTCATATATTTGTTTATTAAAATCCCCAATGGCCAAAGTGTTTAAATATGAATTCCTCTGCATGTTAATCAAAGCGATGTTCGGAACGCTCACGTCCGTTATAAACACGTAAACGATTTGATCACATTGATTTTATACATTCGTATGGATGTAGATAAAACTTTTCTTTAAGCATTTCTTTGCCAATATTATACAGTATGTTAATACGACGTTGTGTATCCCGGCCTCACCGGCTCAGCTCGCTGTGCACATCTTTAGGTCCTCAGAATTCAGGCTATACACTCAGGTCATACATCAGAACGTATGAAGTACAGCACTGATCCAAACCTCTGCACACTGTTAAACCTCAATAGTGGTGTCATGGAGTGTGTTTTTGCTATTGTTTTACTCTGATAAAATTGATTTAGAAAAAAAAAACTAAAATTCAATCCAGGTCAATAAGAATCAACTCCCATGATTAAACACACGTCCTGTTTTTAATGGGGTTGTGGGGACCGCTTCTGTATCAGAACTGTAAGTGCTGTTATTCTGGACTACCGCTTATAAAACCATGCAGCTAACACTGTTGTACACTTTGTGTGTGTGTGTGTGTGTATACACTTTGTTCTTGCTTTTGTTTTCCAATAGCACTGAAAAAGGCACAAAATGTCCCATTGTTTCACATTACGCTCTCTACATAGGAAAAAAAAATCACTCTGCACAATTTGATCAAAACCAAAAATGTCTTCTTCTTCGGAACTACTAAGGATTTTTATTTGACTATTTGGGATCTGTTCCTCCAAGACCAGGACAAAAAACAAAAGGTACAGGAGTAAACATGGTCCTTTTGTTTATCAGAGTCCTCAGATTGTAATCTAGATCAGTTTCGCAGTTTATCACAGTAACACACCTTGCCTTGCTGTGTTTCCTACAGCGTTCAGATAAATCAATTTCATCTCATTATTTCGGTGAAACTAAATCCGAGTCCAGCATGAGACACCGCAGCACCCCCTGGTGGAGGGTTCTTTAAAAAACATTTTTTTTTAATACATTTTAAGAATTTTCCTTTTCTGAATTAATGTCTGGTTTATTTGCATGTTAAAGATTTAGGGACTGGCCTGAACTCCCTTTTACAATCTTTAAATCTTTATTAGCGATGTCGAACAAGACGAACATGAATGCATTTTAAAAATAAATGGGATATTTGTGATGTACTCACAGTAGCGATAGTGCAAATGCAATGCCATTTTTGCAACTTTTATTTTTTTTTTTTTTTATTAAAGCCACAGTACTGTATCAGAATGTATATAAGCTATGATTAAAATAATAAAATATTACCAACAATTGTCTGTTTGCTTTCTGGTTCATTAAAAACCTTCCTACAGTGTGATAGTCGAGCAATTTAATCAGCTGTGCAACAAATGAAATAAAATCAAATATTCTGCAACACAATTTTTTTTTTAAAAAGGTAAGAAAATTCAAAATAACAAATGTGGACGTTCAACTAGTTGCATGTGACTTTAGTTCCTCATGCAAAACTATATCTGTGTTTTTCCATTCCAACGTTTTTTTAGCAATAACGCTCAATACTATTTAACTGGTGTAAAATGATTTTATACAACATACAGTATGTTTTGGCATTAGATCACTGGTTTAAACTAGCACATAATTTAGGTCACATGATCATCTTCCTGGACAATTCAGGCCAGCCCAGGTACTTAATGTTTTCCTAAAAATATAGTTTTGTACCATATTTACTCAATTATAACATAAATATAGTGTTTTTCTTCCCTCTTCTAAACCCATGTACATGTGGACTCTGTGTAACCATTCGAACCAACAACCATTCTGTATTTCCACAAGTTTCAGGACAAACGTATGACATGACGCGGCTACAAAATAAACCGTAAAAATAATAACAACTGTGAAAAGTTACGTCGTTTGGTTTTAACTTAATATCTGGTTTTACTTCCGGATTTGAGAACACATGGTACCATCTGAGCATTCAGCTTCTATACACAGCACAGAGATAGACAACGTCAACACTTGATTGTTTTTATTTAGTTTTTTTTTTTTTTTTTTTAGCGTATAGCTGCTCGAACGAAGTTTAGTTAGCAACAGCAACGATGGTAAAATGTTCGGTTGTGTCCAGCTTGTTGTCGAGCGCTTCTTCTCCGTCGCCGGACCTCGCTTCATGCGCGGCCGTGCTTTCGCCGTTTCACTTTGATTTTTGAAAACCGTTCATCTCTGCTCGCTTCAGAATCCGGTCCCGTTAACAAGGCAAGTTGCTTTGATGTGAATGGTTGCCATGGCAGCAGAAAGAATGAACCCGCCCCCTAGCCTGTGATGTCACTGGTCCCACTGCTCCAGTCCTTGCAGGTTTTTTTTTTTTTTTTGTCACTGTTGCTGTCGGAACCAAAGCGCGTTTGCCGGCTACACACCGGTTCTTTTGTGGTGGGAAAGCGCGAGACGGTTGCGGATTAGGCACACGATCAGAGTCAAGAAACACAGTCAGCATGCCATAAACTAACGATTCCGGCATGGTGTCCCTAAAAGAAGATTCCAGAATGCCAGGTAAGTAAGTGATTCCGGAATACTCTTTAAAACGCAGGATTCCAGAAATCCCATTTTAAACACACGAGTCCGGAATGCAATTTAAACAAGAGACCAGAATTCCAATTTTACGGGGACCGATCAGGAACTCGAAGGAGTTCAAATTTTTTACTTCCACCAAGAAAAAAAAAATTCCTTCGTACTATTTTTAACAGAACACGTTGGAACGTGACTTAACCAAAGATTCCCAAATGCCACTTTTTAAATAAAAAAGGACCTCAGTAACAGAATACGCTGGTATAATAATAATAATAATAATAATAATATTAATAATAAAAAAAATGAGGCTAAAAGAAATCCTGAAAGCCATTTAAACAGGACAAGATTCTTGAGTGGCAGCAAAAAAAAAAAAAAAAAAAAAGAGGAAAATTCCAGAATGCAGTTTAAATGAAAGGTTCCGATCTGGAACGCTAACAAAGTCAATCATTTTGGAAGCCCACCCAAGCAGATGATCCCAGAGTCGCATTAAAACTGGTTTAAAAGTTTTTCTCCAACAAAATAACTATCCAGATTTTAAAGCCATGATTCTGGATTCTGGAATGGCGTTTAAAAAGCAAATTCTGGAATACCGCTTAAACAGGAATTTAGGAATAGTGTTCATATCTAAAAAAAAAAAAAAACTATCTGGAATGGAATTTAAACATCAGGCTCCTGAATTAAAAAAAAAAAAAAAAGATCCCAGATTACGGTGCAAGTCGATGATTCTGTAACTCCTTTTATAGAAGATTCCAGAACGGCCGGTCAAGTCTGTGATTCCGGAACGCTGCTGTGAAACTGAAGATTGAGGAACACCTGTTTGAACAGGTGACTCTAGAAGGCCACTGGAGTGAGAGAACGCCGTCTGGCTGTGCAGAACCGTGTGTGATATGTGACGCTTCCGAGCCAACGTGTGCGTAAAAATGCTCCGTCCGCTCCAAGCGTTTGAACCCAAGACGGCGGAAAGACAACGTCCTTCCAAAGGATCTCCTCGAGTCTTTCCAAGCGTCTTCGTTCTCTATCGGTTTAATGTCTATTTAAATTTCTGCAAAGACAGATCAGCATTTCACCCACAGAGCTCATTTGTATGTAAAGTAGCACTCGTCACTCGCTGTAGATTTCTTTTCTTTTTTTTCCCGTAAAAAGGCTGCAGGATATTTTCCGGATATTCACGAGGGCCATCATCTTGTCTTTTCACCACAGAGAATAACGAAAGCAGAGAGGCCTTTTGGTTTAAAAACAGAAGGCTTTTTGCGTCACAATTAAAACATTAACACAAAAAAGGAATAAATGTAAAGCTTGCAAACAGGGCACTTCCTTAAATAACGTTAATGATACATCGTTTCATCACATTCCAGAGTCAAAGAAGTCTTTCTTCATTTTTTTTTCTTGGCAACATCCTGGAAAGTAAGCAGAGAAACCGCCGTGTGTGTGTTTCTGCGTGCGTGCGTGTGTTTCTCTCTGTGTGTGTGTGTGTGTGTTACCTACGTCCGGCATCTGTCTGTCTGATCAGCTGTACGTTAAACGGACTATCTGCGAGTTCGGGATGCTGTTCAACCGGTAGGATGTAAAACCCGTCGTAACCCGTGACGCGACCCTCCGAAAGCAGCTCCTCCTTCTCTTTCTCCGTCCAGGCTTTGACCCCGCCTTCTCCATCCCGCACCCGCCTCTGCTCCATTAGCCACGCCCCCCGAACAGCCCTCGCTCGAGCAGACTCGATCACTCGCACCCGCTCCTCGTCTGGCGTTGCTCCGTAACGCACGTGCAAGCTCAGCGCCCCCTGCTGGAGGACGATTTCTGCGAACCGCCGCGTTTCTCCGCCCATCACCGCGCTCATCTGTGAAACCGACACGTTGACGCCATTCTCCAGCACCCTGGCTCCGCCCCCCACTCCAACCACGGCGAGGTCCGCCTCGAGTGAGCTGGCCTTGCAGAAGTAGTGCGTGTCACGCCCGGCGACGGTGAAGTGGAGGTCACTCAAGTAGACCGCACCCTTCAGGAGGGAGGCCACGCGACGACCGTCCTCGCTAGCCACACCCACTATCTCTGTCGCGGCGACACCTTCGTGGATCGCGAACTTAACACCTTTGCCGAAGATGGAGGAGAGGGCGGAGAACCTGGGGCGGAGTGTATGCCTGCTTCCCGGCTTCCCGTTTGCTGAACTCATGGGGAGGCGGTCCAGAGAGATGAAGCTCTGAAGACGCTTCTGAAGCTCGCACTGGACTCCCAGGACGACCTGGCGGAAGAGATTGAGACGGAGCGCGGTAAATACATAATGTTTATTATGTAACGTTATTTACATGTCATTTGCATATTTTCCCATTAGACCTTGCTCGGTTCCCAGCTGTGCGTCCGTGCCTGTGTGATCATCATCTCGTATGTGTGTTGGGTTTTCTCCACGGGCAGCGTGGGAAAGCCAGGGACGACGTTATGGAGCTGGAAGCCAAACAGCTGCAGCCAGCTGCTGACATCTGTGCACACACACACACACACACACACACACACACGCAGACACACACACACACACACACATTTAAATTTTCAATTGAACATAGAAATAATACTCAACAACAGAAGGGCAGGGCCAAGACATATGGCACCATAGATAAAAAAATAATACCATAATCACAATTACAGTTATTTAGCTCATAACTAACATGGAAACCATGGCAACCAGCAGTATAAACAAAAACAACTTCTAATAACTAATGGATGTTGTGGAACACCCCTCACCTGTGGTGAATTTGGTGACATCCTGCACGTTGCCCAATGGGTTGTTGTTCTTGAACGTGTACAGGTTGAACGGCTTGGGATCTTCGCTCATATCCGCCCACAGGTCGTGATTGGGTGTGGTCCATCTCCCAGCGACCGTGTCATAGTCGCGGCGGCCGATGCGGACGAGCCGGGTAAGAGGGTCATAGAGCCCTCCGTGGAACCCAAACGGAAGCGCGAAGGTAGGGTTCGAGTCACGGTAGACGTCCCCGTACGGCGTGTACCGGATCTCCTTGACCACAGTGCCTCGACTGCTGAAGACGGCGAGCGGCGTCCCGGCCACGTCGCATGCCACGTAAAACTCCTCGCCGCTGCTCATCTCCATGGCGATCAGGTGACCCTGGAGGTCGTAGTAGAGCGACGTGATCTCGGAAGCACTATGATCGTAAAGATGCGTGACGCGCGTTGGTTCCGTAAGATCGGCATAGAAAAACTGAATCCGTGCCCCGTCGCTTGTTTGGGTAAAAACCCGCCTGCCCAGTCCATCGTATCGATAGGAGACGCGACGGCCTGTTTGTCGGTCTAGCGCCCCCTGCAGGTGACCGTTGGCGCTGTAACGGAACACGAGGTTGCCACGTGAGGACAGAAATCCATCTTCGTCTACGCGGTACTGAACATCTCCGAGGCGTGTAATGCGATCTCTGAGATCATAGCGTATCGGTGTTAGCCGGCCGTTAACGTTGACATCGCCGTGGCTCAGCAGGTTGATATTTCCGTTCAGGTCGTAACCGTAGCGCCACATGGGACGGTCGTCGATGGAAACCGACGCCAGCTGGCTGTCGGCGTCATACCTGTAAGCATGACGAGTGACATTAGTGTCAACGCCCACTCGGACGTCACACGCGCTAACGCGCCCGGCTCCGTCGTACTGAAGCGTCATCCAGAACGCTATGGACTTCAGGATCTCGTACTGGACCTCGATGAGCTGCCCGTTAGGGTTGTAGATCTTGGTGTGTTTCATAGCGTGCGTGGTTATGACTTGGTTCAGGTCGTAGCTGATCACGCTGAACTTGCCGAACTGCTCGATACGTCCCGAGACGTCCACGTAGCGGTAGAGGTCGATGGGCAGCGGCGTCTCGTTGATCATGGCCTGCATGCTAGTGACGCGGAAGTTGTTGTAGCTGTAATCGAAGCGCGCGTTCACCAAACCCTCCTCGCTGAAACGGTAGATCTGCCGTCCCACCAACGGACCTGCGAGGAAGCAAATACACAAGATATTGTTGTTTTTCTGTAAATCTGAGACGGAGGGCCAGGTTTCTGTCGCTTCGCCTGATTCTGACGCTTTTATCTTGGACATTCTTTTTTGCTTTTTACATTACAAAGTAATAATAATAAGGAGAAGTGTCTTTCCTTTGCCTGTCTGACAGCAAGAGGGAATATTACTTTTAAAAAATGCTAACGTGGCTAATAGTTAACAAAATCAGCAGTTAGGAACAGTAACGCTGGCTAGCATGAATGATTTGGGGAATTATTCATACAAACAACTTGTTTACCTCAGCAAAGTAGAAATGTTTCGGTTTTTTTTTCAATTAAGAGTCTTTTCTCTACACTTTCTTTCGAATGCAAACTCAAATTTGCATAAAAATTGAGAAAATGAAGAAATGATTAGCCACATTAGCAATTTTGCTGATTTATCAGCTGCCGCGTTGCCACTCGCTGATGATGCTAACGTCAGCACAGAGCCGCAGATCCGCGAGCAGATTCCCTGTTTTACGCACTAATGAAAAGTTATGTGGCTCTTAAATCAACACTCGTCTCAGAGACGCAGTAAATATGAAGCAACGTGCGGCATAAAGGAATATTATGCTCTCAAAATGCTAATGCGGCTAATAGAAACAAACGCTACTGGCTCCGACTACCGTGAGTGATTTGTGAGAATTTCTTGGAAGCGTCTTGTTCTCGGTCTCGCGCTGCTGCTGACATATTGCGATCACTTTATGTGAATTTTAGTTGCTTATATATATATATTTTTTAAAGAATGGCTAAAGAACTAGCGTTGTCAGGCACTAGCAATAGTGACTGCTGGAATGTTAGCTGGGACATGCTCAATTTCATTATGTATACATTACATATATAAATATTAAGCAGATAATGCAACTATTTTGTTGTTTTTAGACATTAACACCTCAGAGAATTAACTTTGAAAAGGGAATTTGTCGAAAGTTTACTCTTCACACTAGAATTAGATCTAAACTGCAGAAGGCATGCTAGCCGTTTGGTTTGCTAGCTAGCTTGCTTTTATTAATATACTGTAGATCCAGCCGAATATTTTTATTACATGAAATATAACAATTTTTTGATTGTAGATTTATTTACGTGCAAAGTGGATAAGGTGTACCTGTTAGCAGTCATGATCGCACTAATTATGTGGACGTTCTGTCTTTAGCGCTCACCTGTCTGCCTGTATCGTATTGTACACACAAAGCCTTCCTGCATCAGGTGGATGGTCTTTAGCGCCCCCGAGGCCTCGTCGTAGGTGAAGCTGACGACGGTGGAGTCGTAAAGGACCTCGCTGAGCCGCGCCGCTCGGCCATACCTGTACACCACACGCCGGCCCGAACCCAGATACAGCATCTGGAGGAGGCGTCCGTCGTGGGCATGGTCCTGAACCACGGAGTGGGCGGGGCCATCAGGGGGCGTGTAGGTGTTGCGGTAGTAGCCGATGGAGAGCGCGGTCTGCAGGCCGTGTTTCACCATGCTGGGCAGAGTGACGGACAGCAGGTGGTCCATCTGATCAAACTCGAAAGTGTAGCGACGCTGACTCTGGAGCAACAGCTGGATCGACTGAGAGTGAGAGAGAGAGAGATGAAGGAGAGATACTAAATTATTATATACAAATTTTTTAAACTTTAAAAATTATTTTAACTTTCGAGCTTCTAAAAACTAGCTATGGTTAGAAGCTAGCTATAGTGCTCATCCTGTACGGGATGGCGGAAGCCCTGGAGCCTTGAACTCGAGGAAGATACACCCTGGACCATCACATGGAGGACACAAGCACACTATTACACACTGATTACTCTAATCTGCATGTTTTTGGACAGTGGGAGGAAACCAGAGCTCCCTGAGGAAACCCACCAAGCATGGGGGGAAACATTCAAACTCAGGCGGGACTCGAACCCTCGACCCTGCAGGTGCAACCCCACAGGTTATGAGATAATCATTACTGAGTATTTACGAGGTGGTTTACTACAGTGGCTAAATTTAAACAAACTATTGCAGGTGTATTAAACAGGATATAAACAGGGGGAACGTAAAAACACCCACCTTGTCCATAAAGGTGTAGCTCCAGGTGTTGCCGTTGGCCCAGGTGCGGCTGACAAGCCTGCCGTTGTCGTAGTCCCTGCGCTCGCTCCAGTTCCCCCTCTGGATGACGGAGACCAGGCCCGAGCTTGTGTAGCTCACTTTCACCTCGCTGTACTTGCTGGGGGTCCAGAGCACCGGGAGGCCATGCTCGTCGTACTGAACGCGCAGCGTGAACTTGCGGTGATCGTCGTAAATCTTCCCCACGCGAGTCGCCTGGTTGTAGTCTATAGAGAGCACGTTCCTGTTGTGAGCCTGTGAGAGACAAGAGACCAGGACCAATTTACACATCTGTCCTGGATCTTTCTTAAGGCAAAACACGTCAACTGTCACATTTGGAGAGACTGCGGCGCAGACATGCATCCCAAAAAATTACCTTTATTAACATTCACAGATCTTTTACACAGACTGTACCGTTCCTGATTTATTTCACACCCAGCTCAATACACACAGTCAGGAAGTCCAGAGCAGGTCTGCTGTTTCAATATGGTTTAGGATTTACAGAAATATAGATTTACCAAAAATATCTAAAATCATGATGTTAGTTTTAAACTCGCTGAAGACACGAGGAACGAACCTTACGATTCGCTTGAATTAAAAAAAAAAAAAAACATCAGATCAGGGTTTGGGGTACAAATATCACAATACTAAATTCATAAACGTTTAAGAAACACAGACAGACAAAAACCTGTGAGTATTCAAGGAATCGTTTAGACGATTCACTCTAAGCTTTTCGATACGTCAGTTCCCGCGTTATTCAGGTTAGAGCGTGTTACCCGCAGCCTGCGCTCGTACGCGCTGTAGTTCCCTCGGCTCTGCTCTCGTCTCTGCCTCCACTCGATCAGACTCGAGCTCTGTTCCCCCGGCAGCGTGATGTTGCACCTGCCCACTGTAGGGTGGATCGCCCCCGGCAACAGCCCTGGCAACGGCCCCGCCCCCATGTTGGGCTCCGTTCTCAGGGTGACGTCCATTCCGCTAGAGTACGTCGCCGACAGAGAGCCGTCTCCGCTCACACGGTACACACTCGTCGCATGACCTACGCAGCGACAAAGAGTAGAAAACTAGCTTTTCAATCTGTGGTGCATCATGGGAAAATATCTGCTAGTCGATACCTTGTTACACACACACACACACCTTGTCGCAGAGTGTATGCCATACTGTCCTCGGAGTGGTTAGTAATCGTCACAAAGTGCCCTTGGTCTGAAGTGCACTCCACCCTGACTGACCTCTCCATGGTGCCGTGGTAACCGCTGACCTCTCCTGTCGGCAAGGTCACGTTGATCAGGTGACCGTCGATGTCGTACCTGCGTGGAGAGACGAAGTGTGTTGGGTTTCCGCTGTGACATTCGGCGGCAGTTTATCTTAATGGCGAGTGTTTACTCGCCCGAAGCGCCGCCATACATCATCAGAGTAAATTAAAATCAAGGAGCTTTTTTCCATTTTTAATCGACCGCACAGTATTGAACGATTTGCCACACAGCGCGCTACAGTACGTGATGAAACAAAACAAGACAAAAAAAAAACTGCCCCCCGACAGCATTTGAATTCACATTACTGCCGAACAGACACACCCACCCAATGACACGCCCACCTGTCTGGTTCCAAGGCGCGCCCACTGCTTGTTTAGTTTCTTTATATAGAAACGATCCACGCCTTAAACCGTGTGTGTGTGTGTGTGTTCTATTTATTACAAGTAGAGGGCAGTGTGGCTTTACAGCTCACACAGAGAGCACCATAATCAAATAATCCCTGAATGCAACACCGGGTTGTGTTCAGAGAGAGAGAGAGAGAGAGAGTGAATGGTGTACGAAAGGTCACTGAGCCAATCAAAAGAGAGAGAGAGAGAGAGAGAGCGAGAGAGAGCTCCTGACATTTTCACACTGGATTCAGGAGCAGAACTCGCCTCGGCCATGAAAATGCACACGCAAACACTTTATCTCTCTCTCTCTCGCTGTCTCAGACACACACACACACACAGTGTGTTTCCAGCGGTCGAAGTAGACCTTAGCTGATAAACACTTGCTGTGACTCGATTCATTCACATACAAAGAGATGAGAGGAAAAAAATGAGAGAGAGAGAGAGAGATGTGTGTGGGGGGGGGCAGAAGATGGATGGACAAACAGAGAGACAGATAGACAGATCCCGTACTCGTAGACGGTGGTCCAGGCATTTTCGTCGCTCTTGGTTGCCAGGAGTCCCGTGTTGCCGTGGTAACTGAGCAGAGCCAGCTCATGTGCTAGGGCGGAGACTCTGCGCAGGGTTCCCACACTGCTAATGGTCAGCCAGTAGACCCGCCCACCCGGAACAACCAACCAGAGCGGCGCGCCGTTGGAGTCCCGCCTCACGGTGACCACGCCGCCTTCTGGGGCGGCGGCTGTCACGGAGTTGAGAAGCCCCGCCCCCGTGTAGGTGAAGTTGTACAGAAAGTGGCCGGTGACGAGAGAGCGCGTGTGCAGGTGCGACCCGTTGGCCGCAAAAACGTAGAGCTCCTGCTGAGAAACGGAGGGAATCTCGAACAGGAGAGCGGAGGAAGACGAGGAGGTTGAGGAGGAGGGGCGAGGGCGGGACGGCGTGATTGCACGGATACGGAGGTTACCTGTGTCGGCCACAAACAGCGTGCCGTTAGGAGACACAGCTAGAGATGACGGGGACTTCAACCTCGCTTCACGAGCGTAACCGCCATCGCCTACAGGGCGAGTTAGAGAGAGAGAGAGAAACGATTCTGGGTTACATAAATAAGTACACCAGCCCTATAGGTCCAGCATTGACTGGAGTCCCCACACCTGCCACAGGGGCATGACGCTCACCTGAGAAACACTCGCAGTCAGGGTCGATCTTGCAGTCGCACTCGCTGATTGTCCCGGCAATGACCGAGATCTCGCCGTTACTGTTCACTTCCTGGATACGATTGAGCTTCCTGTCGTCCGTCTGGGCGATGTACAGCACCCCCTGATGGCTCACGGCGATGGCTTTAGTGCCTTGCAGGGCAATACGTAGGGCTGATCTGATTGGGTCTGAGGCAGCTGGAGTTGGGCAGTGGTCTGGTCTCCCAGCAACGATTCTGACAAGCCCCGCCTCTGTGACCTGCAGGACCACGTTGTTGTCCAGGACATAGAGGGAGTTGTCCAGAGGATTCACAGCCAGGTCTGTGGGCCACTCGAGACGCACCTGAGGACACACACACACACACACACACACACACACACACGTGCACACAGACTTTAAAACTGTGCCCTATAGATCATTAACTAACAACAGGTGCTATACAGGCATAGAACTCACCAAACATGCCCTGCTGGGGGAAAAACAAAACATCACACATACCTTTGATCCATAAATCTGCCCTCCAGGCATAAAGCCTAATTACAGCTGTTTTACAGTCTTAAAACTATCTACACATGTC
>JAOVVA010000031.1:15553137-15565979 GCA_028565275.1 Leiocassis micropogon
AGAATTACCTCAGAGTTACCTTCAAAATGACATTGTCTACCTAAAGTTACCTTAGATATCACAGGATTACCTCAGAGGTACCTTCGAAATGACACTGTCTACCTAGAGTTACCTCAGATTCCACAGAATTACCTCAGAGTTACCTTCAAAATGACATTGTCTACCAAAAGTTACCTTAGATATCACAGAATTACCTCAGAGTTACCTTCGAAATGACACTGTCTACCCAGAGTTACCTCAGATATCACAGAATTACCTCAGAGTTACCTTCAAAATGACATTGTCTACCTAGAGTTACCTCAGATATCACAGAATCACTTTGGGGTTACCCACAAATCACATTGGTTACCTCAGATAAGTCAGAAATACCCTCAAAATGTGAGCAGTTACCCAGAGTTACCTGAGTTACAACGGAATTACCTTGGAATGACGGGAATGCACACAAAATGACATTGGTTATCTAGAGTTACCTCAAATACCACACAATTACCTCATAGTTACCTTCAAAATAAAATCAGTTACCTAGAGTTACCTCAGATAGCACAAAACTACCTAAAAGTTACCCTCAAAATAGCATTGGTTACCTCAGGTACAACAGAATTACTCTCAAAATCTCATCAGTTACACAGAGTTACCTCAGATACCACGGAATTACCTCCGCTACCGTAGAGAGCCCTGTTTTACCACAAATCTACCACTGAGTTTCATCAGAATGACCAAAATTAAGTCACAGTTGCCTTAGACTGACCTCAGAAATACATGGAATATCTCACATTTACCTCCAAATTACCCGAGGTATCCCAGTGACATTTGAATTACCTCAATCTAACTTAGTCAAGTTACTCCAAATTAGTTGCCCTAGAATGATGTCAGAATGACCAGAGTCATATTTTTATTTGTCAGAGTGAGTAATTACTGAAATGACCTCAGGTTTACTCCAGATTAACCTCAGTTATCCCAGAATGACCTCAGTTTCACCCATGCTCCATCAGAATGACCCAATTTACCTCATATTTTCCGCTAAATTACCTCAGAATTATCCGCCACATCAAAATGACCGTAAATATCCCAAAACTACGGTTATCACAGCATAAGTTACGCCAGTAATAATGTCAGATTAACACAGCTATATCCAAAAGACCTCAGATTTACCTTAAAATTCAGCAAAATATTTGTGTAGCTTTTATGTTATTATTATTATTATTATTGTTTTTTACTTCGGTTAGAAGGGTGTTATAAAAAAAATAATAAAAAAGTTACCTGCCGTCCCACTGCACATCTCCTGGCAGTGTGTGTGTGTTCCCGGCAAGAAATCGAACTCGCTCAAAAAACGATGCTGGTGGGTGTGGCCTAAAGGAGGCGGGGCTCTGCTGGATGATATCACGAGGGTCAGGTGAACCCTGACAGAGTGGAGAGTTAACACACACCTGCTGACCACAACAATCCGGGTCTGTACAGTCCACTAAGCCATCTGGAACACACACACGCACACGCACACGCACACTCAAATTCAAAATTCAAAATTTTTATTTGTCACTTACACTGGTATGCAGTGAAATGCTTACACGACTGTTTGTGACCTAATAAGAAAATAAAATAAAATAAGAGAGGAATAGAATGCCAATAGAAAAGAATGTAAAATATGAAATCTACAATATATACAAATTTTTTACTATAAAATAAAATAAAGTCGAAAGTAGAAATATGTAAAAATATGTAAAAATGGAAAGGTATAAACTGTATAAATGAACTGAATAAAGTATATGAAATGTGTGGTGTGTGTGAGGTGCAAACAGCAGCGGTGCAGATGTGAAATGAAATGACTGTATTGTCCATCTTTAAAGTGCAAAATGCACTCGTCCATGCATTTGTGCGTTATGGAGTGTTTGTATGAAAATATGTATTTGTATGACTGTACATTTTAACAGAAAAGAGTGTGTGTGTGTGTGTGTGTTCTAATTGTTTTGGTCCAATAGAGAAGATCTCTGTTTGCATCCCAGTTCAGAAATACACAACACATAACATAACATAATTCTGTATGCCTGTACATGTGTGTGTGTGTGTGTGTGAGTGTGTGTGTGTGTGTGTGTTTTTCCTCTGCAATCTAATAAAAGAAAGTCCTTCACGCCATTCCTCCCCTCCAGATGATGTAATGAATGCCTGTCATTTGCTGACCACGCCCCCTCCTCATTAACCCCGCCTCTTAATTTACCTCCGTCATTATCGCTGCTATCACCACACTGCGTCTCCATGACGACGTTACAGCCATCTCCGCTCCAGCCGGGTTGGCATATACATCTCCAGCCAAACTGGCCGAGGACACACCGGCCGTTACTGTTACACAGACCGGGACACACACCTGAGCGAGAAAGAGGGAGAAAGAACAGACAGGTGCAAATGTGTGAGTATGTGGGTGTGTGCTTTTTATTTAATGCCTACTTCTAAAAGGTCACATGACCTACCTTTATCCAGCAAATCCTGGTAATGAGCTAGAGAGAGAGAAAGAGAGTGAGAAAGGATAAGAGTGAGTGCATTATGCAGATGCAGACACACACACACACACAAACACACATGCACACACACAACAATATTCTAAAGTGAAAATGGCCTTTTGTGTGTGTGTGTGTGTGTGTGTGTGTGTGTGTGTGTGCATGTGTGTGTATGAGAGGTAGCATGAAGTTGATTTCTTTTTGCAGTCTCGCAGCCTTGAGCAACTGTTACCTCCTGATCGCTCTGAGAGAAAGAGAGAGAAAGAGAGAGAGAATGAAAGAAAGAAGAGTCTTGCATACACACACTCACACACACACACACACACACATATATGCTTACCGATGGTACAGTGTTCTCCCTCCCAGCCGGCGTGACACACACACTGTCCGTCCCTGCACTCCCCATGCTCCTCGCAGATTGGATGACAGGCCTGCTTGTCACAGGATGGTCCCGCCCACCCCTCCTCACACTGGCACCGCCCACTGACACACATGCCATGGACGCTACATGGCACAGGACACACTTCTGCAAGGACACGAAGAGAAAGAGAGAAATGTTAATAAAAAAATTAAACGGGAGAAAAGAAGAATATGAGGTAGAAAAAGGAAGAAAGAAAGACCAATAAAAATGAATGAAAGTGAGATGAAGACAAATATAAGCAAATAGAAAAAAAATGAATAAAAAAATTATAAAAGAATTGAAGGAAAATGAGTGGGAGAAACAAAATAGAATAAAAAGGAGAATAAAGACAAAAAAACAAATAAATAAGAGAAGAAGTGATAAAGAATTAAAGAAAGAGCTACACAGAAAGATAAAACACACTTCCCTTGTGTCTAATGCTTATGAATAAAACATGCAGTAAAAGTTCATTACACACTGCTGTGCATGCATGTGTGTGTGTGTGTGTGTGTGTGTGTGTGTGTGTGTGTGTTTAAGAGAAGTCAGTTTCAATAATCAGTTAATGACGCTGAAATGGTCTGGAACATTAAGAAAAGCCATTAAACATGACTGACACACTCGTCCCTCACACTCCTCCCCTCCTCTCACTCGTTCATCTCACTTTTTTATTCTCTCTCTCTCTTTTCTCTTTCATTTCTCCTTTTATTCTTCTGCTCCGGGATCTACTGAAGGATAAATCACCTGCTTTAAGGGTTTTCAGTCGAGCTCTCATTAGCAGGTCGAGAGAAACGGTGTATCCTCCACCGAACCCCAAATTATGATTTTTTTGTTCTTTTTCCTCTCTGTGAGCTGATTAAAGATCCAAACCTCAAACCTCAAAGTGACCTTGAAGGTTTTTCTTCCAAAAGAACCCTGATAAACAAAACTCAACTGTAAAAGGTTTTCTTTGTCAGTGTAGAAATCACTGCTGGATAAAATGAAACACGCACGATTCAGACCTACACTTAGCATGATTCTAAGCTGCTAAACTATAGGCGCACTAATACTTATTAGCATCGTTACCCTTGTAGATTTAGTGCAAAGATAACTAAGATCATTAAATAAAATGTTACCCAAATAACCTTAACCTTGTAAGTTTGGACAAAATAGTTTAATCCAGGAAGTTTAGTTTAATATTACCTGTAATATTCGCTCAAAAAACTTTAGTGAAGAAACTATATTCCATGAACTTCAAAAAAAATCTAAATAAGCAAAATAATTTTTAATCTAGCCAAACCTATCTATAATTTCTTAAAATAAGCTTACAACAAACCAAATATGAGATTAATGTTAATAAAATCTTTAAGCAAAAAATGTTTTGTTCTTTTGGCATAGAAGTTTGATTCTTATAAGAAATGAATTCTTAAAACATTATCTGCTAGTAGTTTTTTTTGCTTAAAATGTTAGTACAGTTTGATTAGAAATAAGCTTAATAATCTTATTATAAAAAGAGCAGATAAAATTAACTATATTCACGATATTGTTACTTGCTAAAATATAATTTTTGCAGTGTTGAATTAAGAATAGAAATTTTAAGATTTAAAAAAAAACTTTAGTACAATGTTCAATTCAGTCACCTTAAACCAGGAATTTTGATCCTGGAACTTTAGGTCATGAACTATAGACCAGACTCTTTAGGCCAAAAGTCCAGAAACAATATTCCAGCTAATTTTATTCAATAACCATAAAACAAAAATGTCAAGTTCTCTAAACCAGCAACTTTAACACAGTAGTTTTAACTCAGGCCCTGTGATCCAGTACCAAAGCCCAGGAACATTTATTTACTAACCTTAATAAACATAAATCCAATTTTAGTTTAGCTGTTTCATTTTAAAAACTGTAAACTAGGCATTTTTTATTAAAATAAGTTAGTTTAGGAAAATTAGTCCAGGAACCAATAAACACCAGTATAAACAATTTTTTTCAATGTTTTTTCTTTCATTTCTTCTTTCAATTCTTGAATATTTCATTTGCAATTCACATTAAATGTTCCATACATTTAATTTTGCATCCCATTTTTAAGTTTATTTTAAAATTATTGTTCAGGTTTTCCTTTTTATATTACTATTCTTTCCCTTTCAGCTTAAGCAACATTGTTGCTACAAAACTATGCCAATGATTCCCACGTTAAACTTTAAATTTATAGTGAACGAGAACCGGAATAATTTTAATATTTGCATACTTGTGAAGTTAACGAGTTTAAGAAGATTTATTAATGGGCTCGTGGCAGCCGGCAGCATAACTGGTGCCTCAAGCTTGTTCGGGCAACCAGTGGTGGCGCAGTAACACACCATGTGCCTGATAAAATTTTCATCATATTTAATCACAATATTAGAATTTTAAAACCTATATAACATGCTGATGTGGTCCCACTCAATCATGGCCTATCTTTCCTTCTTCCTCTTCTCTCTGGTTATCTTTCGCTTTATTGTCCTGATGTAAAATCAATCATATATATTTATATAATGAGGCAACACTTTCCACCAGGCTTGTATTCATAAATCACTGCGTTTGCGCTCCGGCAGTTAGGATGATTTATGAATTCAGGCTTGGCGGAAAGTCTCCCGTTTTCTGGAAGCCGTCTCTCTCAGTTTCCCTCCTCGTCTCATTCCTCGTCTCTCTGACTATCATTCTTCATCGATACATACCGCGTTACACGTGATCGCGGGTCGATACACACCTCATCATATCTAATCACTGATCAATGACATCCGCAGCATCGTCTTACAACGAAATCAATCCCACAAACCTGTTTTAAGGAGGAAAGTGAAGTTTTTAAGTCAATAGTAATTGCGTCAGCACATTTCACTCGCATAAAGCTCTTATGATCGTTTGCAGAAACTTGGAAGCAGAAAAGAAATTTTCAAAAAATTCTTCCAGTTTTTCTTTTTTACTTGCCAGCTTTTTTTTTTTCAATTTGTCTCTTAATCTTTCAGTTACCTTCGACCAGGAACTCAAGCCTAACTTTTACAGCCCGGGAACTTAAGCCTAGCTTTCATAGTCCGGGAACTTAAGACTAGCTTTCAAAGTCCAGGAACTTAAGCCTAGCTTTCAAAGTCCAGGAACTTAAGCCTAGACTTCATTGTCCAGTAACTTAAGCCTAGCTTTCATAGTCCGGGAACTTAAGCCTAGCTTTCATAGTCGGGGAACTTAAGACTAGCTTTCATAGTCCAGGAATTTAAGCCTAGCTTTCATTGTCCAGGAACTTAAGCCTAGCTTACATGGGCACTTTGGATTATAAATATTATTTTGTATAAATGTATTTGTAACCTTGCTAGCAAAATGGAACCAAAGAAATTTAACTCAACATCTTTCAACCAAAAACTTAAACCTTTTCCTAAGGTCAGGCTCTGCACTTAAACCTTTTCTCAGAGTCTGGCTCCAACCTTGTTTTTCCAGACTAAAGTTCTTAAATGTTTGTCCCTCGACACACTCTCAAAGATAAACCTTTTCCCAAAGTAGGCTCCACCCCTTAAAGTTTTCCTAAAGTAAATCTTCATGCAAATTTTTTTCTTCTGTGACAGACTCCGCCCTGAAACCTTTCCCCAGAGTCAGGCTCCACTACCCAGAAATGACCAAAGTATGACCAAAGTGTGTGTGTATGTGTGTGTGTGTCTAACCTGTAGAGCAGTCGGTTCCAGTCCAGCCCTGCTCACACTCACACACCCCTGTTTCAGGATGGTACGCCCCGTGTCTCGAGCACTGCTCCTTACAGGCCGGGAGAGGATTCTCACACATCTCTCCGCCCCATCCGGCAGAACACACACACTCCCCACGGACACACACACCTCGTCCTGAACATGTGGGGTCGATGCAGTCCACTGCAACAATCACACACACACACACACACACACACACACACACAGAGTTCATTTAATTTACTCTAGGCAGAACTAACAAAATGTGTGCACGCTAGAAGATAAAGAAAGAAAAATAAAGCGAGTGTGTGTTTGTGTGTGTTGCTCATACACACCTTCCTCACAGTTGTTGCCTTTAAAGGCTGGAGCACACACACACACTCCTTCGACACACTCTCCGTTGTTGGAGCAGGTGGGATCGATACACTGGCCGTCCTCCACTTCACACTCTGCTCCCTTCCAGCCGGCGTGACACACACACACACCCTTATCGTACTCGCCGTTTCCGCTACACAACACCGGGCATGAGTCTGAAACACACACACACACACACACACACACACACACACACACACACACAGGTTTTGATGGGGTGTATAGAGCACTGTCAGGTTTGTGTAACATTTGTGTTATATTACTTGTTGTGTTGTACCAATGTTTATTATGCATTATGTTATGTGTGTGTGTGTGTGTGTGTGTGTGTGTGTGTGTGTGTATGTGTGTGTTTGTACCTTTCGAACAGTCTGGTCCGAGGAAACCGGTGAAGCAGTGACAGTGACCGGAAACACACTCTCCATTCCCGTTACAGTTTGTTGAACAACCATCACTCATTTCTAAACACACACACACACACACACACACACACACAGTAGATTACCAAGTATACCATTTAGGAAAAGTTTTGCTCAAAAAAAAAAACTTCTTGAATGTGGCAAAAAGCAGTATTGATTTTGTTGTGGGTGTACAAGTATGTGTGTGTGTGTGTATATAAGAGTGTGTTATACTGGAGTGTGTGCTATAGACAAGTGTGTGTAGGTCAGCTTTTCCCGTTGCACATCACTGAAGCATTGCTTTCTATTACAAAAATAGAAGAAAAAAAAGTTTTTTGCTGTGGTGGTTTGTGACCCGTGATATCTGTGTGTGTGTGTGTGTGTGTGTGTGTGTGTGTGTGTGTGTGTATATGTGTGTGCGTGTGTGCATGTGAATGAAAAAATAAGACACAGCAATGAAAAGCTGCGTAGGTGAACGAGTCTGAGTTTGAAGCACGAAGGAAGCTTGTGTTTATGTGTTGAGGCTGTAAAGTACATTAAGAAAATGAAAAATAAAAACCATCAGCAATGTGAGTTCCATTGCACTAAACCCCCATGGTGAGGTGTGTCAGAACGAACACACACACACACACACACACACAGAGTGACGTGGCTGTGTAACATGTGTGTATATGCACACAACGTGTGTGAGTGTGTGTGCTAAGGGGAAAAGGTTATTTACTTGCTCCGATTCTGAAATAACAAACTGCAATTGCGATAATTAGCTTATAATTACTTATAACGCTCGAATCATAAACGCTCGCTGTCAGTTATGAAAGCATATTGAAGCTGTCGCAGTGAATCTCATTTTCATTCAGAGAAATCGTTACTGTGCAAATCAAAGAAGCAAAAACAAATAAATTCATGACAACAATTAAATGAATTTATTCAGACCACAGACATGGAGACAGGTGAAAAAAGAGACAGATAGAGAAGAAGTAATATAAAAAGAGAGATGGGAATATTGATGGAAAAATCAGGCATCGAGTAGAGAAAGAGAAAAAGGGATAGATGTGGGAGTTTACAGAAAGAGATACAGGTACAGAAAGAGTGGATTACAAAAGAGAGAGACAGAGAGAGAGAGAGAGAGAGAGAGAGAGACAGGAAATGAAAGAGATGAGTATTGAGGCAGAGAGAAAACGAGACATCTACAGAGAGACAGAAAGGAAGAAAGAAGACTGTTATAGAGAAAGACAGGTAGAAAAATGAGACAGGACTTGAAGAAGATGGGTATAGAGGTCGACAGTAATGAGACATGTACATAGAGAGATGGGGATAAAGAGACTCATGTAGAGACAGAGAGAGAGAGAGAGAGAGAGAGAGAGAAACAGGGATGGAGGCAGATAGGTATGAAGATAGACAAGCAGGGAAAAAAGACAGGTATAGAAAGAGACAGAAAACAAGACAAAGATAAGTATCGAAAAAAAGAGACCGGTGTAAAAGGAGACAGGGAACAAAAGAGATGGGTATGAAAACAGAGACAGAGAGACTGATTTAGACAGACAGACATATCACAAATGAGACAGGTATAGAAAGAGAAAGGACATGAAAGAGACTGATGTAAAGACAGATAGATAAAAGTCAGACATGTTAAAATGTCAACACAGAGAGACAACGAGAGAGAGAGAGAGAGAGAGAGAGAGAGAGAGAGAGAGAGAGAGACATATAACGAGTTATAAAGATGATAGGCAGATGATGAAGCAGGCAGAGAAAGACCAGTATAGAGAAAGGTGGTTATGAAGAAGAACAGATTATGAGACAGAGAGAGAGAGAGAAAGAGACTGTACAAAGCGAGACAAGTATCAAGATAGACAGACAGACCATGAGACAGTCAGAAAGAAACTGATATAAAGAGAGACATGTATGAAGATATAGAGTCAGGCAATGGGACTGGTATAGAGAGAAAGAGACAGGTATGAAGATAGACAGGCAGACGATGAGACTGCTTTAGAGAGAGACAGGTATAAAGATGGACACGCAGGCAATGAGATACCTGCAGAGAGAGAGACATACACAGAGTGAGACAGATATGAATATATAGATGAAACTTAAAAAATTTGAATATCGTGCAAAAGTTAATTTATTTCAGTAATGCAACTTAAAAGGTGAAACTAATATATGAGAAAGACTCATTACATTCAAAGCAATATAGTTCAAGCCGTGATTTGTCATAATTGAGATGATTATGACATACAGCTCATGAAAACCCCAAATCCACAATCTCAGAAAATTAGAATATTACATGCAATCAATAAAACAAGGATTGTACATAGAACATATCGGACCTCAGAAAAGTATACTTATGCATATGTACTCAGTACTTGGTTTGGGTCCCTTTTGAAGCAATTACTTCCTCAATGCGGCGTGACATGGAAGCTATCAGCCTGTGGCACTGCTGAGGTGTTATGGAAGACCAGGATGCTTCAATAGCGGCCTTCAGCTTGATTGGTTTGCTGACCAATCAAGCACAGTAATCCCACGACCATTGAACCAGGTTTTGGTGCTTTTGGCAGTATGGGCAGTTGCCAAGTCCTGCTGGAAAATTAAGTCAGCATCCCCATAAAGCTCGTCTGCGGAAGGAAGCATGAAGTGCTCCAAAATCTTCTGGTAGACGGCTGCGTTGACTCTGGACTTAATGAAGCACAGTGGACCAACACCAGCAGATGACATGGCTCCCCAAATCAACATGTGTGCCTCTCCATACTTCCTCCAGACTCTGGGTCCTTTGTTTCCAAGTGAGATGGAAAGGCTGCTCTCATCAGAAAAGAAGACTTTGGACCACTGAGCAACAGACCAGTTCTTTTTTCTTTAGCCCAGGTAAGACGCTTCTGATGTTGTTTGTTGTTCAGGTACGGCTTGACAAGAGGAATACGACATTTGAAGCCCATGTCCAGGATCCGTCTGTGTGGTGGCTCTTGATGCACTCAGTCCACTCCTTGTGAAAGTCCCCAACACTTTTGAATGGCCTTTTCCTGATAGTCCTCTCCTGGCTGTGGTCATCCCTGCTGCTTGTGCACCTTTTCCTTCCACACTTTTCCCTTTCACATAACTTTCTATTAATGTGATTTGATACAGCACTTTGGGAACATCCAACTTCTTTTGCAATTACCTTTTGAGGCTTTCCCTCCTTATGGAGGATGTCAATGATGGTTTTCTGCACAACTGTCAGGTCAGTAGGCTTTCCCATGATTGTGCTTCCAACTGAACCAGACTGAGAGACCATTTAAAGGCTTAGGAACCCTTTGCAGGTGTTATGGCTTAATTAGCTGATTATAGTGGGAACCTTTGAACCTAGAATATTGAAACTTTTCATAATATTCTAATTTTTTGAGATTGTGGATTTGGGGTTTTCATGAGTTGTAAGCCATAATCATCTCTAGGCAGAGAGTCGATTCAGGAAGCACGCAGCGATGAGACTGAAAGAAGGCCAAAGGAAGCCAGGAATCCCCCTGAACAGCCTGGATATCACTGTGAGTTTCCCTGAGTTTCCACAGCGTAACCTTGTGTGTCTGCATTGGTGTAATGGCCCTCCTACCAGAGCAACCACTTAATGTTGCCTCGTCTTGGGATTTCAACCCTCCGGACTCCTGTCATTCCTTTTCTTAAGAGCTGTAGCGTCTGACAGGCCTCTCAGCTCCGGGATCAGCGGTGCAACACTAGAGCAATTTCATCCATGTATATTCGACAAGTTTTCAGGGGCAGAGTTTGACGGATTTCACAACTGAGCTTTGCACACTTGACATTGAGAGTCAGTGTAATGGAAAAGCATTGCTAATGACTTTATAATAGATTCACCAAGGGCATCGAGGAAGATCTATCTTATCAGGATCATGAAAAAACTCAATAGAGCGATTGATCTCCAGGACGATCCGGCTGGATCATTGACAGGGGCAGCGTAGGGAGAGCTGAGAGCTGGGAAGCAGGCTCAATTCCACCTCTTTACACTGACCTGAGGCAATTGGTCGGGGCTGGTATACACAGAGTATATTGTGGTGCAGAAGTCAAATTTGCCACTCTCTGGTTGTCTTCCAGCAAATGCACTGTAAACTCTTGGAAAAATTCAAGTAACACCAAGCACCCTTTACAGAATTTAGAAACCTTTCTGTCAATCAGCTTCAGCAAACATTTTATTCTGGTTTAAGTGGCCAGGAGTGGTAGACCTGGAGTTTATTTGAGAACCAGGAAAGAATATACAGCAGGAAGGGAAGTCGGCTCTAGACACAAAAATGTAGTAAATGTAGATTATCAAACTGGTAGCTTTTTAGGAGGAAATGCTGGAAGAACCCCAAAGGAACACGCTCATGAGCTCAGGGTCCTTGAAATGGTGAGGTGCCAGAACTACTTTATGTTCCACCATCCTGTACCACAAGGATCTTCATCCCCAGTTTCCCAACAAATAAACCCACTCTCTGAACCTGGTACCCTGTGTAAGACCTTGTAAAGTATCTTCCATTCCTGAGGAAAAAAAAAAAAAAAAACGTGGACCACCTACCTGTGTTGCACAGATACCTAGGGGGGTCCTAGACTCCCATTTGAGAACCATGGTTCCATAGTACCACTCCACTACCTGTACTGTACCAAGTGACCCAATATTTGTTCTCTGGAATTACTCCCAGCCTAGATGGATCTAGGAGTGGTTTCTCCAATAGTTTGTGTGTTTGTGTGTTTGTGTGTGTGTGTGTGTGTGTGTGTGTGTGTGTGTGTGTGTGTGCGTGTGCGTGTGCATGTGCATGTGTTCTTACCTACAGCTGTGCTCTGCACCTTCACCTGCTCCGGTTTTCTGCCATCATTATAAACACCGATGTGCCACGTGCCTGCGTCCAGATACTCCATAAACACTGTCGCCATGGCAACGCTCCGTCCATCCTGCTGCTGCTGCTTCCCATCCAGCAGTTTCACGAAATCGAACTGCACACATACAAACAAACAAACAAATGCGCACACACACACACACACAAACACATGCACATAAATTGTTACCTGCTTCCATCTGCATCCCACTTTCCATCTGTCTCTCTCGCTCTACCTTTATCTCTCCGTGTCTGTTACTTTCTGTGTCTATCTGTCTTTACATTAATGTCTCACTCACTCACACACACACACACGCACACACACACACACACACACACACGGGACATTTACGTCCTCCACCAGTAGCTCCAATTTTCTTTCTTTCTAATTAATACGCAGGAGTGTGTGTTATGACAATCATTCTGCTTGAATTTCATTACTGACACTCTGACTCTGTGTGTGTGTGTGTGTGTGTGTGTGTGTGTGTGTTTTGAACCTCTCGGTCACCCACACACTCTCTGAGTGTTCGGTTACATAAACATATGTCTGAGCATATGGGTGGGTCACACTGCGTTCATTGAAATTCAACACACACACACAAACACACACACACGCACACACACACACACACACACACACACACACACACACACACACACACACACACACACACACA
>JAOVVA010000031.1:15577763-15600866 GCA_028565275.1 Leiocassis micropogon
ACACACACACACACACACACACACACACACACACACACACACACACACACACACACACACACACACACACTACAGGTTTTTGTAATTAACATTCTCCTTTGTCTTATCTAAGACAAAACATGAAGCAATAATGTGTGTTTATTATTCTGTCCATATTTTGTAGCTTGTGTGTGTGTTTGTGTGTGTTTATGCATTTGTGTGAGGGTGTATGTGTGTGTGTGTGTGTGTGTGTGTGTGTGTGTGTAAAACTGAGCGTAGGATGCTTGAGAAAATTAGGCGAGATGAAACGACAGCGTGTAGAGGAACTCAGAGAGAGGAAATCAAGTTACTCATCCAGGTTTCCTCTTATCTTTTATATTGCTTCCTACACACACACACACACACATACACCCTCACACAAATGCATAAAGACACACACACACACACAAACACACACACACACGTTTGTTTTTGAAGGATATAAAATTACAGACTGATTGAGGAAACACTGTTTTTGTTTTCTGTTGCTGTTGAATGTAAAACAATAAAACAAATGAACAGAGATCTTTAAAATACGAAACAAAAAACTACGTATTTTCAATTTTATTTTATTTTATTTTTATTCACGTATACGGTGATGATGATGATGATGATGATGGCATTGATACTCCAGCACTGTTTCCTGGTGACGCCTGACTGTTACTTTGTGTGTTTATAGATCTGTCCTAAACCTCGTGACCTCACACTGACTTTACAAGGTGTTTAATATGCTAATGAGATTAGCTGGATTTGTAAAACAATAATTTGTGTTTATCTGTCGACAGTTATCCTCTGCTAATCGCACGCTCATCCTGCACGGTTATTGCTCGGTACCGTATGTCCGTCTTCATACACAAATAACAAGAGTTTCTGTATGACGGCAAGGTCCGTTTGAAGTATTACTTCCTGTTTTGAGGGACTAACTGCAGGGACTAACTGGAGAACACTGGACCAGATGGAGAACAGGATCCCGAGAAACCACTTGAGCTTACTGTTTACATGTCTTGCTTCACACAGTCACACATACTGTAACTTGCACAGAACTGGGTTAGGGTTAAGGTTTAGGATTAAGGTCAGGTTTAGGGTGAGGATTAGGCCTAAGGGTTAGGGCTTACAGTTGAGGTTTAGGAATAGGGTTTAGAATCAGGATTTAGGATTAGGATAACCACTAGACAATAAACCTTCTTTCTACTCTGTACACCTTCCTGTTCAGAGTAGTTCACTGCTAACGTTTAGGATTAGGGTTTAGGATTAAGAGTAAGGGGGTTAATGGGTGTGGTGTAGGATTAGGATTAAGGATAGAGGTTAAGGCTAGGACTTCGGGATAGGGTTTAGGGTTTAAAGTTAGTGCTTAGCATTAGGGGCTTAGGGATAAGAATAGATTTTAGGGTTAGGGTTAGGGTCTAGGGTTAAGGATGGTGTTGAGGTTTAGAGCCCAGTGTTAATTATAGGGTTTGGAATTATGTTTAAGGACACAGGTTCAGGTTTAGGTTTAGGGTTTAGGATAAGTGTTAAGCATAGGGTCAAGAGACTGGAGCACAACATCACCACGTCAGCATTTATTCACCAAACCAGCTTTGTTCCAGTTTTACGCTAAACACAAGTTCATATAAAAAAACACGTAAATAAGATTAGACCCGAAGATGCAGTGAGCTGTAAGTACAGGAGCAGCTGCAGTGCACTCTGGGATGCTTTATTCTGTAGATAATGTAAAGTAATTGCACCTAATAATCTAAAAGAAAGTGTAGTGTGTGTGTGTATGTGTGTGTGTGTGTGTGTGAGAGAGAGAGAGAGCTGCACTAGACATTTCATGCTAATCAATATTGCTATATTAGCCTGCGCAATATTTCTCCTTTCATCTCCTCTCACTATCACAAGCCCACCGTCTCCCTTCATCCTCTCGTTCTAATGAAAGTCGGATATTGGAAAGTACGCTCGAGCGTGCATGTAGAGCACAGTGTGAGTCTGTGTGTGTGTGTGTGTGTGTGTGTGTGGTGTGCTCCGCCGTGAGTTCTTTAGAATGTAATAAAATTGAGCAAATAAGGATATTGGTTTCTGTGCAGAGTGCAGAGTCTACATCATTCTCTCTAATCCCTCTCTCTTTCTCTCTCCGTTATTCTGCCTGTATGTCTCTCGCCCGTCTCTGAACACTCATAACCACTGGAAGGCCTTTAACAGAACTGTAAATATAAAAAAAAAAAGTATTGAGAAAGATGACGGCTTTTATCCTCTCTCGGATCATCTTTCGGTCGACGCCGCGTGCCGTGTTCGGTCTCCCGCCCGCGCGCGAAGCGAATATCAAGGCGAAGCTGTTATTCCGTTATGATAGGGAACGTTCAGTTCTTCTGCACCGAGTCAGAGAATGAAAGAACTGCAGAGCGAAAGAGTTTGTGTGTGAGAAAGAAGAAGAGCGAGACAAAGAAACGGGGAGGTGGAACTGATGGAAAGTGAAACGGCGTATATACGCGTAAACATGCTACGATGTACGGGTAGCCAATGATGACGTAACAAAACACTACAAGGACGTAAAACTAAAAAACTTGGTTGCATGGGTATTTGGAAACGGCGTTCCAGCGGGATGAACCGACTAGCAGGTGGCGGATGAAGCGGCGATTAAATTGTCCGTTTTCTAGCGAAGTGTGTGACACAAAGCCACAACAGCTACATCGACTAAGAACTTTTCACTTCTACACAAGCTGCTGCGCGCCAAATCCAAACAACAGGCCGGACCTTTAATCGAACTAATCCTGCGGTGCGTGTAGTAGCTTTGCTAATATGATCGGGGAACAAAGTTACTGTAAACCAGATCAAAGGTAAATCCGACTGATTTTCAGGCTGATTAGTGCGCTGTTAAAAGGGTTAGCTTTACAGCGTTAGCGCCGTGTATTTGTTATTGGCTTTACGATCGCTTTTCATGAAGCAGTTAAACCCTGACATGATGTAAGTCACCCAGTGTTTACAGCCAATATATAGCAAGATGGATCTCGATTCTCTCTCTCTCTCTCTCTCTCTCTCTCTCTTCTCCTCTTCCTGCTCTTTCCCTCATCACCCTGATCATTGGGAAAGCATAAAATGTTGGTTGTTAGAGGACATCAACATTCTAAAAGAGATGTTGACCTTTCCCTGCCCCGGGTAACCAGCCTGACGACGGCCCGACTGCTTTTTTTTTTAAAAGGTTCCTGGCAGTAATTCGCTGTAATCCCCATGTGACTCGCGTTTGTAGAACACCTCAAGGCTTTGTTTTCAATCGATCAGCGTGACACGGAGTCAGAGAGAGTTTTATTTCCCTGCCTCTCCCGAATCAGGTTTCGGAGTTAATTCATTACTCTCTCCTGTCATTTTTCAAAACTAAAAAAAATCAAACGTTACAAGATTTCCCCTTTGGCCCGAGCGCAGTCGATCAGCCGAGACCCGCTCAGCGTCTCAGGTTTGCTTCTTTAGAGTCGCACACCAACGATAAAATACGCTCAGCATCCAGTTTAGCATCATGTTCCATCTTTCCTGATCAGATGACAATCTGGAGAAAAATCAACAAATTGACAACTATCACAGGTTCTGTCAAGCTGAATTATTTTCTTCTTCGGTTTGTTGTTGCTCTAGTGTCAGGCTCAAGGGGCATCATGGTCGAGTTATACATTACAAAGTATCTGGTAGACAAAGGACATCAGGAGTGTAAGAGAACTTGTTTATGGAATCGTGGAGTTCTCTCAAAGCACAGTATCCAGAGATTCCTATCAAGAAATCTTCATTCCTTCAAAATAGAACCGAAGAATTCCCTCGTTTCTGTGGAGAGTTTTCCCCCAAAATAGGATTCAAGAATGTTCCTGAAAAAGAACAAGTCCAGGAACATACATGTTCTTTTTCAGGAAAGTTTCATAAAGAGATTAGATGAAAATGGGACCTGGGAGGTTATCATTCAGGAGTCTCGAAAACCCTGCAGAACTTCAGTGAAAGATGATTCTTTTGGGTCCTTTAAGGACATTTTAGGGGAGAACTTCTTCAGAAATTCTTCAGCAAGATCTATTCCAAGAAAGTTCCAGAAATAGTAATGTTCATGTCCTTTATAAAGATGAACTGGTCCAGTTCACTTTCAGGAATGTTCTGGAAATGGTATGTCCCATGAAAAAAAAAAAAGCTTCTTCAACTGGCAAAAAAAGGAACACATCAAGGAACAGAAAAGTTATAATCCAGAAGAATTCCAGAGATCTTCATTGCCCTTAAAATGAATACAGAAGAATACTCTTGTTTTTACAGAGAGTTCTGGAACTTCAGAATTTTCCCCAAAAATGATTCAGGATGCTCTTGAAAGATAACACGTCCAGGAACTCAGGAACAGGTTCTCTTTCAGGAAAGAGCTTTAATGAGGTGAAAGTTCAGAGTCTCCCAAAAAAAAAAAAACAACAACAAACCCTGCAGATCTTTTTTAAAAAAGAATTCTGACAAGAACTTTTTCAGGAACTTTTAGGCCAGTTCTCTTTCGAGAGAGTTCTAGAAACAAAAGGGGACGGGTCAACGAAGTGACATATCCTCATTTCAGGAATGTTCTGGAAGGTGTAATCTAGAAGAATTCCAAAGATCTTCATTTCCTCAGAGGAATCATTCACAATACTGTAAACAATCTTCTCCAGGAACCAGGAACATCAACAAATTGATTACAGGAACAAAATTAATTACATCCAGAACTGTTCATTTCCTCTGAAGTGTTCCGGAATGTGGGCGGATGCGCAGATCGACGTTCCTCTCTGCAGCACGCCCAACCTTCTTACTCTGGCCTCATTTCCATTCCCTACGTCTTGACCTTTTAAAACCCTTTTATTATATTTTTGTTCTTAAGACATTCTCAACCTTCATCCTTTAAACACACACACACAAACACACACACACACACACACACACACACACACACACAGGCGGAAGCACGTGATTTATATTTGATGTGTGACATGTGAAAGAAGAATGCGTTAGTCTTTATGTGTTAGCTGCTATCAAAAAGGTAAATTATTTACTGTTCCACAGAGGCAGGACTGTGTGTGTGTGTGTGTGTGTGTGTGTGTGAATATGTTACTCCTGTTTATTGGGCAGTTTTATTGCACAGATTATGTTAGGTCTCTAGTTAATGTCTCTCTCTCACACAAACACACGGCTAATTATGGGACAGTGCATGCCTGGTCATTAAACACCTGAATGGCTTAGAGGTGTCTCTCACACACACACAAACACACACACATACACACACAGTTCGCCATTTACTCTCTACAGAGACTGCTCCTTAATTAAGGCATAAATGGAAGCACATGCACCTCACGGTCACACACACACAAACACACACACACACACATACACACACACACACCCTGTGCCAGCTAAGCTCTCCACAGAATGACATAACACACACACACATACACACACACACACACTTTTCAAGCATGCTTAAAAATGTTCTCCTGTTCCCTCAAGGCTAATAACTGCAGCTTGTACACGAGAGCTCATTAAAAGATAAAGCGGAAGACAAAATTATTAAATTGTAACTTCATTTATTAAATTGAAACAACATCAGAAGACGAGGTTCTTGTCTGGAAGGTTGAGGGCTTTAATCCCAGAACTGCCACACGTTGTTTTTTTTCCCTCAGATTCAGCTCTAACACGCTATTATGAGAATTTGAGAAGAACGCAGTCTAACGAAAGAGCAAATGGAGTTTTAATGAGAACATCTCGTAGCAGAAACATCATTAGCACAGGATCTTTGACCCTCAGGCACATTATTAACTATACTTTCTCCGGTTCCTGAAACATCTGACCAAGCACAGCTTGACACAAAACATCACTCTTGCGCTCGACCATCGTAAAAAAGAAATCATCTACACCACAGAGCTGATGAATTCTGGATTCTGTTTGGTCAGAAGGCGGTAATAAAAATTCTAACGGCAAAGCTGAGAAAAGTTCAGATGCAAATCAAAGGTTTAAATGAATACCCTTGTCCAAGGGAAACTTAGGACCACCCCTACCAGAGAACTTCTCCAGGATACCTGGATACCGCTTACAAGAGACTTCTTTCCCTCTCGGAACATTGTGACTACCCACACATGTGCCTTCTCTGGGAGCCCTTTTCTATCCAGGCCTGGACAACCTTGGAACCTTCCTCTTGTGGAGTCCATATCTCCTCTCAACCTGCTTAACAAAGATTTGGTTCATATTTACATAACACCCACAAACTGTGTCTTCCAGGAACCCTATTCCTAGCAGAAATCTATTTTTTAATAAATTTTTACCCAGGAGCCTTGTAATGATCTCCACCTCAGAAACCTCAGAATCATGTGCTTTCCACGGAAGCCCTTGGACTACCTTGGAACCTTCCTGTTGGATGGTAGAGACTTTAGACCTCCTTTTAATCAAATATCTGCTTTATATTTACATAAAAACTAAGTGTGTTGACAGCTATCTGTCTCCCAAGAAATGTTTACCCTGTACCCCTTTGACTATCCCCACCCCAGAAAACTCTTTCTGGAAACTAAAGCTCTTGAACTAACCTGGACCCTTCCTCCTAGGGACCTCCTTATAAACCTTACATGGACCCACTTCATATTTAAATGGGAACCAGGTGTATCTTCAAGTATCTGTACACATACAATCTAAGTAGGTTATTATTAGGGGCAGTGGTGGCTCGAGCGCTAATGCACTGAGTTACTGACCGGAAGGTCAGTGGTTCGAGTCCCAGCTCTGCCAATTCGAGCTCCAGCGCCGCCAGTTTGCCGCTGTTGCTGCGCTCTGACCCCAGGCACGCTGGGATATGCGAAGAAAGAATTTCACTGTTCAGTAATGTATATGTAAAAAATAACGGCTTAGCTTATCATACAGGCATCTTCCTTCCGGGAACCTCATTCCCACAAGAAACCTCATTCCTAGTGAGGAACCTAATGAATATTTCCAATACAAAACTATGTGCCTTCTCTGGAAGCCATTACCTGCCCAGAAATCCCTTGACTACCTTGGAACCTGGGCGTTAGGAAGCCCTATGTCCATCTATGTCAAGTATCTGTGTCCCAGGAACCTCATTCCTACCCATGAAACTTATGACCATCTCCCAGAAACCCTCAATAAGGTTACCTCAGAACCTTTCTTTTGGGGACTTTATACCTCCTTATAAACTTGCATCCATGTGAACCAAGTCATATTTATACTGAAACCAAGTGTATGCACGGTATCTGCCTCCCCCGAACCTTCTTTCAACCAGAAACCTAATTCTTGCAGAGGACCCCAATATTATTTTCCCTCTTTGGAAGCTCTTACCAATCCAGAAACCACTTAACTATTTTGGAACCTTCCTCTTTTGGACTCCATACCACTTGATTAACAATTACCTTCTTCATTGTCAAATAGCAACCAAATATGTTTACAAGTATCTGCCTTCCAGAAAACTCATCCCTACCTAGGAACCCTGTTACTGTCCCTACATAAGAATTATGTTCCCTCTTTGTAAATTATTCAAACACCTCGGATTCTTCCTCTTGTGGACTCCATATCTCTTTATAAACTTGTTTAACAAGGACCTGCTTCGTCACATAACAACCAAGTATGTCTACAGGTTTCTGTCTCACAGTCACCCTATTCCTACCAGAAAACTTATTCCTACCCAGGAATCTGCTGACTATCCTCACCCAGTAATCACATGCTTACTCTGGAAGGCCTTCTTTACCCAGTAACCCTATGTCTACATTTGGAACCCTAGGACACACATCATATACTGGACACAACCCTAGGACACACATCACATCATATACTAAAGGTAAAGGGTACTGTATACATATATGAATACATAGAAATTCAATTCAATTAAATTTTATTTGTATAGCGCTTTTAACAATTAACGTTGTCGCAAAGCAGCTTTACACAATCAAAAGAATTGTTTAAGTTTTTTTTTTTTTTTTTTCCCCGATTTTCTCCCTAATTTGGTCGTGGCCAATTCCTCCCCGTCACTAGGGGGCTCCCACATTAAGGCTACTACTACCATTCAGCCGGCAGGGCCGAAGACTATCACGTGTTTCGTCCGAACCGCGTGACGCCAGCCGACCGCATCTTTTCGAACTGCTCGCTCACGCACCGTTAGGGGCACTAGGGGCACACACTCGGAGGAAAGCGCTAGCCGCTCCTTCCACGTGCGCAAGCTCACAGACGCCTCTGATTGGCTGTAGAGCCGTCATTAATGTGGGAGCACAAAGTACCTCTCATCCCTCCCCTCTGAGAGAGCTCGGCCAATCAGCTCTCTCTAGGCCTCCGGCTGTCCGAACCAGCGATCCCCGGATGATAGGGCGAGCACTTTACCACTGCGCCACTCGGAGGCCCCTCAAAAGAATTGTTTAAGTTTGCACGAAATGTGAATGTGGATGAATCAAAATGATCAGATTGTCCCTGATGAGCAAGCCGAGGACGACGGCAACAGCGGCAAGGAAAAACTCCCTGAGATGGCAGTAGGAAAAACCTTGAGAGGAACCAGACTCAACAGGGAACCCAGCCTCATCTGGGTTATAATGGATAGCAGGGATTAATCTGCAGTCATACTGTGTGTTAGGATTCCAGTTCGCTATTGGAGGCTCAGGTTGACTATCGAGCATCTGCAGTCATGACTCCTCAGCAAACAGTTGTCAGCATCAGCCGAGGCCAGGACCATCTTCGTGGAAAAGTGGAATCGTCCCCAGTGACAAGGACTCCATCATTGCTCAGAAATCTTATTCCCAACCTACTGGTTGCTGTTCCCCAAAAACACTATAGGCTTGTTCCTATCCAGGAATACTGGGCCTACCTAGGTGCCTACTGAGAGATTCTGCACCTAACCAAAAATCCACACCTCATCAGGAGTCCCAGTGCCTACTCAGTATACTGCCTCTCAAAAAACACCAAACCTATCCAGAAAGTTCATGTCTAACCTGGAACCAAACACCTACACATGCATCTATTTACCTGGGAACCCAGACAGCAATCTGATCTTCCTAAGCCCTGGATGTGATTATGAGTAATGCAGAGCTGTGGGATCAGAGGTGGATCTATTTCCGAGTCAGCAAGTACAATATTAAACTCGAGTTTACGGACTTTTGCATTTACGTCCTCATCAGTCACGTTCGAAAATAATTCAATCTCGCCTTTTCCTTGGCTTGCCGTCGGCTGTGTTTAGAGTCCTCACCTTACCGAGGCGAGGCGCTCTCTTTTTTTTCCTTTTCTTTTTTTTCACAACACTCTGACTTTTTCTTTCATCTTTGCTTGTCTTCGCGACTCTCGCTAAAACTCTCGTTAAAAATCAAACTTTAGCGTCTGGAATCACATGGTAAAGAGACTACTGTATGACCTTTGACCCTAGACATTATTAACTGCAATTCCGTTAAATGGTAATTTCAGACAACTCTGCTGAAACACGACAGGGTGAAGTGTGTCATTATTCTGGTGCTGTCTCTCACTTTCTCTCTCTCTCTCTCTCTTTTTTTTTAAAAGCAAAAGCATGAGTGAACAACTGTTTTTAAATGAGTACGGCTGATCGGCTTGTGTTTAAATCAGACACACATACGCGCTCGCGCGCACACACACACACACGCACACATATGCAAACACACACACACACACACACATACGCGCACACACACACACACACATACACACAATGTGACTTGGCTCAACAAAAGTTTAACACCATTAACCTCAGAATGGCCTTGGGGAATATTTACTCTTTCCTCTTACTCTCCCTCTCATCCTTTTGTTCATAAATATTCATCTCCATAATGGAGTTTTTCACAGTGTGAGTTCGGTTAATACCGTCTGTGTAAGTGAGTGTGTGTGTGTGTGTGTGTGTGTGTGTGAGAGAGAGAGAGAGAGAGAGAGAGGGTGAAAGAGGAATGGGAGGAACGACTGCGAAATGAAAATCATGATTTATATGCTAAAGCTTTTTGCCGTTCTCGCAAAGACGAGCAGAAAGTAAATGAAGATGAATAAAGATGGAGGTTTAACCCTTCGTTCTAAAGACTGTGTGTTACAGTACTCTGATAGACTTAGGAATTTTACAGCAGCAGTGAGTGAAGTGGGCGTGGCTTGATGATGTAATACAGGTTATCAGGCTTTATGCAAATCAGAAGCTGGGACTCAGTGCAAGCATCCATCACCTTAATTTCCAGGATCATCCATCCATCCATCAATCATTTTACATCCATCCATGCATCCATTCAGCCATAATTTTGTCCATCCATCCATCCATCCATCCATCCAAACATTCATCATTTTATCAATGTATCACATTAGATAGATAGATAGATAGATAGATAGATAGATAGATGATTGATAGATACTTTATTGATCACAAAGGAAATCCCAGGATAAATGTATTATTTTGTCCAACCAGTATTTTTATTTATCCACCCATCATTTTATCCATCATACAATACATCATTTTTTCCATCCATCCATCCATCCTTCCATCCATCCGTTCACTTAGTCATCATTTCCTCCATCCATCATTGTATACATCAATTTATATTTTTTTGAATTATCATTTTATCTAGCGAACCATCCATCCATCAGCCATCATTTTATCTAACCATCACTTTATCCACCCATCAGTTTAGGCAACCATGACAATTATCATTCCATTCATCATTTTAACCATCCCTCCATATATCCACTCACCCATATGGATGGATTTTGTTCATCCATCCATCCATCCATCCATCCATCATTTTATCCCTTCATCCATTATTTTATTGACATCATTTTATCTATCCATCCCCCAATTTAACAATCATTTAACAATTTAACAATCCATCATTTTAGCCAAACCTACCGCCATCCATGGATCATTTTATCCATACATCCAGCCATTTATCTTATCCATCCATCCACCACATTATCACTTATTTTATCTTTTCACGCCTGTCATTTTATCCATTATCCACCATTTTGCCAATCATCCACACATTCATCCACTCACCCATCATGTTGTCCAACCATCCATCCATCCATCCATCCATCCATAATTTTCCTTATCAATCCATTATTTTATTGAATTATTATTTCATCCATCTATTATTTTATTCATACATCCATCGATCCATCCATCAAACCAACTATTTTTCCATCAATCCATCCATCATTCTATCCACTCATAATTTTATCCAACTGTCCATCTATCATTTATTCTATTATTTATCCATTCTCTCTACGTTTGTTTCGGAGGAGAAAAAAAGTGAAATGGAGGACAGGGAGGTATGTGAGACAGAGGAAAGGAAGGTGGGTGAGACAGAGGACAGGAAGGTGGGTAAAACAGAGGACAGGGAGGCGGGTGAGACAGAGGACTGGGAGGTGGGTGAGACAGAGGACTGGGAGGTGGGTGAGACAGAGGACTGGGAGGTGGGTGAGACAGAGGACAGGGGGGTGGGTGAGACAGAGGACAGGGAGGTGGGTGAGACAGAGGAAAGGGAGGTGGGTGAGACAGAAGACAGGGAGGTGGGTGAGACAGAAGACAGGGAGGCGTGTCTTCCAGAAGCAGGAAACCGTGAGTGACTGAGGATCTCAGCTTCAGTGTGATTATGACATTAGCAGCCTGGAGTCATGTAGATTATAACACACACGCTGACACACCCCACTCAGACACACCCCACTCAGACACACCCCACTCAGACACACCCCGGCTCAGACACACCCCGGCTCAGACACACCCCCGCTCAGGCACACCCCACTCAGACACCCCCCGCTCAGACACACTCCACTCAGACACCATACACTGGTTAGACACACTGGTTGATTCTCTATAACAGCAGCTCTGACAGTAGTGCATGTTTATCGTTACATGTTTACATGTTATCGTTTCTATGACAACACAGAGACATGTACAGCGAATATTTCACATTCACACTAAGATTAGGAAAAGAGATGTTTCTGTTACACACACACACACACACACACACACACAATCTTACCAATAACGTATGTGAGCAGCAGGGCGAGGGTTATGGTGACGGCGGCGGCGCTGAGTGCCGTACACTTCCAGTTACAGCAGCGGTAGGGTTTACTGAAGGAGAACAGCGGCCTCGAGATGGGGCTTCTGGGTAACGGCCTAGGGGGAGGAGAATACACCGTACTGGAGGTGAGGGGGTAGTTCTGATTGGTCGCGTTGAAAAGTGTTGAGGAACCCGAGCCTTGCTTAAACAGGAAGTGCCTGGACAGAGAGACAGGAAGTGGGGAGGTTAGATAAAAATTTGATCAATAATTCATTGTTTAATTAATTAATTAATTAATTAATTAATCAACCAATCACAGAGCATGTTGTAACAGAGCGAGTTATTAAACTAAGAGAAAAAACGCAAAATAATACTTTTGTTTACATTTTGTTTGCTGTAAAGTTTTTTTTCTTTATCCCTTATTCTTCCCTCGATTTTTTATCACTTGTTTTTCCTTTTGCATTCTTTTTGAAATCCTATTTATATATAAATAAACATAGCATACGGCAGTTATGACATTTTTCATAGAAATCATTTTGCTGTAATTTATAAATATGTAATTATTCACATCTCATTCACAGAGAAATGAAATTAAAAGTGCTTGAGTATAATAAATAAGGAATATTAATCAATTAGTATAGACGGTTTAATGATGATGATGGTGATGAAGATGATGATAATGATGGTTGTGATTGTGATGATAATTGTGATGTGATGATGATAATGGTGTGATGATGCTGATGATGACGGTTATGATGGTGATGATGTCAGTTTTGATGATGTGATGATTATTATAATGATGTGATGATGCGATGGTGATGACGATGATGATGTGATGATGACGGTTGCGATGGTGATGTCATGGGTGATGGCGATGTGATGATAATCATGTGATGATGATGCTGATGATGATGATGGTTGTGATGGTGATGTGATGATTATAATGATGTGATGGTGATGACGATGATGATGTGATGATAATCATGTGATGATGATGATGATGATGGTAATGATGATGATAGTGATGATACTGACGGTGAGTCTTCTACCTAAAGAGATGAGAAGGTGTAAAGATGTAGAGAGGTGTTTGTGTAAATCATGAGGAACGATCAGGCCTCGTCAGGAGAAAGATGGAGTAGTGTGTGATTACAGATTATAACCTCATCATCATTAACCAAGTCAGAGCGGATTATCAGGCTGGAGAGTGGATTAATAGCAGATTAATCCCATAATTACTCTCTCTCTCTCTCTCTCTCTCTCTCTCTCAGTGTCTTTAATTAGGTCTTTAATTAGGGACATTTTGCTCAGAGGTTAATTTCAGAGCAGATCATATCTTTAAGATGAATTGAGTAATGAATTGTACGTAAGAGGCGTTCTCCTGAACACTGCATCACCTCAAATTAACTCGGGTCAAAAAAAACACACACACACACACACACGAGTCGCGGTGTCTGATAGGAACGATTAACTCCGACCATCTCCATCAAACTACAGCATAATTAGTAACACATCAGAGCACTGAGGAGCGTGTACACATACACACCACACACACACACACACACACACGTATACACATACATATGAGGGGCGTTCAAGGTGTGAATGAAGGTGTAAAACATTTACAGAAGACTTTAAGTACAGTACGGAGATGAGACTCTTCACGTGAACAGTGTGAATGTTTTACAGAAGGCCGTACAGTCCTGACCTCGTTCCAAGACATTTCTACATGTTTGGAAAAGCCGTTAAAGGAGTTCCTGGGAGGCCGGCGTACTTTGAAAACTAGTGAAACACTGAGATAAGTGCATTAGTGTAGCAGGGGATTATATGGAGAAATAAAGTGTGTGTGTGTGTGTGTGTGTGATTTCTAGTTTTATACAGTATGACACATGGTGATTTATGATTCCTGGTTTCATAAGTTTTGGCACCCCGGTCTCTTTGATTCCGCCGTGCGCCGCCGCTTCACGGCCTTAATGTCTGTTCCGTAAATGACTTCGTAATATTGTGTGTCTAACATCATATAACAACATCATCTAGACAGAAAGCACGCACATTATGAACACACACACACACACACACACACACACACACAAACAACTGCTCATTTAAACAGTTTTCATTCATGTTCTTTTTAAAGTGTTTAAAGGGAAACCATTTGTTGCTCCCGAAACTCAATTAAACCTTTACAGATTGAAGTCAGCAGTTAATTTACTTATTTCTTCTTCTTTTTTTTCTTCCCATAGCTTTTGCTCTCCCGCTTCAGACGCGTCGCTCTCTCTCTCTCTGTGTGTAAACGCCACGCTTGATTTGCTTCTATTTATATTTACAATCACAATAAAGAGGAAAAATGATGAAGACTTGGATATACAAACACAGCAGGAACACAGACGCAAAATATTAGCTGAAGCGCTTTGCGAATCCATTTTCCACGCTCTAAATGAAGCGCCTTATCTGTCCAGCCTATTGTTTCAAACAAATATCACCACACACGCACGCGCACACACACACACACACACACACGCACACATGCACACACACACACACACTTTGTGGAGGACAAAAATAATGAATAAACAAAATGTTCCTTTGGCAAAAGCGGGAAATTAAAATAAATAAAACACAGAGTCCCTCTGGCCGGGAGAAACAGAGCGATTCGCTCTCGCGCTAATGAAAAAATATGTATTAGACAAAGTTCAGCAGAAACCTGATGCCAGATATTAGGAATAAATCATCTGGAATATATCGCTGCGAGGAGCGATCATGGGGGCCAAGCACCGATTACCATCTCTGGATTATCTGTGCATGAACATGGATTATATTAATATTAATATTATTATTATTATTATTATTAAATATTACTGGGCTTATTCAAATGAGCTTCATAACACATTCACAAGCATGACATGAAGCTTTTATGAAAAAGTCTTTAATGCTTTTATGAAATGTTTAAGCCAGGGTTATGAATACATATTAATCCGTGATTGTTGTACTATTATGAAGGGCTGCTAATGTTTTTACATTTCCTATTCTTGATATCAGGGTTAGTTAGCCTGCAGCTTGAACTACTACTGATCTTGATAAATCTCCTAATCTGAAGATGTTTAGGGTGTTTTCACACTGGCGCCCCGGGATCGTTTTCAAGAACATTCCACCTCAACATTCTGGTTCATTCTGATCAGTGGGAACACAATCGTTCCGGGTTCGGAGACCGCATGAGGAGGGGAATGGCGCAACCGTTCCTGAGAACAGAACAAATCAATTCTGTCCAAAGTGAAAACGCCTCTTAAAAGCTTAAATCTTAAAAGCTAACAGACGTCTCATCAGACTCATCTTTCTAAAAAAAAACAAACATCTGGTGCCGTGACCCGGAGAACACACCTCTGTGCAGAAACACTGTCTGGCCTCGTTACCGTTTGAGATCGACTTGATTCCGTCAGTATTCGAGCTCTCTACAGAGCAGTAAACAATCCCATCATGCACCAGTGATGATCCGATTCTGATGATGATATTATTAATAAAAGGAAAAAGAGGAGGAAAAAAAATGGGGGATTTCAACAAGTTCACAAGTTTTTTTTTTATTTCATCCATACTTTAAATCTAGAGAAATAAAATAAAATACTATTAAAAAAATAATCTGGTTCTTCTGGTTGGTTCCTCCTGATGTCATGTTGGAGAGCTTCTGCTAACTCCTGTCATTTTCTTCATCACTGATTTGGATCCGGATTTTTTGTGATAAAAACTGAATTGAATTAAAACCCTTGATATTGCAGAGACTTGACAAAGCGCGTCGCGCGCCACATAGAATCAAAGGGAATAAAGATTTGCGTGATCAATGAGGGTGCGGAGAAAAACAACAGTCAGCATCGATTAAAGTTGGTTTATGCCGATGACGGCGATCTTTTAGAGCATTATGACTGACAGTGATGAGAAAAACCACAGACGTGCTGCATTGAATGGAGCTGATGAATTATGCTGATAAGGTGCGAGTGTGCGCGAGTGTGTGTGCGAGTGTGTTAGTCTTCTGCATCGATCCGGGATTAATTGAGAAAGTTCGTTTAGACGAGGCTTTGGCGCGTCAGCGAATATGAAGACGCACAAAGTCACCATCAGAAAGTCAGAGCGAGTCCGAGTCCGACACCTGGAGAGACAGTCCGGTTCGTCCGATTCATCCGATCCGCTGAGTCGCCGCCCGGAGGCGGCAGGAACGAGAACGGAGGATCCATCAGGTGTTCGTTATTAACAGATAGTAAACATTGAGGACGAGTCTATATCGACGAGTCTTTCTTGGCCCCGTCCTGACCACGCCCACTGATCACTCAAACCACTGCAAGGAGGAGGCGTGGCCTTTGTGGAGTGAAAGAGAAGGCGTGGCCTTTATGGAGTGCAAGAGGAGGTGTGGCTTGTGTGGACTGAAAGAGGAGGTGTGGCCATTGTAGACTGAAAGAGGAGGCGTGGCCATTGTGGACTGAAAGGGAAGGCGTGGCCTTTGTGGACTGAAAGAGGAGGCGTGGCCTTTGTGGACTGAAAGAGGAGGCGTGGCCTTTGTAAAGTCAAGGAGGCATGATTTGTGTTCAGTTAAGGCGGTGTGGCCTTTGTGCAGTGATGGAGGCGTGGTCTTTGTGCAGTGGAGGAGGCGTGGCCTCAGTAATGTCTGTACACTGAATCACGTTGTTATAGTGCAGTATAATATAATCTGTACGGTAACACCACACACACACACACACACACACACACACACACACATCACCAGAAATACACCCTGCAGCTTCAACACACAGCCAGCAGTTACAGACTTATGGACTGTGACAAGGTGATGACGCAGTGTGTGTGTGTGTGTGTGTGTGTGTGTGTGTGTGTGTAGCAGGATGGATTCATTAACACTTTTACTCACAGACACACAAACATTCTGTCACTTTTACAGCACAGAGAGAAAAAAAGCATGTACGCTCCTGAAAACACAATACACCTGTGTGTGTGTGTGTGTGTGTGTGGAAAAGCCGACAGCTTCATTTCCTTTCAACACAGAGATTTCCTCCTCTCATCTTTTATTTATTTCTCCATTTCTCCTCTCGGCTCAGGAGAGAATTGCCGATCCCTCCATCATCCTGTCCGCTCCTTTTCTCCTTTGTTTCCCCTCACATGCAGCGCCGTCTCCATACAGAACAGCCGCGTCTGTGTGTGTGTGTGTGTGTGTGTGTGTGTGTGTGTGTTAGCGTTAGCCACCTGGTCTCCAGCGGGATGTTGCTGTTGAGAGCCCAGGTGTTGTGTGTTTTGTCCTGCTGCGTCTTGTTCTCGGTCTGGTGGTTCCTGCTCGGGAGTGTGTTCCTCTGCACCGGCTCCGGGACGCCCGATGTGGGAGAGCACACGCAGGCGTGAGGGGGCGGCGGAGGAGGAGGAAGAGGACGGAAGGAGAAGCGGCCTACAGGACTGGAAGGCAGATCTGAGGAGAGAGAGAGAGACAGAGAGAGAGAGAGAGAGAGAGAGACAGGGAGAGACAGAGAGAGAGAGACAGAGAGACAGAGAGAGAGAGAGAGAGAGAGAGACAGGGAGAGACAGAGAGAGAGAGACAGAGAGGGAGGATAAACAGGTTTAGAACAACATGAGTGTGTAACTGTGTGAGGACACACAGCGCGTTAATAACACTGCACTATAACATCACACACTCAGACACGTGTGTGTGTGTGTGTGTGTGTGTGTGTGTGTGTGTCAGAGCTCTGGTGATACACTATCCTCAAAAACAGCAACAAAGTAGAAAAACAAACAAGTAACAAACGAGTAAATAAAGACTGAGAGAGAGAGAGAGAGAAATCAGAACGAGGCAAAGACAATGAAGGAGAGACAAGGAAAAAGGGACAGAAACACAATTAGAAATAAAAACTAAGAAAATTCTTAAAAAGGCAAAGAGAGAAAAAGACAAAAAGAAAAAGAGAGAAAAAGACAAAAAGAAAGACAGACAGAAAAATAAAGACAGAGAGAGACAGACTATTAATATTCCATAAGTATACTGTAAATAAAATAAATGAATAAAGACACTAATTAATGAGTTGATTGTTTACATTTTTGGGGATTTTGGTGACTGAACTTTGTGCAGCTTTAGGAGACGAGCGTCTCTGATCCTACTGATGCTGCAGCGCTGATGGTGTTTACGTTTACTCGGGGCAGAAGGACATCACACACACACACACACACACACACACACACACACACACACACACACACACACACACACCGAGTCATCGCCCTGACCTCTACACATCAGTGCCCCCTCCTCTCCTGTAACTCCTAACTAACCGAGTTCATCTCCACAAAGACAAATAGACAGACAGAGAGAGAGACAGTGAGAGAGAGACACAATGAGAGAGACAGTGAGAGAGAGAGACAGAGAGAGAGACAGAGAGAGAGAGAGACACAGAGAGAGAGAGACAGAGAGAGAGAGAGACACAGAGAGAGAGAGACACAGAGAGCGAGAGAGAGACCTTGGTAAAGACGCGCTACTCCACAGATCGTGAGGTTTAATTGATTTATTTGCGGGTTGGTGATCAGTTCAGCTTCAGCGCTGTGAAACCTGTCGTCTCTCTGAGCGCCGAGCGTCTGACATTTGAACTGGGATTATTGTTCATAAAGTTCAGCGCAGGAGTGGGAATATAATGGCCTTTATATTACTGCCCACACACACACACACACACACACACACACACACACACAGGTTGTACTCACAGCGCTGAAGCTGAACTGATCACCACTTGTACTAATTTTTGTAGTTTTTTTTTAATTATTATTTTAATAAATGTAAAACTTTATAAGGTTAATTTATATATTGTTACATTTTATAAAACTGTAAATTAATATTTTTAATTTGTGAAACAGATTTGGACCTAAACGAGTGCCGTTGTGGTTTCGTGTGTTTATAATTAGAATTCTGATATACAGTAGAAAAAGTGACATTTTTAAAATAATTATGTAAAAAATTAACAATTAAACAAACTTAAAATTACCCCTGACTTCATAATTAAAAATGTATTATTTAATTTCAACATTTAAAAAATACTCCTTCTAAATAAAAACAATGTAAATGCTCTGAAGGAAATACAAAACAGACAATTTACAGAACCTTTATGTGGCCATCATGTTGTTTATTTTATTTCATTACCTATTTGTTTATTTTATTCCTAATTATTATAAATAATACATTGTGTTTTACACAAATACATAAAAATGCTTAACATTACTTTTATAAACAGTGACATCTTTATGTTTATGTACCAGTTACAAAATGTATTTTATTATTTCTTTATGCCTTTTTCAAATAATATTGACATACAAATTAGTAAAACATAAATATTTGGTGTTTTTGTTTTAAAAAGTAAAGAAGTAAAACCTTTATTTTTCACATTTTATTTCAAGAAAAGGATCTGAATTAGTATTTTTGTGAACATTGAACAAAATATCCAACGGCTTTTCTGCCGTTTTTCCTTTTAAAGCAACACAGTTATTATGGACAGTGAAATCTCAAGTCTTTTTCTATTTATATAATAAATTAAATCAAATGATTTTGTTATAATAAATTTTTTACAATCAATACAAATATATTTCATGTAAAATATGAACTTTTTGCCTTTTTAATGCTTCTCTAAGGAGGCACAGAGGTAAAAATGTACATTTTTACAACTTTTTGTAATTTTTTTTAATCAGAAAGCTATTTAAACATATATAATTTAAAGGTAAATAAATGTAATTTTGTAAACATCTAACTTTTTTTTTTTTTAAAGATTTTTTGGTTTTATTTTTGTAAAAATTCAACCTAACTATTATGAATCAGGGAAATTACAATTTACAAATTATAAAATAAATGACAGAACCTGATTTCCTCCTACACTTAATTATTTATTATTTCATTTTTTTAAATAGTGTGAAAAATCTTAAATAACTGTAGATAATAAGAATGTACTATTATTGATTATAATGTAATGATTTATATAACAATAATATGTTGTTGTGTTTTACTGATTCCATAAAAGAAGTAAAGAAGTAGAAAGTGAAAAGGAAAAATTAAGTAAGTATAATTTTTTTTTAGTCATTCAGTAAAACATTAAACTGGTTTTAAGCTACATCAATGCTTATTTTTTACTAATAAAAAAAGCAAAATAACCTATAAAAATAATCTATACAAATAAATATCATGTAAAATAAAGCAATTTTAGTGTATTTTTAGTATCTTCGTAAAAGAAATAAAGGAATAAAAGGATGCGTTTACAATTCTTTATAGATTTTTTAAAAATGTTCAAAAAAGTAGAGACCACGCCTCTAACTCTACCCACTTCTTTACAAGATGGACGACTTTCACTAAAGCGAAATTGTCTTCTTCATATAATCGCAGAAACGGTCAGGAATTTGTAACAGCGCCACCTGCAGGACTGGAGAACACCACAGACACCAGCGAGTGGCTGCGAAAGCATGAGAGTGTTCGGTTTTGGGAAAGTGTTATTTTTTTATAGAGATGCCGGGGAATCTCTAGAACTGCAGAGACACAAGGTGTTTCTAAAGGCCTACAAACACTCACATCGAAATAGTAACACACACACATACACACACACACGCGCGCGCACATGCACAGAGGGAGCATATTGAGGAAATATGATCGCACTCCTGTAGAGTGTATTAGGCGTCTAATTCCCTCGCATTAGCCCTCTTTAAAAACTATTTCACACTTCCAAATGTGATAAGTGCTACAGAGAGAAGAAACATCGAAAGCCAAGCAGCAAACGTGTGGGTTTCAGTGTGTGTGTGTGTGTGTGTGTGAGGTGAGAGGTTTTAAAAGCGTTTTCCGAGTCGTTCATTAAGAAGTTTGGAACAGATTGGAGTCCACGCTGGAAGCCGCGCTATTAAAACGCCATCTCGTCTTTCTGCGCTTCCTCCGCCGAGACGTGGAGAAATTAATTTTAAAGCAGATTATCTTCGTCTGCGCTCTCTGCTAACGCACTGGAGCTCGGATCGCTGTGTACTCCGCGAACGCCGAGAACGACCCGGCGTCTGACGCTAACGCAATCAGACCTCCATCACAAATCGATCCTGAGTGATAGATCAGCACTCGCTCTCGTTCATCTCCAGGAGAAAGGAAGGAACGGGAGGAGAAGAGCGTCTTACACAATTAGAACAGACAACACAGAAAAAGATCAGACTGAGAGACAGAGAGAAGAAAAGAGAAAAGAAAGGAGGGATGGATGGACGGATGGATGGATGGATGCTGCTGAAGAGATTAAGAGTGATTCAGCTCTCTGCACTCTCACTTGTGTCTCAGGTGTTGTTGGTAATTGCCATTTTAAGATTCACCGCAGGAGTACACACACACACACACACACATGCACACACACACACACACATAACTTCTTGCCATGCACACAGTGTGAAGTTTACTGATGTACACAAGCACACACACTCACACACTCAGTGAAGGATCGTTAACCCTGGATGGTCACTATGGCAACAGAGCTTGTCCCATATAATCCACAGTGCACCTTTTACTGTAGCACAGAGGCATGAGAGCATAACAAACACACACACACACACACACACACACACACGGGGAAGGGCATTTACAGTATTACGAACCCTCATGTATATTCGTCTTATTTAAATGCGAGTTTATGAAAATCAATGCGCATCGCTGAGCACAATTTACCAAATCGCATTTCCTCCTTCGTCTGCGAGAGACAGTGGGATTATATTGCATCATTCACATCAAAAGACAATCTGATTACGATGCAGGTCTGATGTGATATTACTGTCTGCCATGTATTCGTCACAAACCCTGACGAATATCACTCACTTCAGTCTGATATGCACAGCAGGTGTTATTGCAGCTGCAGCAGAAATGCACATTAAATTACAAAATAAAGCTCGAGCAAAATCAAAGCGTCAGACGCGTAGGCAAAAAAAAAAAAAACTCTGCGTTTGGTGAAATGAAATATGTATAACACAATTCCATTTTAATTATTTGATCCAGACACTGTATTCCCAAGAATCAGCTAAAAAAGTTTTTTAACTTTTCAATTCTTCGTTAATTTTAAGGCTTGAAGTTTATGAGTGTAAAATTTAAAAGTGTGTAGGAAACTCCATTCACATCCAAACTGTCCATGAACTGTCCATCAAACCTCATAAACGTCTCAATTGTCCATCAAACCCCATAAATGTCCAAACTGTCCATCAAACCTCATAAATGAACAAACTGTCTGTCAAACCCCATAAATTTCCAAACTGTCCATCAAACCTCATAAACGTCCAATCTGTCCATCAAATCTCCTAAACGTCGGAGGTTTTGAGGTTTGATGTTGTCCTAAACGTCCAAAATGTCCGTCAAACCCCATAAATGTCAAAACTGTCCATCAAACCTCATAAACGTCCAAACTGTCCATCGAACCTCATAAATGTCCAAAACTATTCAGCAAACCTCATAAACATCCCAAACCGACCGTCAAACCTCATAAATGTCCAAACTGTCTGTCAAACCTCAAAAACCATAAATGTACCAAAATGTCCATCAAACTGAATACACATCCAAACTGTCCATCAAACCCCATAAACATCCAAACTGTCCATCAAACCTCATAAATGTCCCAAATGGCCGTCAAACCCCATAATCGTCCAATCTGTCCATCAAACCTCCTAAACGTCGGAGGTTTTGAGGTTTGATGTTGTCCTAAACGCCCAAACTGTCCGTCAAACCCCATAAATGTCAAAACTGTTCATCAAACCTGAAAAACCAAAAATGTCCCAAAATGTCCGTCAAACTCAATACACATCCAAACTGTCCATCAAACCCCATAAACTTCCAAACTGTCCATCAAACTGCATAAATGTCCAAACTGTCCATCAAACCCCATAAACATCCAAACTGTCCATCAAACCTTATAAATGTCCAAACTGTCCATCAAACCCCATAATTGTCAAAACTGTCCATCAAACCTCATAACATCCTAGCTGTCTGTCAAACTCCATAAATGTCCAAACTGTTTGTTAAACTCCATAAATGTCCCAAAATGTCCATCAAACCTCATAAACGTTCAAACTGTCCATCAAACCTCATAAACGTCCGAACTGTCCATCAAACCCCATAAAT
>JAOVVA010000031.1:15615919-15633419 GCA_028565275.1 Leiocassis micropogon
ATCGTTCATTAATCGTAATCGAGTTAAAATGTTCAATTAATCGAGATTTTGATTTTAGGCCAAATCGCCCAGCCCTAAGTCCAGTTATGTTAAATCTCAAGCTCCAAGAGTCCAGACAAGTTTTATTTTAGTATTATTTTTTTACTTTATTTTTTACCAAAATATATAGGAGAAAAATGTATACACTCTAAAATAAAATCTAAAATCTCTCTCTTTCTCTCTCTCACACACACACACACACAAAGTAATATTGTGAAATTCTTCTAAAAGTTTCAGTTCCCAGCAGGGCGCTGATGGCTGAGGCGGCGTCCTGTCCGGTCCTGATTACGGCGATGTGTTTAAGCGGCACGCTCCAGTTCCCACACTCAGCCTCTGGATTTTCTGTTCATCACTCCGCCCTCAGACTGATCGCCGGTGTCACTGACGCCACGCATCGCTGCATGCTGTATGCTAACGACCAGTGGATCTATCTGGCTGTGTGACCGAGCTCACGCTGGATTCAGTTTGCTAATATTACATATAAGGTCATTATTATTCTTAGCAGGTTCCAGGAAGTTCCATATCATTTTAAAGGTTTTAATGAACGTTCCAGAGCCCTCGAGTCTTAGTTAATCTGGAGCTAAACCAGGATGTACTGTCATATTCCACAGGGTAAATGCTCTGGAATAGTCTCCTGGAATAGTATTCCAGAATATATGGCACGTTCTGCAACAGGATACAGAATCATGAATGTACCAGGTGTTTTGGAATGTGAATGTTCGAGAGCACACTGCATGTTGGCTCATATCTGGGAATGATCTGAACATGCCAGATTGAGGCTCCTGTTTGGGAATAATCTGTATATTATGGATTGAATCTTATATTCTGGAAAGAACTTTACATTCTGGATTGTGGCCCATGTTCGGGATTGATCCATGTAATCTAGATGGTAGCTCAGGTTCTTAAATGATCCATACATTCCAGATTGTGGCTCAAGATCTAAAATAATCCATATTGTAATCTTAATGGTAGCTCATGTTCTTAAATTATCTGTACATTCCATATTGTGGCTCATGTTCGGGAATGATTCATATAATCTAGATGGAAGCTCAGGTTCTTGAATGTTCCACATGTCCTGTAATATGAGACATAATACATTTTCCCGAATTGTTCTCATGTTCCAGAATGAGCTAAACATCCACAAACTATCGTACCCTCGTAGATTCCAGAATGCAGAGCATGTTTCAAATTAAACATTCCAGACCAGGAGTTCTCCCTGCCTCCTGGAATGCTCTACACATTCTCCCGAGTATACTGCATGTTCTGGAATGGGCTACGACTTTCCATACTCTTTCCCCAAGTAACACATGATGTGTCCCAGAATTCCAGAATTCCACTGCATGATCCAGAAAGGTCCGAAACCTTTCATTGTGTTTGGAGGCGGCCCATACATTCCAGAAGAGCACATGAGCACATGGTCAATGGTGTACATGTTCCAAAATACTGCATGCAAACCCATAAGTCTTTACACATTCCAGAATGTACCATAGATCTAAACAATCCAGAAAGTTCTACGCATGCTACACACCACACCTGTTCAGCTACATTCCAGACTGTTCTGCAGGATTCTGCTCCACATGAGTTTACTTTTTATTCAACTTAGTTTTTATTCAAATGACTTTTTCCCCTCTCGCTCAGGAATAAGAGTGTGTCTGATATGAGCCATTTTAATCCGGAAATCTTCTTCTCTTTCAGCTCGTAGCTCTTTCACTGAACTGCTAATGTCACAGCTCATCCTTTTCCTCCTCTATTCTTTATTTTTTGAAACACATTTTCCTCCCTAACTTGTTAAGCACTTGAGAGGATTCTTAATCATACATTTTTAAGCTAGATTTTATCACTGGAGTATGTTCAGCTGCATAAAGTCAGAGAGCTGGTCCTTCAGGAAACACGTCTAATTGATCTCGTCCTGCGTCGCTCGTTCCATCGGTCCACTTCAGTCTATAATTCCGTGTCACTTTTTCTTAAAAAATGAAAATGTTTCAGCAGATTGTTTTTTATTGATTGCTTTGCTCTTGGTGTTTTGTGTTTTTTCCCGTTTTGTGTTAGTAATGTGTTAGATGATGATTGGCGTTTCTCATTTCGATCCTGTTGTTTTTCTCCGATATTCGTTCTCCTCTGCTGCATTGCAGATGATGGTGGCTGAAGTGCCGAGACAATGAGAGACAGACAGCGAGATGGACAGACAGATAGAGAGAGTCTCTGCAGTTTTTTAACAGGAGCAGGAAGATGTGTAGGCGTATAGTGATGCAAAGCAAGAAAATAATGTGTGTGTGTGTGTGTGTGTGTGTGTGTGTGTGTGTGTGTGTGTGTGTGTGTGTGTGAGGGATAGAGCGAAGGAGACACTGGACACTCAACATGGTTTGCTACAGTCTTGATCCTTGTTCAGGAGGCATCTACATCAGCCACGGAGATACACCCTGGCTTCTTAAGGTTTCTGAAAGATTTACGCGCTCTAGATGCTCTAGAACTTTCCAACATTCCATGGGACAAGATGTTATATTTTGTTATAATGCATACAAATTCCAGAGAAGTGAAAATGCTATGGAAAAAAAAGTTCCATAAATATTGCACGCAATAAAGAAATGACTTTCTGGAATGTTCATCATAATCTGAATTGTTGACCTCGAATCATGTTCTACACACCACAGCACATACAATACACACGCCTTATACAGTGTTTTAGGACTCTTTTTATTTTATTTTATTTTATTGTGTTGTATTTTATTTTATTTATTACTTTTTCCTTTCTACTGGATAACAACCATGAGCAACTGTAACCAAGAATACGCAACTTCCCTCTGGGATTAATGAAGTTCTTTGAATCTTGAATCTTACAGAGCGCTCTCTACACACCGTCATTGATTTTTTTTATATTTTAAAAGGTTCTACAGGTTCAACACTTTTCCACAGGTTTCTGGACAAACCAAACATCCCAGGATGTCACCGAATGTTCTAGATTTCTTTCCAGAAGCATTGATGTTGACCTAATGAATACAATTTTTTTCTTTGTTTCAGAATGCACTACAGATTCTTGAATGCTCAAAATGCTCTTAAAAAAAGAGAATAGAAGAAAACGAGAGGGAAAAAGCCAGCATTTGGGTGAGTAGAAAGGAGAGATTAGGTGCGAGACGGATTGTGCTGAAAAGAGAGTACAGAAGGAAATCGGACAGAGGGAGGGAACGAGGGAGCATTTTTTGCTCTAACTAAGTGAGCTCTGAATTGGGACGGACAGAAAGGGGATGAACGAGGGACAGGGGGCGGACGGAGATAAACAGATAAAAACGGGTAAATAAAGAACGGCAGTTTTATTATAGATAGAAAAAAGACATAGCTGCAGAAAGCGGTTCTGACCAGTTAAGGCTGGTTTAGACTGGTTTAAACACAGAGGAAATCGGCCGAGAAGGGGGAGAAAATAAAAGCATTCAGAGCTGATAATATTAAAACGATGACTAATAATAATAATAATAATAATAATAATAATAATAAATAAATAAATTAAAAAATAATAATAATAATTATGATCATTAACAGGTTAAATGAGCCTTTAGAATTTCCACAAATTTAATTACTAAAGCTAGCGAGACACTGGTGGAACTTTTAGTTTAGTTTTTCAAACTTGAAGGTGTAAAAATAAAAAACATGGTCGTGACAATGGTGATAAATAAAACAAGCGAACCAATAAAATAAAAAAATCCTGACCTTATAAAAGCACAAGCTAATTCCTGGATGAACCAAACTGTGAGAAAGTCATTTACCTAAAAAGAAAAAAAAAAAAAGATCTTGATCGTATAATGATTGAAAAAAAAATATTGCACGTATTTCAGATAAGATTTAATTGCGATGTCGAACACTGTAAGGAGCATGGACTGTAAAACTTCACCCTAATCACACAGCATGAAACCTTTGGTCTTCCTTTGGTCATGTGTTAGTTTAAAAATAAATATAAATATAAAATATAAAAATATAGTTGTTCATGTCAGAAAATAACAAATATATAAATATGAAATAAAAAGACATTAAACCTCACTTAACCTTAATTTATGATTCCTCTTGGCACCGGCTGGTTTAAAAACAAAACTGAAAGCGGCTCCCTTTTTTCTTGCTACCGTCCTAGATAACATTCTTGTGACCCGCTGTGCTACGTCTTCACTAAATCTTAAGTAAACTTGCTTTGCTTGGCTTTCCACTGACACGGACAAGTTTTGAACGGCTCTCGGACGTACGCACCGCGGTAACTTAGCCAGTTCAGCTTGGTCCGTTCGTTCCTATGCTTTGTATGCCGGGGCATAAAATTTAAGACAAACATTCGCAAACTTTCTTGTTTCAGCTCGGGACTACCCTGACAACTCCAAACCACAAGCACCGGCTCACATTATACTATACATTCACACTATATAGTGCCCTAACAATGGTTTGTAGGGGTTACACATGGCTCATTGCTAGCTCTTAAATAACACAAGAGGTGGCGGAAACCGGGCGTACACTGTAAAACAAACATCTCAGCAAAGTCTAAAGAGGTGGCTCAAATGGTTAATGCTCCAGATTACTGATTTGCAGGTCAGGGGTTCAAGTACCAACACAAATATCCTGATGGACCCTGCACCCTGTCCCCTGCTTCCAAACTGGGGATATGTGAAAATATCACTTCACTGTGCTGTAAGGTTCATGTGACAAATAATTAAACCTCTGCTCTTAGAAGTTTTTAAAGGTTGCATCTTACATCCTTACAGCGATATTTTTTTTTTACTTCTAAAATTTATTCCTAAAAATCTTAAGATTGAACAGAATCTAAATTGCGCAGCCTTGTACCTGACTGGAGTGTATCGTTACACAGTTGCAAACCTCCATTCTTCTTTCCGACACCAACTCGAGCTCAGCTTCATTAACATACACAGGTTTAAAAACACACACATTTAATTAAAACATGAAAGTTTCACTTGTGCCCTGTGTGTGTGTGTGTGTGTGTGTGTGTGTGTGTGTGTGTGTGTGTGTGTGAACACCCGGGTGGCGTTCCTCTGTGCTGTGAGACGTTGAATAAAAAGTTAAATAAGGCAATAAATCATAAAACAAATAATGCAAGAGTGTGACAATGTGGTACACTTTACGAGAACCTGCTGCTAAAAGAGGAACACAAACAAGCACTGAGGTGCGTGTGTGTGTGTTTCGAGCAAAAGTTTATGAGCAAAAACAACTCTTTCCAAGAAAATTTAATTTAAGATAGTAAAATATATATTGCTTTCTCTCGCTTTGTTTCTCTCTCTCTCTCTCTCTCTCTCCCATTGTTACCTCTCTTCCCCTTGTCTTGCCATCGCTTTTCCTCTCTCCAATGACAGCAGCTATTTAAAAAACCTTTACTGAATAGCATTGACACACACCCACACATACACACACTGCACAAAGTGAGCAGGGTTTTTCGTTTTTCAAACACACACAAAAGGTAAAACCCCTCGTTTAGCTCGTTAAGCGACTGATGGTTTATGACCCGTGGCTTTGTCCGTATGTAAACAAACACACTATTTTCCAAAGATATCAAAGGAGCCTTTTCTTTGCATGTAAGATAATTAAGCTCTTGAGAGAACGCGATTGCTTTTCCCAGGTAATTATCTGTGTCTGTTTTCAAAAACCTCATTAAAATCGTCAAACCATTAAGATCATCGTTAGGAATGCCGGTGGAAGTTGAATGAGGATGTACGCAGCTTTTCAGATGTGATGCTGGAGATGAGATGCTTTTTGTTCTTAACTCGGCTCTCTGTCTAGTCATTTGACAAAATTTCCATTTTTTTAATCCTGTTTTTTTTTTTTAAATGAGTTGTCAATGTCACAAAAAGTTTGCTGCGTGCTTCATAGTTTATGATAAATAAGTAAATAAATTAGGATCCTACGAATGACACAACACAAGAAGAAAAATGTGAGATAATTATAATAATACTAATACTAATGCTAATACTACTACTACTAATAATAATAACAATAAAATCTTCAACTATAGGGGTCCAAAATTGCCAACAATGGATCTGCTCTCTAAAGCATAAGACCTCACATCACTCAGGGAAAAAGAAACCTGGGCATAATGGGAACGATCACTTCAGCAGAAGGTACCCAGAACCTCTGACAGAACCTCGGTCAAATCTATAAAGAAGCAGGTGGCAAGACAGGTCAGATCGGTAAAGCTGAAAGAATCTGACTCCTCCGAGACGAAAAAGAATCAGATACGGTGAATAAAAGATCAGATTACTAATGCGCAAAGGGGACGGCAGCGGAACGGATGGAGCGCAGATCTATAGGTCAGAAGATCTTTGAAAGAAGAGGAAACAAATCTCCAACTTCAGGTTTCAAATCATTAATGCAAGGGGGAGCAGATTAATACGACAGAGGGGTTAGATGTCTGAGGCAGGAGGGAGGTAGATAGTCTCTCTCTCAGAGATTCAGGAAAAACTGGGGCATGTCTCAAGGTGAAAATTAAAGAAAAAGAAGCAAGAAAAAGAAGGTTCAGTCTTGATTCAGTGCTGCCTGGGGGCAGACAAGGTTAAGGGCCTTGCTGAAGGGCGCAATAGTGTCAGTCTGATTAGTGACCCAGAGCCTTAACCGTTAAGCACCACTGCCTAATTAGTAGAAAAAGAAGATCCTGATCTCCTAGTCAGAAGGGGTGAAATTTTCAGGGCAGAAGAGGGCAGAACTTTAGGGCAGAAAGGGGTCAGGCATTCTAGTCAGAAGGGGTTGGATATTTAGGGCATAATTGGTCAGATCTCCTGGTCAGAACAGGTCAGTTCTCCTATTTAGAATGGGTCAGATCTTGAGGGCAGAAGAGTCAGATCTCCAACTCAGAAGGGATCAGATCTTCAGGGCAGATAGAATCTGATCTTTAAGGTAGATTGGTTCAGATCTTTAGGGAGATCTGAACCCACCTGCTCTAAAGATTTGACCCCTTCCACCCAAAAGATCTGACCCGTTATACCATTAAAATGAGACAAGGAGCTAAATTTTTCAGATCTTTAGGGCAGAGGGGGGTCAGAGCTTTAAGGTAGATCTGAAGAAAGATCTGAAAAAAGATCTGACCCCATCTGCTCTAAAGATCTAACCTTATCAGCCCTAAAGAACTGATCCCTTTTGTTATTGTATATGGCTCAGATTTCCTAGTCAGAATGCATTAGACAGTTGATGTTAAAACAAAACCAGATCTTTCAGTAAGGAGTGTGGTCAGTATTTTGAAAGCAGACTGTTAGATCAGAAGGGTCTTAATGTCTAAGAATCAGAAGAAGGTCCAGAAGTCAAAGATGACCAGGTGTGTTAGATAGAAGAAGCCTCATGAGACTGGAATGTCCTCATGCCAGAATTTCACATTTATACCCAACCAGACACTGTGTTTATATACCTGGAAGATTTTCTCATGGAGACTGTTGTGCATTACGTTTTCGCCAAACTCCTTCCTCTTCGAAGACATTAATCAGGTTCAACAATAATGAAGTGCTTATAAACAGAAACAGTCAGGAGAACTTACACACGTAGGCACACACCATCGGGGTCTGAAGAGGTTAAGTGGGAAGGGACCGGATGTTTAAAGTGAGAACTTTATCTTTCGAAGGTGACCGGACCTTTGTGTTAAAATGGGCAGGATTATCATGTTGAATAAAAGCCCAGATCTGAAAGTCAGTAGGGACGAGATATTTGGAGCCAGATCTTCAAAATAAGTGCCAGATCACGGAGACGGCCGCAGCGGAATCGGACAGATATCCAGTAAACGAGGACAGATCCCCATGGCATTATCAGTCACAGGATCAATAATGAAAATCAGCCTGCCTTCTGGGCAACCAGGGACCGGGACAAAGGCTGAGCGATTTCCAACAACATCCCAGGAGCCGGTTCGTCTTCAGAAACTTTTAAGGGCGTGCACGATTTCACCAGAAGTAGAAGTGGAGAAGGAACATAAAAAATATATATAATAATAATAATAATAGTGATAACAATAACAACCAAACTTTGGAGTTGGTGTTGTGTATGCCTGTTTTTAAAATAAAGTAAAAAAATCCAAAGACTCATGAGTTGTTAAAGAGGTTTTGATTACACCGCCGCCGTCATTAGCAGTTTTTTGGCATCGGGAGAAGTTAACTGGCCGAGCGCCGCTTCTTTTTACGGCAGAAAACGTGTGAAATGTTTCCAGATTAGTCAGCTCGATAGATGCTCCGCTGCGGTCGTTATGGTTACGCCTGTACATTTGGAAACCGCCCACGTCCGCGATCATAAAAGTTTGGCTTGGGAAGGATGTTAAGAGCAGAAGCGAATCATCTCCGTGTCATCGGGAAAAAGCTTCAGAGAGACAAAGACGGAGTTTGGTCCGTTCTCGCCGGGGCTCGTGCGCCGTCATGTCTCATGCGGCAGAAATAGGATTTACAGTAGCGCAGATGGCATCGCTACGCGTGTAGGTTGTTGATACACGCGCACACACGCGCGCCTGCATCGACTCACAGATTTTCAAGCGTGTGCAGTGTCTGTGTGTGTGTGTGTGTGTTTGTTCTATACTATTCAGGAGGGGCTCTGCAGTGAAAAGTGAAGGTGTGAAAGTCGCATCAAACACAAACACACTCTCAACTAAATGCGTGCGCACACACACACACAGACAAGCAGCCGAGGCACGTCACTAGAGGTTTTGCTTTGACAGGAAAAATCCTGATGCATTTACACACCAGGGGCTTAGCTGTTAGACCAGATAGTCTCACACACACACACACACACACACACACACACACACACACACACTGAACACAATTCTCTCCAGCCTAAGAGCTGACACATGGGGGGAAAAAGGTGCAACAATATCAAGCTCACTGATCAGCCAGCTAGCATTCAGAGCGAGGAAACACACTCAGCGCACCCGCGCTGAACGTCACGCGGCTCCAGCAGCCGTGTTAAACCTCCGCTCGCCTCGACAAGCCGGTCTTTATTCTCTCGAAGGCCAAAAATCGCAGCTTGTCACGTTAACGAGAAACCACAAAACAAACCCCTTGATGTCGAATTACGCCGGGGTTCGTGATGCGTTTCTTATTAGCGACCATACGAGCCCCCTGTGGACCATCCGTTACTATAGAAACGATACAGCATTAATATCTACCCGCGCGAGTGTCAGAGCTGCTGATGGACGATAAACAGACAGCGACGAGCGCAGCGGGTAAATGCCGAGTTAACGCACAAACACACTCACACACACACACACACACACACACACACACAGAGGAGAGACAGAGAAAGACGACAGCATTATGGGATAGCCATCTCTGCTCATTTTTTTAAATATAATCTTAAATACGCAGCGTCCCACACCTCATCCGTCTCTCCAGTGAATCTCTCTCTCCTCCCATCACTCAGGTAATTGTTCCGGCTTTAATTTCTATCTGCTCATCTCCAGCCATTTATCATGCACACACACACACACACACCTAGACCTAATGAACACATACATCTACAAGAATAGTATGATTATAGGCCACTGGTCTGGAACGACAAACATAAAATTTTCGGGGGGAAAATGAAAAAAAAAAATTATATTGATTTTGCATGTGTGTGTGTGTGTGTGTGTGTGTGTGTGTGTGTGGCTCGATTGGAGGACTTGTGTAATTGAATGCCGCATTTAAAATCTCTCCTTCTGTTTTTCTTTTTTAACAACTGATGCTTTCCTTCTTCAGCCTTAAGATTTTATAAATTAAAAAAAACAAGCAAGTTTTTGCGCAATTATTTTAATTTCTAACTTAAATCCTGTTCAGATTTGCGATTTAATCGACTACGTGATATCCACTGACTGGAGTGCCTTCAGTTCAGTCTTTGGAGGTAAAACAAACAAATAAACAAGCAAAAAAAATCAAGACTACTCCAATCCAGACTCAAATCTGGAAAAAAAAGCAATCTGAATTTAAAAATCGTCCCGATTTAATTAGAGTTGATAATCTCTGAGGATCGGGATGGTTTTAATTACAACATGTGCCATTAATTAGCCCGAGACTTCTCATATTAGCTTCTCATGCTAGCTAACAATCTGTTACTTATAGAGGTTTTTTTTTTTTTTAAATTAAGGTTTTCAAATTTATTTATATATTTATTTATTTACTAAAACAAAACCAGAATGTAGCAAAAAAAAATAATAATCTGAATTTATATTCTAGAAAATATCCAATCTAAATTTAAAAGTGAATGTTTAATATTTAATATAATACAAAACTCAAAAATTAATAATTATATATAATTTTTTTTAAACCTGGAAGTGTTTTATTAAAATGTTTTTTTTGTAACTCTTGAAAATATTGAATATAAAATTGCATAAAAATATCAAATATATAGTTTATTAAAAAATATATATGGTATAAACTTTTCAAATATCTTTAATGTTACCTGCAATTAAATGCAGGATTTTTTTTTTATCACTTTTGTATCAACAGTAGAAGATTTCCAAACAAATCTATTGTCATTTTTAAAAATACATTTTATATACATTTTTAAAGAATTCTTAATACGTTTTTTTTTTTGCTGCTTTTTAGTGCTTAATTTTTGAGGATTCACTTAGCAGTCAAAAATTAAAAAGTATTTTTGATCTACATAAAAAACAAAACAAGGCGTAAGATACTCAACCTTACAGAATGGGATTTCTTTGTATTAATAAGTTAGACAGAGAGTTCTGCTGTATAATAATAATAATAATAATAATAATAATAATAATAATAATAATATCACTGATTACATTAAAGATCAGCAGATTATTTTTAGATTTAACCTTTTAACTGTTTCTACAAACTCTTTAACCGAAAACAACAGGTTTTAACACTAGTTGTAAATATTAATGTATAAGGGCCAGATAGGTTGCCAGATCCTCCTTTTTTTTCACTTAATTTGTTCTGATGCTTTAATTTTACAGGTGAATTAAAAAAAAAATTAATTGTTATAAATTATAGTTAATGCACCAGTTTTAAGAACGCATTTTTAAAAACGCATTATTATGTATATTGTATGTAATAAATCTTAATTATATATGTATAATGAAGATTTTTATTATTATAATTATGATTATTATTATGAGGAATGAATTCATCCTGTGCAGAGACGTCCTCGTGCTCACAGCGGTGTTGTAGGCTCAGATGTCTTCGCGGGACCTTGACGTCAGGAGTATTTGCGGTGCTCAAGCGTGTTAAGAGCCGTTAGATGTGAAAATGCTGAACGAAACAGAGACGCAGACCGACACTGGAGTCTATTAGAGACGCTGTGAAGGTCAGGACTTCAGTTCTGGACGTGTTCCTCAAGCATTAAGCTGAAGTTCAGCGACATCGCCGCAGCTGTTCCTGAGAATCAGTCACTATGATAATATCGCTCATGAATATTCATGACTCATTAACATACCATATTATCATCTTAACATTTTTATCATTCACGGTCGCTCAGTGTTATCTAAATCCTGGCTGACTGCTCACTTATCCCGAGAAACTCAGCCTCATCAATCACACACACACACACACACACACACACGCTTATAAGTATGCATATAGAGTCGTGCAGGTAGTTGTCAGTGTATCCTTGACATTGAGTGATTGAATAATCCATGAACAAAATCAATACACACACACACACACACACACTCCTACCGTTGTCGTTCTCTTGTTCGCCCCGCCCCTCCTGCTCCGTGTCAGTGAGAGAGAGGAGCGAGTTCGCCCGGCTCGAGGCACGAGAACTCCGCTCAGACTTCACTTCCTGCATCCACAGACGGAGGGCGTGGTCAGGCGAAGCCCCGCCCACTGATTCGGGATCTGAGGCCACGCCCAAGGAGCCACCGCCCGGGTAGGCCAGCTCCTGATTGGCCGAGTGGAGTTCAGTTTGGAAATCGGGAAAAGCAGCAGATTCTGTTTGAGAGAGAGAGAGAACTGTTTGTCTTTTTCTCTAATTATTCATCTCTTCATTCTTTATTCTTCTTTCTCACTTGCTTTTCTCACTCACTCACTATAGACTCATCGTCTATACCGCTTTATCCTGTATTCAGGGTCACAGAGACCTGGAGCCGATCCCAGGAGACTTGGGGCACGAGGCAGGGTACACCCTGGACACCCTGGTCCATCACAGGGCACACACACACATACACACACACACACACACACACACACACACTACGGGCAAGATGCAAACTCCATGCACACAGAGACGGGAATCGAACCCGCACCCTGGAGGTGCAAGGCGACAGTGCTAACCCCTACACCACCGCGCCGCCACTTGCTTTTCTTCTGGGATTAAATATCTTACATCATTAATTCTTTCTTTCTTTTCTTTTTTATGTCCTTCATTCTCTGTTCTCCTCCTCTCCTCCCTCTCTTTCCATCTAACAGGAGTTTTATCTTATGAACTTAAGTGTGTGTGTGTGTGTGTGTGTGTGTGTGTTTGAAGAATGAGCCGAGAGCAGTGTGTCTGGGGTCGCCTTGGTGATGAGCCCATCCCTCAAAAGGGCACAACACACACATACACACACTGACACATATGCACACACACACTTGCATACACGTACATACACACACATATGAACACACGCACACACACAATCTTTCTCTGTCTGACACTCTTTAGTTCATCTCCCTGTTTCCGTGGTAACTGGAAGAGAAAGGCTCTCTTCATTCTGCATGTAACGTTTGACTGGAAGCGCACACACACACACACACACACACACACACACACACTTTCCCTCTATATTTGTAATATGATGCTACATTTTAAGAGTGTATTAGAACAATACAGTAAAGCGTCCTAATTCCCTCAACAACAGTACAGAGATCAGACACTAATACGGTGCGGTGCATTGTGGGTAATCCGTACCAGTTACAGTGCGGAGATCAGACACTAACGCAGTGCATTGTGGGATTGATTTAACATAATTTCTTTCTTTCTTTCTTTTTTATTTCTAGCATTTCATTCATTTTTTACTTCCATCTCATTTGCTTTTTTTGTCTGTTTACTTTCTGTGTGTGTGTATGTGAGTGCGTGTGTGTGTGCGTGTGTGTGAGTGCGTGTGTGTGAGTGCGTGTGTGTGTGCGCGCGTGTGTGTGCGTGCGTGTGTGTGCGTGTGTGTGCACGTGTGTTTATGTGTGTGTGCGCGTGTGTGTGTGCGTGTGTGTGCACGTGTGTTTATGTGTGTGTGCGCGTGTGTGTGTGCGTGTGTGTGTGCGTGTGTGTGTGTGCGTATGTGTGTGTGTATGTGAGTGTGTGTGTGCGTGCGTGTGTGCGCGTGTGTGTGTGTGTGCATGTGTGTTTATGTGTGTGTGCGCGTGTGTGTGTGTGTGTATGTGAGTGCATGTGAGTGCGTGTTTGTACACACTCACCCTTGGCCGTGATGTCATGGGGTTTCCTGCGCACTTTGTGGCTGTTGTAGGTGAACCTGCGGTCGGGTTCGTACTCCGTGTGAGAGTGCGCGTGGGCGCGAGAGTCTCTGTAGTGTTTGTGACGAAGGCTCGCCTCGTCCTCTTCCTCAGAAGAGCTGGAGTAGCTGAGCTCCATCCGAGGACGAGACAGGGACTGGTACACGTTCTCATCCATGACTGCGTACACCCACGCTCACACACACACACACACACACACACACACACAAAAACACACACTCTCACAAAGTGTCCCAAACACTCCCACACTTCACACCACACAGCCGCTTCAGTACACACACACACACCCTGAAGAGGAAACACACAAAGAGACAGAGAGAAAATGTGTCAGTTAGAATAAAATAAAAAAACATCTCGTGATGAAGGAATGGTTACATTATGGGTATAACGAGCAGTCCTGAGACCGCGGCGGTAGCTAGTGATTAACCAAAATGTCAATAAATAATAATGTTGCTACACTTTTACAACATCATCTTAAACTCATTAACGTTTAATGATTAACTTTAGCAATTAATTAACAATTAACATAAATTTGCTAAATTTCAAAAATCTGAACATAAAAGAAATAAACGTTCGCAAGGTAACTGTGGTAGTGTTTGATTTTAAGGCAGTAATTTTTTGTAAAAAATTTACATTTACATGCGGTAATTAGATTTATGCTAATTTATGCGATGATTGAATAGATAGTCAATGCAGGTGGATTTCATTAACATTTAAACAAACAAACATCACTGAGTAACTCAAGGCGCTGACTAATAACATTACGTTAAAGTCGAACAATCATTTGTTAGGCTTTTTTGAGCAAATAAACAATATTAAACTTCAAAAAGAACACATCGCAAATAACGTTAACAACTTAATTTTTTTGTTAACATAAGTGATAATAACAGTAAAGTTTATATCTGTAAATTAAAGTAAATCCTAAATCTTTTTATTGTAGATTATATTTATGTATTATAAATTATGAGAATTTCACTAGCATTAAAACTAGTCATTTAATCTTTTATAACGTTTTAACTAACACTATTAATTATTTGTTAATACTAAATTTGTTAAAGTATTTCAGCAGAATGTTATGTTAAAGCTACATTATTGTGCAGCTTCTAAACATTTTTTAATAATCATCTTCTCGAACTCAAGTAATTTAAATAACGTCTCAGACATCAGCACTTTCCCGTCCCCGTCACTCCAGAGCACCGAGCGAACGCTCCACCGCTCGCTTTTTCCCGCTTCAAGCTCTCACAGGACGCTCGGCGAGACGTTTTCGCTGACTCAGGAATCATTTACAACAGCAACAACAACAAAAAAAAGGGCGTGAAGACGGAGGTGGCGTGTCGAGGGAACGGCGCGGTGGCTCGGCTCTGACACGGCTCACGTTATTAACGGGAACGCTGACACTAAACGCCGCTTCCCCCACACACACACACACACACACACACACACACACACACACTCAACATATGCTACTTAACACAAGAGTAACATGCATTTAAATATTTAAACATTTCTTTCCCCAACAGTTCGACGGGTTTTAAAACGTAACTCAGAGTTCAAAGTGACTCGTTTACACACGGGACCGAATCTCTCGCTTCAAAGGTTCAGTTCCCAAAAAAAAAAGAAAAAAAAAAAAGATCTGCTCATCTTCGTGAAGCGATTCATTCGACTCGATCATATTTGGAGATTTCCACCTTTCCGCTGACGAGCGCAGGCGGAGGACAGACGCTCACGGTTAGAGGACGAAAGAAAGATGAGATGGAGAGATAAACGCCCCGATGAAGAGATAAGGAGATGCTGAGAAGAAGAAACCATCGTGCAGGAGATAAGGGGCTGGAAATAAAAACGGAGGGAATAAAGAGGGGATGGACGCGGTGTCAACTCTCTCGCAAAAAAAAAAATAATCAATAGCAGGTTTAGAAATATTCACTTCTCCAGAGATGAGAGAAAACACTCCAGTGCCTGTCAGTGCTGTTAGTCAAACAATCAGCCAATCAACATCAAACAATTACAGCGTCATTAAAGTATTTACATGGAATGTATTATTAGTTCCAAAATCCTAAGAAACGCTATGAACCTTCAATACAACATAATGTTACGTTACGTCTCCTGAGCTAGCTAAACGGCTAATTAATAGGACGGAGCGGCGCTATACTCCCCAGGGTCCCATGTTCCCTAATTTTAACCGTCTATTCGAGACCAATGTCACATGTTTCACTATTCAAATATTTTCTAAATATTATTTGGTTTATTTTATTAGAACAAAGTTTTAAAAAATTAAACACTATAAAACCAAAAATTAGTTCTTTACCTTAATTAAAAGATTAATAACACATTATTACGCATTAAATCTACGAAGGTACTGTAGCTAGCTACCTAGCTACACAGATATTTATTTAAATTTATATAAATTTAAATATTCCTTGTAATAGCTGGCTTACTTAGCAGTAAATAAGGCGTAGCTAGCTATAAAAATATATATTTTTAGCTCATGGATTCCAGGCTAGCTTTGATTTACTACCTTACTTAACAGCTAGCCATTCATGTTTAGCTAACATACCCCAATTCCACCAGCTAGCGCTTAACTTAAAGTAAAATACACAAACTTTAAAAAAAATAAAATCTGATTAAAAAAAAAAAAAATTCAATTTAACATGTAAGCTAACAGTACAAGCATTGCACGCACTTAGCCAAGTAAAGCTGACAGCATGCTAGGTTTTGCTAATGTCTACTTCCTTTGAGGATATGCTGAACTAGAGTTCATTGTTCTTTTTTTCTCACCATGCACGAATCCCACCGAGACCAAATTAGCACTAGGTGCTAATCAAATTTACACTGTTTACATTACTAGCATGTCTTTTCTTTGCTAATTAGCGTACAGAAATTAGGTAGATGTAGACGTTACGAACGGTTCAGTCAGTTTTTTTCCCCCCCGTAATTACGACTTTATGTCGTCCACACGTATGGACGTGGAACAGTGACGTGCTAGTCGTTGACTAGCCTGGACGCAGCATGTGACATCCTGTTGCCTAGCAACGGACCACAATGCTCGACTTTTTTTCATATGATTACACAGTCTTGTTATTATGGATAATAGAAATACAATTAACGTCAGCATTTCGGCAGCATCCTCTCTCTCTCTCTCACACACACACACACACACACACACACACACTGCCCTTCAGTTCACCCTCTCTTCTTCCGATCTCGGTGCTTTCACGCTCCTCACATCCTGCCGTCTAAACTGCATAGACTTCACACTTTTAAGAGACTCTCTCTCTCTCTCTCTCTCACACACACACACACACACACACACACACAGAGAGACTCACACTTGTCACATCCTGCAGCAGCTCTCAGAACTCCCCATGCGATGCGCTCGTTATCGGCTCCGCTGCGAGTGAACAGGAAGCGCTCGCTCCTACACGCTAGATTCCACCGGTGATCGTTTCTAGTGCGTGTGGTTTGGGACACGCCCACACACCTGATCATGAGGTTTATGTGGACTCAATAGTGAGTAGGGCATATGGTTTGGGACACGCCCACACAGCATTCGCATAATGTCTCCCCTTTAATTCGTAGACGCATACGGTTGGCGCCAAAATATACAGCACTGAAATGAAAAGACGAAACGAAATTACCTCGTCGTCCTCAGTGAGTTTATTTCCCCTGAAACAAACTTACATACACACTATGAGCGTGTTTATATCCCGCGGTGTGCGTAATGCAAGTGTTGCTTACATGCCTCGCTGTAGACCGTGCTCATATCATTCTCAATATAAACTCAGTGAGATGGACAATAAAACTGTCACAGGGACAGAGACATAGAAAAGAGACAGAAAGACAAATAGAGGCAGACAGAGAAAATGACAGACAGTCTGACAGACAGACAGACAGAGCCAAAGACAATAGAGACAGATACAGAAAAACAGAGACAGTCCCACAAATACAGACAGAAAGAGACAAACAGAGACACAAACTGACAAAGACAGAGAGAGAGAGAGACAGAAGTACAGAGACAGTACGATAGACAGAAAGACATACAGACAATCAGAGATACAGAGTGAGATTGT
>JAOVVA010000031.1:15657713-15668765 GCA_028565275.1 Leiocassis micropogon
ACTGGGTGTGTGTGGGGGGGGGGCATGGGGGCGATGGACATCATGGGATTTGTGGATCGTTTTACTCAGAATTTTATCAGCCAATCGCCGAGTCTTTTTTTGATAATAACAACCAACATTCATCTTTGAAACCTAAAGGAAATCCAGTTGCCATGGTAACAAAAAATTTTAAAATAATTAAAAAAAAGTTTAACAAACATAATTTGCTAAAGCCTACGTATCACATACATAACGTGTTAAGACATTTCAACCTGCCCCCTATGCAGCACACAGTGTCCTGTGGTCCAGGGCGGGGCCAAAGCCGATTGCTAGTCACCATGGTAACGCAGAGTGCTTCGTGCACAACGCTCGAAACGGCTAATCATTGGTTTAGCTAGCTCGTACCACCTCAATTAAAAGGTATTTAAGCCAAGTAGCATCATTTACATTATTTAGTGCGGTGTTATGCTGTTTGGGAACGTAGCCAAAGACAATGTCCGGTTGCCACGGTAACTTAGAAAGTGTGTGTGCGTTAGTGTTAGCGAGTGTGACTGTGAGTGCGGATGTGCATGCATGTTCCAGTGGAAAGGAAAACAAACACTTAATGAAAACAGATGCCGTGTTATTTATAAGTTTATTAGAGACAGACCGCCGCCTCGGTGGTGTTTTTTCCCTTTCTTTCTATATGATGCCAGAGGAAAAAGTTTGTGCACCCCCCACCCCCGACCTATGGAGAAGTCTGTGTGCTAATCATCCCGACGCAGCACTGTACATAAGGAAACAGAGAGTCGCCATGGAAACGCCATCTGCTGTGTCTTTGCCACGAAGACGTCTGAGAGCCGGACCGGGAAAAAGACATGGACACGTGCCAAACTCACAGCTAATCATACTAGCTTACTGAACGCTACCATGCTTGTGTCACATGTTGTCTGGCACTCCCGCGTACATCCCGTGTGGAATACGCAGTCGCCATGGAAACGCCCGAGCTCTTGTGTTGTACTATTTTGGACTGACTGATACAGCGGCACGTGGTGAAGGACGAAGACTAAACAAGAGCGGTTGCCAGGAAACCTGGAATTCCCCGCTGCCTAAAAGCATTCACTTTAGGTAGCTGGTTGTGCCTTTGCCTACCCTTTGCCAAGAGCCGGTTGTCATGGAAACGCTGAAAATGCTGAGATGGCCATTTTGGTTTATTGGTTTTTTTTTGCACACATAACATGATGTTTTCACAGCAGAAATACTTAGTACCACATTTTTTAAAAATTACAAAAAAAATAAACAAACGTTTGGTTGCCATGGTAACCAAGAAGGCTTCAGGTACTGAAAAACCTGACAGCAGTTTGTACAGCTTTGTTTTTGGAATTTGTACTGTTTAGTAGGATGTTATGTAAATTGGGATGAAGCCAAAAAGTGAAGAAGTTGCCATGGAAACCTAGACTTCGCAGTGATGGCTAATCCGTTTGTTTGGCTTGCTAACAATAACAGTCATGGCTAATAGTTTTTTTGTTTGCTAGCCCACTTTGTTTCTTCTTTTTTGCTGAAGTGTTTGTAGTCACTGTGGTGTGCAGTATTTCTCTCAGTACGTCATAAATATCAAGCGGTTTTAGATGTAGCCAACTGCTATGGCTTGTCTTTGTGGTAACCGCTGAGGCTTTGGCATGGCACAGTGTAGCGTTATGACGATCATGACAAAACCCGAGAAGAAGTTAGACACGAAGCTAACGACTGTGCGTACGCTAACACGGGACACATTACGCGTTAAACGTCAGGATCGCTCCACGTCCATCATCATCCCGCTCAGAACGCCGAGATCCAGTTCCTCCATGCAGGTCTGAAAGGATGAAGGCTAGCGGTAGGAAAAGCGAGAGTAATAGCTCATCATGGGGAAATTGGTGTGGACAGCGGGAGGGGAGGAGGTGTGCGACTTTAACACAGCGAGAAAATTACAGCCTTCCACCGTAAGGACTGTAATTCATCCGTAAAAGGTCAGGAGAGTTACGGGAATGTCGCAAGACTTTCAAGCGAGAGAGAGAGAGAGAGAGAGAGAGAGGGGCAGCGATGGGGGGATAAAAGGGAGGAGGAAAGACAGACGGCAGGGAGAAAGACAGCAGGGATGAGGACGAAGGAGGAGAGGAAGATGAGAGGATCATTAATAAAGCATGTCTTCATCCCGGCGTGAGTCGACGCACCGGCCAGAGACCGGTTAACCCGCGCGACCCGCGATCACACACGCCGCGCCCCGACAGCGCATGCTTTTACACAATAACGTCACGGTGGCACAAACATCTTAAAATATCGTCTTTCCTCCTGTAATGGCACAGCAGGCGACGCATTCTCAGCAGCGTGTGCTTACCCAGATCAGAATCTGTCCCGTTTGGACGGTGGCGTGAGGACAGATGTCTTTCTTATTCGGGACAAATTTAAAAGCAGCCTCGCACCTGTTTCCTGGAAAAACACACACACACACACACACGCGCAATCCCAGCATCCCGTTCCCCAGATGGAGCGTCTTTGATGATTCGAGAAACGTCTGACGGAATCGCCGCTCCAAATCGTAAATCATTTGTGTGTGTGTGTGTGTGTGTGTGTGTGTGTGTTATAAATTGTGATAAAAAAGATTCAATATTCCAAATCAGTTCACAGTAATTATATTACAGTTGTATTAATTGTATTATTATTATTATTATTATTATAAAGTGTATTAACTCATACTCTGCGTAAGTCAGGATATGTAGAACGCGCCGTGATGTAAAAGCGCAACAAGGGCTGTTTAAGGACACGTAAAACACCGCTGGTACAAAATACCTACTGAAGTAAAACTGATTCATTAGGTCCAATTAAAAATACTGCTGATTAAAGCAACTCGAGACATTCTGTCACATCGTCTACGTGATCCACACTGGACCTCATCATCATCACCATCATCATCATCAGGGTCTAGCCTTAAAACGCTTTTAAACGTCCTGGAACCCTGACGTGTATTTATCACTCGAACTAGCACTACGCTAGTGCATTACATCTAACGCTAACGGTAAAAACGTGGGCTAGCATTGTCAGGAAATTCGTACAGTTTCACAGACAGGCTTGTTACAAAACATGTATTAAAAAAATTTAAATTTTCTATTCTTCTTATGAGATGTTTTTGAATGCTAATCACATGTCACCCAAGCATTTCAAACGGTTTTGTTTGGAGAGTATAGTTTTGGAGGGGGGGGGGGGGGGGGGGGCATTGGGGTCTGATAAATTGCGACAGAGCAGTGTTTCTGTTAGTGTGTGTGTGTGTGTGTGTGTGTGTGTGAAACTGAACTAAGATGACAGGAGGTAGGGGGCTACTGTAGGACGACAGTCCTTTTAATTGACATGCGCGTGCATGCACACACACACACACACACATACACACATGAAACACTGCTCTGTCGGGAAACTTCTTCTAATGACACTTGCTTTTGCAGCTGCTTTTTTTTTTGCTTTCATTTAGATTTTTATTTTTTTGTTGTTTTCTTTTCTGACACAAATATTTTTCTGTAAATAAATGGATGCCTCAGGATGCCTAAGACTTTTCACACAATACAATATTCTCACGATATCCAGGTTTTGATTGGATTTGTCTTGCAATTTTGTAACATCAAGATTTTATAAATGGCCCAATTCATTATTACATTATTTTTTCAGATTGTTAAAATTCTAAACAATTTGCCCGTACCACACTCGATGCTGTGCCAATCACCTGCCAATGTGTGAAGCTTTCAGAGCCGACCATCTGCTGGTTCTGGAGAAACTGCAACATTTTATCACCTCAAATGCAAACCTAAATAAATTTTAATTCATTAAAAAAAACACGACATTAGAGTCAGTGTGGTGATACACGAACTGCAACGCAAAAGAATCACAATACTTTTTCTCACGTCTATCAACCTGTAAATATATATATATATATACAGTATATAGTACATAGTTTTAATTATCATATATCATATATAGTTTTAATTATGACTCTATTCTAAGACAAACTTATAAGCTACACAATGCATTTTTATTTAGAAAAATAAATTAATAAAATATGGCAGCATGTATCATTGTGACACTTTCTATTAGCATCGTTAGATGTGTCACAATTTCACACAACATTTTTCTCTAATCTGGGTTTATTTAACAGATTAAAGTGTTTAAAAAGACCCAGAAACACTAAGCGTTATAGATTCGAGTGATGCGCTATCGATCTTTACACAACAATACAAAAATATTGCCATAACCTGAGTAATTATTTTCCCACTCAAGAATGATTTTAATCCAAATGTTTAAAATTCAGAAACAGAAAAACCACTACATCACAAATATTATATATATAAAAACGCTGTAAAAAAAAAATTCTGAACACGCTAGTCACGCTCGTGTTACCCAAGCCTGCTAGCGGTCACCTTTCAGAATGCGCGGGTTACGCTAGCGGCTCATATTCCTTCATCGCACGCCTAAGCGCGTATAAATAAGAGGAGGATGTAGCTACTTCACAGGGTTTCTTTTCCTGTCGACGCTAATCAGCTTCAGGAGGAAGCGCACCACGCTATTAATTACCCTCCGAGCTCCGCTATCTGCAGAGAGACAGAGAGCTAGCGGAAAAAAGAGATGAGGGGAAGTGAAACGGGGAAGGAGAAAGACAGAGTGACTGAGATAAAACAACAAGCTGAAGGAGAAAAGCAAAAGGCTGTTCTAATATATTAAATCTGCACGCTAATACGTTACTGCACTCTGTCAGACGCTTTACCGGCACACATTAGCGGCTAATCACAAAGCTATTGCGGCTCATCTTTACTCGGTGAAATGAAGCTCGAAGATAAACGACGTGTTTGTGTGTTTGTTCCTGGAGACGAAGTTTCACAGAAAAGCGAAATAGTTATCAAAGGTTTAGCAGCTTAGCAGCGCTAATGCGCCACAAATTAACCCTCGATGCTAGATGTTTCATTCCTCACACATACTCCTGAAAAAATGACTTTAGCTATTATAAATATGCTGTTTGCAAACCAACGAAGTGAAGTGACATCATCTGAACCTTTGACTTATTTTTTTCTTTATACAAACAAACAAGCAAACAAAAAAGCCACATATTTAGCCACAGTAATTAGCAAACAAACCCATGACAGCGTTCAGGTTGTGTTACATGAAGAACGCAAGCATGCGCCATATGTTGTGTTTTTCTTCACCGATAAAACGTTTCCATTATTTTCTTCCACAACAACAGAACCTACAGCGAAACGTTGGTTAGCAAACAAGTGCTTTAGCATGCTTAACCCCGCAGCTTGAACAACACGCGGTCAAAAATATACACCTCAGCTGATATTTGGCTCAACACAGCTTCAACAAACGCTTTTGATCTCCATCGACAAGCTTCTGATCCCGAGAATTCTGGATGAACAATTGGTTCTTCTTGGCAACTTCTTGGCAGAATGGATAGCGGTCAATAAATAATACGTGTTGGTTTCCTGTTTCTCCATACCACACCCTGTGATGTGTGTTTGGGGTCTTTGTACTGGTTGGAATTTTGTCTAAACATTTAGCTGATGATCTGAGGTTCTCCTGAAGAATTGTGTGGTAGTCCTCCTTCTTCTTTTTCATGATTTACCTCCAACACCATGCTTCACAGCTCCTCCAGTTGATCATCTCACCTTCAACCTTCTAAACATACCTCTGGTCTAAACGTTCCTCCAGAAGCAAGGTTTCTTCATTCACATGCTTAGCTGCAGACTTTACTCAATCTTGAAGATCTGGATGTTGGAGCAGCTTTTGGGCTTCTTTATTTCAGGCCATGGAGATGCAAAACTAGCTTGACTGTAGACAGTGACACCAGTGTTCCAGCAGCTTCCGGTTCATAGCAGGACTGTGGTTTGGTGGTTCCCTGGCTGTTCCTGACCATTCTTTTCAGGTCAGGGGGAGGGTGTGGGTTTTGTTCCAGTCCCTGAGAAACATTCCTGACTTGTGTAGATCCACCATCTTCTTTCTCAGATCTGTCTCAGCTCTTTAAGACTTTCACATTGTACTGTGTGTGTTGGTCAATCCAGTAAGTGCTGTCACATACGCACACACATACACACACACACATACACACACACATACACACACACATACACAATTTTTAGGCAGCACAGAGAAGCTACCAGCTGCAGTCCATCATCATCATCAACAGGAAGCTGAGAGACCTCGCACTTGGCAAATTAAAAGACATTTCAAGACTTTTAACCGTATGGGGTTTAATAACCTAAGTGGGGGTGTGTATACTTTTGACCTTTGTTGAGTTCAGAAAATGAAAAATATATTAAACCATGTCTGCCAAATTGTTGGAGTTTTCCTTTTTTAAAGTGTGTGAGTGTGTGGAATCGTTCACATCGTCGTCTCATTGTCTATACTGCTTTATCCTGTACACAGGGCTGTGGGGGGCGGAGCCTATTCACAGGAAACTTAGGGCACGAAGCGGGTACACCCTGAACGGCCCATTGCAGGGAACACACACACTCTTTCACACACACTCTTTCACTCACTACGGGCAATTTGGGAACGCCAATTAGCCCAATCTGTATGTCTTTGTACTGGAACCGGAGAACCCGGAGAAAACCCACTAAGCACGGGGAGAACATTCAAACTGCGCACACACACACACACACACACACACACACACAGACAGACCCAGAGGTGGGAATCGACCCTGGACCCTGGAGGTGTGAGGCGACGGTGCTAACTAGTCTCGAGAAAGTGCTAATAGTGCTCTAGAAAAAGTTATTCGCTATTTTAGCTAACTATGCTAGTTTTTGTTTACTCACTCTTCTTTTCCAAGCAAATGAACGAAAACTATCCTAGTTAGCAAAGAAGAAAAACCTAACAGTTCCTAGCTTAGCTTTTAGCTTAGTTGCACTGTAGGAGCAAGCAGCAGGCTAGCACAGACATAACCTTCATCGCAGATCATAGTTTGACGTGTTTTTTAAAACAAAAAAGTTAAATTCTCTATCAAAGAAAAAAAAAAAACTAGCGAACCTGGTGATTAGCATCTTAGTACACAGAGTAACGCAAATGAAACAGATTAGCGGTTTTGTAGCATAGCTCCAGCTAAATGAACAGATTCTCTAAATGAAGTTTAATGATTTATGACACGTTTTGACCCTGATTAATAAAGCCGAGTCCCACAGGTGGACGTCAGTTAGCGTCGAAGCCATTAGCGGTTTATAGCTTAGCCACACTCCATGAATAATCGCTAAGTGGCTAAAAACAAAAGATTAGCCTGATTTAGGACAGTGCTTAGCGAAACAATAGCACGCTGAGCGTGTGTTTCAGAATGAATTATGAAGTCCACTACTACCGAGCGCACTCCGTGTGTGTGTGTGTGTGTGTGTGTGTGTGTGTGTGTGTGTTGCACTGCAGTGTTTTGCCACTTAGCGTGTATGTGTGTGTGTGTAAGAGGCAGCATGTCATTTAGCAAGTATATGTATATATATGTGTGTGTGTGTGTGTGTGTGTGTGTGTGTGTGTGTGTGAGAGAGAGAGAGAGTGACCTGAGCTCTGCACTCCTATTGTTCGATGATGGAGAGAATCGATGTGCAAACGACACAAAGGGGGACTATTGTAAACGCATGTTTAATAATGGGACAGAGAGAGAGAGAGAGAGAGAGAGAGAGAGTGAATGAGGAAGAGAGGCAGAAAGATGGAGAGATAGACTTAAGGGCAGCACTTCTTCAGTTGGAGAGATGGAGAGATGGAAAAGAAAGAGAGAAAGAGAGCTGCACACAAAAGAGCCAAGAGGTGAATAGAGACATTGTGAGATAGACAGAGAAAGAGAAGAGTGTGTAAAAGAGAGGGAGAGAGAAAAAAAAAGAGAGAGAGAGAGAGAGAGAGAGATAAATACGCATCAGTGGCATTGCTAATAAACCTCATTGAACTGAATTGAACTGACGAAGTGATAGGACCAGTGGAGAGAGAGAGAGAGAGAGGGACAGAGAGAGAGAGAGAGAGCACAAAGAAAATGCAAAGAATGAAAGCAGATGGGACTCTCCAATGGAGGGATGAGAGAAAAAAGAGAGAAGGATAAAGATCCAGTTACTGTAGAGAGGAAAAGAGAGTCTCGGTTTAAGAAAGAGGGACAGAGGGACAGAGGGACAGCCCCGCATGCACACTGACAGACACACACATGGGTATACATACACACAGACATACGTGAAAACACACACACACACACACACACACACACACACACACAAACCTTAATATATACAAGCTAAAAAACATCAGACACACACACACACACACACACACACCACACATCCAGTACACACCAAGTCTCACACACACCAGAAAACAGCGAACTCACAAACTCACACTCTCTCTCTCACACACACACACAAACACACACACACAAACACACACACACAGGACATTTCCATAAAGTGAACGCACTCCAATAAAATCCTGAATCATCTTGTATATAATCACTTTTCCAATAAACCTGTGTTCGTTATTATCATTATTATTATTATATCACACACTTACACACACTTACACACACACACACACTTACACACACACACACCATTTATATAACACATAACAAATCAACATAATAATAATCTCTAAATAACTCTGGGAATTATGGGAAAACATATTACAACAATTGTTTATAATATTATCATTTACACACACACACACACACACACACACACACCAGTGCAATTAGCGGTGGAGTAATTTAGCGTTAGCGCGTTTTGCCCTGCTGCTCAGTGTTATGTTATTTTATTTAGCTGTAGTGTTTAATTTCCCAGCGGAGTTTCAGAACGTGGATCAGCTCTTATAAAACTATTACACACACACACACACACACACACACACACACAGCGTACACAGCAACATACGATAAATAATCAGTGAAATGAAAAGAACCATATTTAATGTAATGTAAACTGCAGCATGTTGTATAATATCAGATAAAACTGTATAACAGCACCGTAACGCGTCATATCGTATATCGTATATAACGACCGATCACTTAATGTCGTATGTGGCATCATCGAATCATGTCGCAAAATATTGTATAATATCATATAATGTCGTATCTTGTTAGATATTATATCAGAATATATTGTCATTTTATATATCTTATCATTTTGCATAATACAATATATCAGATTAGACAATATCATACTACAACACTGTATATCATATTTATATCTTATTATATCGCATAATATTGTATTATGCCACATATTACTGTATCATTATAGTATCATCTAGTAAATAAAATCATATAGTAAAATATGGTATCAGTATACTGTACAGTAGTATCACACACAGTGTATATCACATCACATATCTCATACAGTATGTCGTATAACGTACATCAGCGTATAACATTGTATCATTATGGTATGATGTCATATAATAATGTACAACATCAAATAGAGTCTATTCGGGGCAATATTATATCATATAGAAAACTCTATTATCATACTCAGCTGAACGGTGTTCATTCTATATTTATGTTTAAATCATATATCATATCCCATAATACTGTACAGTAATGTATTGTAGAGTTGCATTATAGTATCATATTGTGCAGTATGTCATATCACATATAGTATCATATCAGGTAATACTGTACCATATATCAAATCACACTGTATAACCTTTCTTCATATTATATAATATTTTCATGTGACATCATATCATATATCACAGTACCGTATTGTATCATATTGGATCATTATTGTGATATATTGTTTAATACCGTATCATTATAGGATCACATTCTTTAATATTATACATATAAAAAGAAAAGTCTATAAAAGAACTCGCTCTTTTAATGATATCTTTATGTTTCATACAGTACATTGGAGGACCAGAAACCAGTCTCAGAAACATTTCTATATGTCTGTCTGTATGTCTGTCTGTCTGTCTGTCTGTATGTCTGTCCAGGCAGAAACTGGCTAGACAGAGTTTAATAAAAACTGACAGTCCTTAGGTATTTGCCTGAATTTAAATCTGCACCTTAAGTCATGTTGTATAATAAGGTACCATATTGGGTGATATAATATTATATGAAATTGGTTACAATTATATTTGTTATATACAGTATATCACATATTTTATATATAATACATATAACACACAATTAGGGCTGAAATGATTCCTCAAGTAACTCGATTAAAAAAATGATTGAGGCAAAATCTTCTGCCTCGAAGCTTCTTTTAATTTTAATTTTTTTTTTTAAGCGTGCGTTATGTTTTTGCGCAATTATTTGTTTGGCGTGACACAGCGCGCTTCCGGCTGCCACCCGCCAGTAAACACCAACGAAGAAGAAGCGCTTACGTCACCCAAAAAAGCGGAAGGAGGCGAAAACTAGTGATTGGAAGTTTGAATCATTCTAGCGAATCTTTTTTTGAGTCATTTAGTTCCTTTCGTTCTTCTGATCAGAAATAAAATAAAATGTTGCATTTTCAATAAACAGACCCCCAACACGTCTACATAGACACATTTCGGCTATAGTTCCAGTAATGAAAATATTACAATACAACTAAGGACATATTATAATAAACAGAATGAGCAGCTCACCTCTTATGTCTTCCAGTCTGAGTCGTTCGTTCTTTTGAATCTACCGCACAGCGTCTATGGGAGTCACATGACAAAAGAACGAACGACTCGGAGTAGAAGAGTCATTGAGAAAGAATCGCTCAATTCCGTTTCCTGTACATAACATACGGGGGTTTTGTGATGATTTGCGCATGCGTGCTCAATAGAAAATGAACAAATCACTCTCCGAGATACTCGTTCTTCTAAAGCAAAAAGAACAAATCGTTCATGAACGACCCATCACTAACGCTAACAGTTAGCTGTGTATTAATCTAAGCGTTCTGTTGTGGCCGCAAAATGGAAAGGAGCGATAAAAATATCATCGAGACAAGAGATGAAGAAACCAGCAAGAGAAAGCGACAGTAATTGTCAGTAAAGGCTTATGTTATGTCTGAGATGTAAATTTTGAAACTTTTAGTTCTGAAAGTTAAGTTGCACAACGTAGTGTTTTTGTATAATTATTTATTTTAATGT